>OY744529.1:21270354-21347854 GCA_963556195.1 Sepiola atlantica | reverse complement strand
AACGGAATGGCAAATTCTTGGTCTTTTGGATAAACTTCAAGTATGCTATTGGAGACAGCAGATAAATTTCGATTTGAAATGGTAATGCTAAAGTCAATGATTAAGTCAGGGAGATATGGTGAACAATAAAATTTGTGAGTAATTTTGTAAGATATGGCAGTATCAGGGAATGCTTACTCTTTTATTAACACCAGGTTCTACAATGTGGTTTGTAAAAGACCATAAGTAAAAAAAAAAATCATATTCCATATGTGTCCAGTGGCAACTTTCATTAGTGTGCTACATATGACTAGCTTGAATTACCAGCTTTAATTGGTGCACTTTTCCCATATTTGTTAACTTTTATTGGAAAACATAAAACTGTGTATAAAACTAACCTTATAATATTTTACATTTGTTCTTCTTGACTATAGTCATATGTACTTCTGAGAATTACAAAATATGCCATAAAACAGAAATAGACGAAAATACAAAAATAACACATTACTTTCAGAGTTAGGGGTTAATAACTACTCTCTGACTATATATCTATATATAAAATATCAAAATATAATTTAATATTATAAGAAGCCCCTTTAAGTAAATTAAAGTCGAGCACTGTTGGAGAGATTGAAAAATAGACATTCACTTATACTTCAGTGCGATACTCGGACTCTGTCGTTGAGTTCTATCAGACTGTCTTGATGTTTACACTCACTGCTTTCAGTGACCGTCTGAGATTGTCATTCTCTGCACTGATGAGAGCCGATCTTTTAATACATAAGGATTTGCTAAGAATTTGAAAGCCAACGATGAATGTTAAAGCAAGAAATTACTTTCAACAGTTTAAATGCTTCCAAATAACTTCATGAATCTTCGTAATAAGAAATTTAGAAGCATTTACTGTCGAATTTTTTGACGGGTCATAAAGTAATTCTAGTCTTTTTTTTTTTTCAACTATCAACAAAAGATCAAAATGGCTGACTTGTTTACAAAGAAATGGAAATGCATTCTAGCAGACTTAATTTTGTAATTTGGGTTATAAAGTAATTCTAGTCTTTTTTTTTTTTCCAACTATTAACAAAAGATCTAAATGGCTGACTTGTTTACAAAGAAATGGAAACGCATTCTAGCGGACTTAATTTTGTAATTAAATTATTTTTTTTAAAGAGGATTTTAAAAAATTGTTTTATGTTAGGCTATTGCATTTTTATTCCAATAAATAATCAATTAATAAATAAAAAATGTAATAATATGTAAGTCACAAAGAGGCGAGAAACACGCACATACACAGTTACACAAGGAGTGTTCACACAATTTTATTATTATAGAGATGAACAGCACTTACTCTTTCCGGTTCTCTGTGGTCTGTCTACACAACTGAATAAAAATTTCATCTCTAAGAGATGGCATTGTCCAGCCTTTCACTGTAATCTCCAGAGCCACATGAAGTGGACTTGCTTTTGGCTTCCTGTCACCCATATACATCTGGATAAGTGATTATTATTAAGGAAAAAACATATGTACACATTATATCTTAACCAAAACAAAAGGAATAATAAAAATAAAAAAACATTTTTAAAAAGGGAATGTTTACAAAATAAATGATAAAGATGTACATTGTTTCTTATTATTTTCGCAGACGTACATGACACGCCCCCCCCCCCCTACACACACTTTCTAAAAGATTTTAGAATTTACTTATTTATTTTTAAAATATCCAGATTATTATTATTGATAAAACACCAAGTTTTCAGATATATTCTTTTTTTAACCAGCCCGTTTAAATTTTAGGCAGGAGTTCAGTTTCTTCATCTGAGTTTAAAGTAAATTGACTATCCCGTGGAGTTGATATTTTTAAACTATTAACAAAAGATTAAAACAAAAGATTAAAAAAAAATGGCTGACTTGTTTATAAAGAAACGGAAATGCATTCTGGTGGACTTCATTTCGTAATTAAATTACATTTTATAAATGGGATGACCATAACCTGCAGACAACCAAACAGTTCAAGGCAGCGCTGGATGCATCATGGCCGTGGATCTTTGGATAATTATCTATCACTTGAGGAGCGGAAGATACGTGGGACACGTTTCTGGTATAAAACATTAAACAGCATTTAAAGCAAAGATATGATTTAAATTTTATTCAAATCAGATATACGCATTTAAAGTTTCAAGCGAGTTCTGCCCCAATGGGTCACTGAGAGGTGAGACACATAGAGGGTAATGTATGGATTCAGAACCACTTCCATTGTTTTCCACAGAAAATTTTATACATATGATTTAAATTTCATAAAAATATGATATATCTGAAGTGTGCAACTTACTTGCTAGAAGTATATTTTCGTACTATATATACATAATTCTTTTGCGTCAATATATATATATATATATATATATATATCTTAATTGATCAAGTTCAAATATGTTAATAAAGTGAACATAAAACCAATTTTTTTAAGAGTGCTCAATACCAAGTAGAGCATTTATAAAATTACATAAACAATATTATAGCCTTACGTTAATCAACCAACGTTTTGACGCATCACCACATCTTGTCAAGACGTTGGTTGATTGATTTGTTTATGTAATTTTATATATATATATATATATATATATATATATGTTTGCCAAAGTCAAAAGAAATAAGGAAAGAAAAAAAAACGTATAAATCTGTATAGAAAGCCGAAAGAATAATAAAAAAGAAAACGTCTTATGGAAATAGAGTGGAGGATACTGTAGGGATGAACCCTCGATTTTTTTTAGTATAGAACTAATATATGGAGAGTAGAAATTGGACCCTGGGTTTACTTTTGGCAGTCCCGTAACTCTCGCTTCCTCCCTATCTTGTCCTTTAGTCCTCACATTCCATGAACAATGTTTCTGACAAAGGGGGAAGACTTGCTTTTTTCTGGAGCGGCTGTTGTTTTAAGTGGGTGGTATTTGAAGATTTTCAATCCTCATAGTATTCATAGTAATTCAACTGACAATCTATCCATCTCATTAACCCTTATCCTTGAATGGCTTTTGACTTTGATAAGTGGTGACCCATTAGTAAAAATAAATATATATTTTTAGATGAATATTTGGTATTAGATATAGATGTAAATTGCATTTATTTATTTCTTACATCTTTTTAATTGTTGTATTTCTACATTGATATACAGAAATAGAATGATATATCTTTATTGTCGATCACGGTGAAGGCGTGTGGATTAGTGAGGAAGGAAGACACCTGCACAGGAACTCAACGAGTATTTTTTCTCGGGCCCAAATCACCAACCAACTAACAATATCAATTTAAGGTTGATATCATATAACAATTTGTAACCCCCTGCAAACGCCCACCATGGGACTTCACTTCATAGTTTAGCCCCCCAGCTGGTTCCAATCAGCAATTATCTTATATTTGACACTCCACTATATTTGTTTTTTTTTTTTTGACTAGGTGCCCAACTTCAGCCAACGATTATTTTAATTTTTGACAAACAATCATGTTATGTTGTTTTCTCCCGGCCAGGTGCATGCCCATGCCAAGTGCATCTACTTCTGTCAAATGACTATTGCGGCACACCCAACTTGAATATTTAACAAAATGACCAATATTTTGAGATAAATCTCTTCTTCAAGAGAAAATTAAGAATTGTGATTAGAACTCAACACAGAATTCTTAATCTGACGCACACTCATACATAACTGATACACAAACATATGCATATGACATTTATGCTTAAATTCAAATCAGTTATTTTCATCACTTTCATACCTATGACAACATTCTAACAATCTCTTCAACCAACAGTCACATACAGCATCTCCATTAAAAAAAATAAACGTTGATTTTGAATGGCGTATCCGATAACAACATTTGCAAAGAATACCTTGTTTCCCTGGGCTTGGATTTATTGAAGCTCCAACGTCTCGCAACTGACTTAGTAAACATCCACAAAATTACTAAACTCGACTATCTATAACCACAGCAAAGAACTGTCTCCTCTTCTCTCTTTACCAAAAACCAAACGGAAATTCAATGAATAAAGTATTTTTCCTAGAACATCTCATCTGTGGAACACGATACCACGAGTCTGCTTCTCAGTTGACTACAGCATGGTCGTCTTCAAATCTTCTGTAAACAAATACTTGCTGAACCGTATTCTTGGATAATCAATTTCTCTTAAGTAATCTTCTATGTATTTTCTTTTAGATTTACATGTAATCTCTTGCATAGTGATTGGTGTGTGGTTCGGTTAGATAACACAGGTATATCCAAACTTGCCTAGTAATACATTGGGCGATAAGAACACTTGCGCGCATGCACGCTTTTCTGTATTTCTGCCCAGGCCTGCTTTTACGCCTAATATGAACAGTTCCAGTCAAGATGCCAACGTAACAGGACATCACATTTCCTCGCTCGTTTCTCGGCATGACCGACAAGAGGCGACCCTAAAGACTAAGACCAAAACCCTTGGACTCAATTTCTTTTTCTCTAGTACATGCCACCGAACCAACCTGCCTTATATTGTTGCGTTGATGAAACTGTTAAATAAAGTTATATATAAATTGTAGAGAAGATGTTTGTCTTTTTAACTCGAACTCTGGTGACCTTTTTTCTTCTTCATCTAAAACCAGCCCAGTGACGCTACCACAGAACGCCAATTTCGACATTCTTCTTCAACTCTACGTACTTATTATTGCCTATAGTAAGGTTTGGTTTGGTTGTTTTGTTTTACGGCATATCAACCCTTTTTGGGTTATTTAATGCCGAATCTGGTCATTATAGTAAAAGTTTTTATGCTTCAAGTTCTTTATATCTTCAAATGTTTAATCATCGTTTTTGGTTTGGTAGTTTTGTTTTACGGCATATCAACCCTTTTTGGGTTATTTAATGCCGAATCTGGTCATTATAGTAAAAGATTTATGCTTCAAGTTCTAAAAATAAAATAAAAAAGGGGAGGGAGAAAGGGAGAGGGGCTGTTGTTTTTGTTTTTGGTTTTGTAGAACATTATTAAGTTTTACAAAAAAAAAAAAAAAAAAAAAAAAAAACGTCAATGTAGGTGAATTTCGTCTCAGGGAGCCTATAGTAAGGATCTAACCTTCAACATCTAGTCATTTAGAACAGATTGTTAATCAAAGCCTTTAACCATTACGCCATGGGTTGATGTTAATAACTAAGATAACACAAAAAAATGGATACTTCTACCCGGGTCATGGCTTACAGGACAAGAACAATCTACCACTGTGCATTAAATATAGAGTTCAGACAAAATCAGTATAGATTCTCAAGTTCGAAAAGATACGCCCAAAGAAGGTTGGAGGTTACATCATAACAACCAGAATGAGAATATAAGTCGAAATTATCCAAATATTTGGTAATCTTGAAATCTGCAAAACAAGTGGTTATCAGAAAGGAATCCAAAGAAAAAGGATATGTTTGAAGACTTCACATGCCTCTCTTTTCACAGCCTTGTCATTGGTCCTTAACATAGGTTTCTGGATAGGGTCCTGTAAAAGACAAACACAAAGCACATCTAAATAAATATTTCAAAGTCTAATGATGCAAGCACGAATTAGAATATACAAAGATTTTGATAAAGTATTTTAAAAGGTAAGATATGCCGAATCTATTCTTGTATATAGTCATAATTCTGTGTGGGTGTGTGTGTCTGGATAAAAGTCAGAAACTACACAAGAAACATTTGCAACCCTTAAATCATCTGATTAAGTATGACCCAGACCTGGTTATGGTAAAAACAAAGAAGAAAAATATTTAAAAATATGTACTCCCTTAGGGGCACCAGGGACTAAATTAGTACATGGAAGGGAGGTCAAAAATATTACATTTTAAAAAATTCTTACTAGGAGTTGTTTCAAAATAAACACTGAAACTAGGTCAAACAGACAATTATTATTTTTTTCTTTATTTCTATTATATTGAATCAGCTTCCGAGAGAGAGAGAGAGAGAAAGAGAGAGAGAGGCGGGAGGGAGGGGGATCTGTGTGTGTTAGAAATTCTTATATTCCCACACAGCCGTTTTGTTTACCATTTGAACAGAATGTATTTCATAAGGACAAGGCTGAGGACAACAACAAAAATATCATACTTCCACGATGTCTTGGGGGGAAGGTTTGGTAGAGGTGAACATAATATTGTGAAAATTCGTTTTCTTCCCAGATTTAGGTTTCAGCTTTTACTAATTCTATGACTTAATAAGTAATTCAATATTTCAATCTTTCTTAAAAGTAAAAAAAAATAAAAAAATAACTTTTTTTTTAAAATGCTGAGTTTACAAAACATAAAAAGTAGCTTACAAACAGAAACAAAGAAAACGGAATGAAAAACAAAGAAAGAAAAAGAGTGCAAATAAAAAGAAAGAAAAAAGAAAGAAACAAGGTTTATTGCTATTTTTATTTTTTATCTTTTTTTTTTTTTGTCAACAAAGAGCAATGACAAATTTGGCTCATCCAATTGTAGCAAAGAAATCTAACGTAAAGTTATCTTGTCGGATTTTCAAAGTCAGACCCAAATAGCATTTAAACTGACAAATCAAACTTTGCTTCTGGCGAGCCAATTTTCATTTGTTATTGTTGTACCATGTTATTGGCAATATAATAACATACTTAGCTAAAATTTATTTTCAAAATTATTTAGTTCAGCCCAGACGACTGCTAATATGAAATATTTTTAAATAATCACCTAAAAATAAAAGTCAGCAAGGAGGATAACTCATTTAAACCGAAGAATACAAATAGAAGTTGTATACCTTAAATTTCAAAATGTGCAAATAAATAAAAATTAAAAACTAAAATAACTTCATTGCATACTGGGCAACGCTAAGTAGGTACAGTTAGTAGCAAAGAGCATATATATAGTAAAGAGGTGCTGAGAGATGATAATGGCTCTGATTGGTTGAGCAAAATCACGTTTTAGGAGAGAGAGGGGAACATTTGAAATCGTCTGTAGTAGTCATATTTTAATGAACTATTTTCTCTTGATGTAAATAGACAGATACCACTGTGTAATTGGCCCATCGACCAATCAGATGTCCTGGTGTAAGAATACAAGTTTTACAAAAAAATAATAGATAAATGAAATTTCAATCGATTTCATCAATTATATATTCTATCTGGTCCGATAATTCTTTCTGTAACAGAGACAATAATATCACCATTAATTTTCATTGGATAATCAACAGATATGATTATCCAATGAAATCGTCCCGTTTGTTAAAATTGGAACTTGTAAATATTTAGAATGTTTCTATTCAATGACTAAATTAATTAAATTGATAAAAAATTGCTCCAACTTGATTTTTTTTATTTACATATACAAGAACATCACGATATTAAGCAGATTGTTCAGTCTAACTTTTACTTTTTCTGTCATCTACATATTTTAAGGAAATTAGGACCTTGGGCAATGCCGGGTAGCCCTACTAGTAATGAATAAAATGAAAGACAGCTGATGACAGTTTTTATTACATTGGCTGAACAAATATAATGTTGTCCTGTTGTAAAAGGGAGACATAAAATAAGTCCACTTGAGGAGAAAGAAGAAAAAAATGTCTGAAATACCACACAAATTATTTAGACTTTCTCGGGTGTGGTGATAATTAGCCAATGGCTATTATTGACTATGTTTGTGATGGAGATTACTAGTCACCATATTCCACACTGTAAGAGAAGCAGATTCCATTTTCAGAGCGACTTGTTTAAAAAAGAAAAAAGAAAAAAAGAGATTAAGATCATAGTCTGAGATTCCAGGCTTTAATCTTTACTTTATAGAAATCTGTGGGTGGCATGACGAACAGGATGGTGTTCAGAAGAAGAAACAAAAAAACGCTCTACTTTGATTTTGATACAGAGAAAATTAATTTCATACCAATTGTGAATTTAGCATTGCTTAAATAAGAGGTGGCTGTTTGTAGATGATAATTTGAACTTCTTAAGGAGCATATACTGGTATCAAGAAGCAAAAAGAGGAAGGAACTGTTTAAAGCTGTTAAAATGTAAAATATGAACAAATGAAGAAATCCAAAGTAAACACAAAGTGCGCAATAGTATTTATGAGAAGTTTCTTATAGAAGAAAAAGAAGAATGTGAAGAGGAAGAAGAAGAAGAAAAAGAAGAATGTGAAGAGGAAGAGGAAGGAAAAGAGGGGAAAAAGAAAAAGAAGAAAATAAAAGGGGAAGAGTAAGAAAAAGAAGAAAAAAAAAGAAGAGGAAGAAGAAAGAGGAATTAAAAAAGGAAGTAAAGGAAGAAAAAAGGAAGAGAAAGAAGTGACAGAAAAAGAAGAGGAAGAAAAAAAAGGAAGTAAAGGAAGAAAAAAGAGAAAGAAGAGGAAGAAAAAGAGGGAGAAAAAAAAGAGAGAGAAAAAGAAGAGGAAGAAAAAAGGAAAAAAAAGAAAAGGAAGATAATAAAAGAGGAAAAGGAAGAAAAAGAGGAAAGAAAGAAGAGGAAGAAGAAAGAGGAATTAAAAAGGAAGAAGTAAAGGAAGAAAAAGAAGAGGCAGAAAAAGAGGCAGAAAAAGAGGAAGAAAAAGAAGTGGAAGAAGAAGTAGATGAAAAGTAAGAAATGAAAACCACACCAGAAAGAATTTATTCTACCTAACCCTAACACAAAATGATGTGTTTACTTAGAATAATAAAAAGAACACTGACACCCACACATGTTGTCATGTGCAGATGATAATTTTTGCATAAACAGACAATAAAAGAAAAGTAAAATAATTGAAGAAAAAAGAAACTATTGTCACTTCTTCATAAATTGAGGACATTTCTTGTCAAAGAAAGGATAATATAAAAAAAAAATATATATATCATCGTTTATGAAGGAAATAGCAAGTTAAGACACCATAAAATCTTTTAATGTCTATCTTTTCATGAAAGAAATTAAACTGTACCAATTCTGGGGTGAGGGAATTTACACTGCACAATTGTTTCTAAGAAGAGTATGTACTCGTGATGTACTGGAAGTTCAGTCATCATCATATTGGGTATAACGTCTGTTTTACATGCTGGCATATGTTGGATGGCTTTTAGAAATTGACTTTCAAAGTAATCTATCTCTGGCCAGGTTTTTATTTATCCCTCTTTATTTTCAAATCCATCCTTATCACTTCTTCCCATGTTTTTCTTGACCTTCCTCTGCCAACTGATCCTATACTGTCCAGATTTAATCTTCCATTGAGGTTATTAAATCTAAGCTTGTCTTTAAGACTATAATATTACACATCCATTGTATATGTGTCATATCATTTTTTGGCATGCAACGCATGTCCTCAACCTTCACTGGCCACTTTCACTTCCATACTGCGCACACAGACTCTTCCCTTGGTCGTCAGTGGTAACGCTCTGCTGGTTAGTAATAGCATGAGTTTCCTGTACTTACTCCATTCGCTCCTAACTCTTGCAATCACACTAGCACCTGCTCCCCCCTGTGTACTAAGATGACAAAACCTCTGAACAACCTAAATAGCTTTGTCATCCAAATATATTTTCTCCACATCTGAGTTCTCATCCGTCTCTATTGTCTTACACTTTTTGTACACAAACTGGTTATCATCTCTCAACCTACCTGTGATTCCACTTCACTTTTTGTGTACCCAATGCTTTCAAGTACCACAAAACATTGAGTTGCACCCGACTCCCTTTTCACAAACTGAGCAGGAGAACTTTCCTCTTTCTGAGGCATTTCCAACACTACAACCACTGATTATCAGAAAGAATAAAGTTATTCTGGAATACCCGTCCCATGACAGGTTCATATTATATTGAGCCACGATTGGTCTCTTTAATACTTGGAACAGGTCCGACTCAAGAATACTTCAAAGTGATTAAAAACTGCAATTGTGAAAACAGATTGTGACCAAAACATTAGAAAAGAAAATCGATGCTTTTTTTATAGAGAAAAGTCATCCAAATTAGTTGGCTAAGAACCAGTGGCGTGTAAAGGTCTGGGCATGCCAGGGAACCACCCCTTGATTCTATGCCCCAAAGACTCAAGTATAAGTCCTAGTACCGAGAAACATGAGAAAGGGAGATAGTTTGTATATGATTGGACTCCTCCTCTAATTTGTATGCCCGGGGCAACTGCACCGCTCCCCCATTCCCCCCACTCACTGCATGCCACTGCCAAGGACAGTCTTGAATAAAAACCTTTACTGTCGCAATGAAGCAAAACCAAAGTGTTGTTATACTCAAAAGAAGACTGTCATGGTTTGGGCATTTAATGAACCTGCCAACCCCCCCCCCCCCTCTGCATGTTTATTTACTCCCCGCGGAGTTAGGCACAAGGCCAGTTTTATCTTACTCCCACAAGTAAGATGTGACCCAAGATCGGGTCGAGTAAGTGGGGTTAAAAGCCAGCGCTCGAGAGGTGAGCACTCTGGCCATTTAAAAATTGCCTGGGTAGCCCTGTCGGCATTCCCCGGTAGGGGCGCCTCAGACAGTAAGCAATAAACTTACTCCTCCCCAAAGAGGGGAGGCGAAGCCTGGGAGGGTGGACCTCCTAGAACTGCACAGGACAGGCGTGCAGTATCCATCGGAACAGATACTACACTTTGATCTTAGCCAAAAGGCCGAGAACCCCCCCCCCCCCCCCCTGCATGTCAAACCTTTATAAAGGTAGGGTTTATAAAGGTTTGACATCCAGGACGACCAGAGATGACACGGCTCGACTAAGTGATAAAAGACATCAAACCACTATCAGACTTCCACCTTGAAAATGACATAAACAAAACCATTAGTATCCTCAGAATTAGGTGTCCGATATAAATGACTGAAGATCTGTTGGTAACAGCATGATGTTAACCAGGTTAACAAGTATGCAGTGAAGAAGAAGAAGAAATTGTCAAAACGTTGTGAAAGATACAGCTTACATAACTGAAGTTATGGTCTATGAAAAATTTTTTTTTTTTTTTTTTTAGTTAAGTTCCCATTTGCAAAATCAACATAATCTTCCGTCTTTTACCAATTGTTTAAATCCGATTAAAATCAGAAATCAGAGATTAAACATTTTACAGAGAAAGGGACTCTTGGGAAGTTTAACTTTATTTCTTAAAAAACATTCTGAAATTGAATATTATTGTTAGGACGATCAATGCCGAGGGGCTGAATATTCAGGCTATCACATATAATATGCTTTTAAACTTATTGCATTGCAACAGGACAGCCAATCATAGAACTGGGTTTATCTTCGGTCTGCACTTTTTGCTAAATATTTTCTTTGTATTTAACAAATACAGGGTGGGGCATGAAGAACTTACTTTGTCATTTAGAATGACTAGGAAAAAGAAAAAAAACCTAACAAACAACTATCTAAAATAAAAACTGATTATAAAGGTACATAAAAAATAGTTTTGTTTTAGAAATTAAATCAGAAACTAGCTGTCCCTACCCAGCATTGCCCGATGGTGTATTTACTAGCAATTTGTTTTGCTTTTCTTTTTTGAACTAGGCCATTTTTTTTGTACAAAAATATTTTTTTGTTCTAATCAAAGTGACTCTCTATAAACGAATACAGAGTTACGTCCCTTTTTTTAAATGGTGGCTATTTGGAAATGATTCCAACCCGGACAAAGTATTTTCTGGAAGGAATTAAATAAAATTACATTTTATTCTTCTTAACAACATGCCGTAACGAACCACAAGAAAAACTTGCAAACTAGAATCAAATATTGATTTTGTTAGAGACTGGCTGTCATTTAAGTGATCAAATGCTGAGGAAACATTTCTCTGCAATTGATCATTGGTAGAGCAAATGAACATGATAGAAAAATTGTTATAATAATTAACGAAGAGGATGAAAATGATAGAGCCTAGGCTACCAGGTGAGACCTGAATTGTCCTTTTAACCACCACTACAACTTGCAAAGTGGCCACTCCAGATGTTAAAGATCTTCATGCCCCACCATGTATTTTTCTGTATTTTGTCGATTTAGGTAAAAACAGGGATCAAGGAATTCCGTGTTGAGACAGTTAAAAAGAAACAGCTGAATAACAAACTTATACCTTGATTCCAACAAGTCGTGAAAAAGAAATTAAAGTAAAGATCACTTACCTTGGACCAAGCGAGCATATTGGCCAATGAGACCTTCTTCCCAAATAGGCCTTTCTTGTGTCGGTTGAGGTGTGTTTGTGCATAGTTCTCAATATCACTATCTGAGGGTAACTGTTTGAGGTAAAGTTGGTGTATGCAATCAATGGCAGTCTCCGAGGAGGAAGTCAAAGCCTCTCCTCGGATATCCTGCCAAAAGATAAAAAACACAATCCATTGTTAGCAATAATTGAAGAAACAAATTAAAAAAAACAAAAAAACATTTACAACGGCAGTTTCAATTTTTGTCTGAATTTTTTGGGATGAATAATTCTCATAATTTGAATAATTTTTCTTTCCATAATTAATTGTATTTTGCATAGTTTTTTTCTAGACAATTTCCCTTATACTAAGACTAGATGTGGATGTATAAAAATAGTGTTCAAAACGGAATTTTTCACATAAGGCTAGAGTAAGGAGAAATCAGAAAATTCCATTAGAATTAGAGTTGGCATGGATCTCCCAAGGTAGGATAATTTTTTTACATTGTTTTGAAAAAAAAAAAAAAAATGAAAAATAAAAAAATTTGAAATTAAATTTTTGGGGAACAGTCCAACTTCTTTGATGAAGTCTAAGATTTTGGTCGCATTTGTAACTTTAAGCAGGTGATTTAGATTTTTTTTGAATTGTAGTATTTTCTTCGACTTTGTTGCAGATCATGACAGTCTATTAATATGTTTTACTGTATAAGATTCTTGACATGATATACACATTGGAGACTCTTCACTTTCCAATAAATGTTTGTGGGTAATATGTGTATGTCCTATACGGAGTCTGGCTACTACAACCTCTTCTCTTCTTGCCTTTCTGTAGCCTAAAGGCCACTCATCAATAGTTGGCCAAATCTTGCATAATTTATCCACATGCACACATGTATATCATGACTTGTACACTTTTCATTTCCATTTTTGATCAGATTTGTGTCTTTAAACAGGTCCTTTCTTCTTCTTCTTTTTGAACATTTCTATTGTTTATTACACTTGACTATTTTTTCCTATCGCGTTCTTTGTATAAATTTGAAAACTTTTCTGTTTTAATTAAAGTTCTGCTACCTACTGAAGAAGGTCGTATTATAAACGATCGAAATATTTTGGTAGAACTGTTCAATATGTGTTTTTGAGTTTATTTTTGCTAGTTGTTGATTTGCTTATCCTTTATTCCATATATATATATATATATATATATATATATACATATATATAAGTGTTTTAGTTCTTTTATTTAATTATTTTTTTTATTGTTCTTATGTATTTTTATCCTAAAGTAAAATTTACTTTGTGTATATAGTTGTTTGCTATTTCACTTAAACAGTTTAATAGGTTTTGGGGGCCTTTAAAATTTAGAATTTAAAATTTTTCATTCAGAAATAATCTACAATTTTTTGAGTTGTATTTTCTTTGGCTTTGTTGCAGATTCTGACAGTCTATTAATATGTTTTACTGTATAAGATTCTTGACATGATATACACATTGGAGACTCTTCACCTTCCAATAAATGTTTGTGGGTAATATATGTGTATGTCCTATACGGAGTCTGGCTACTACAACCTCTTCTCTTCTGGCCTTTCTGTAGCCTAGCGATTAAAAGTTAAGTGTAGTACTAGAGTTGCATGGACAGTTTAGTTTAGTTTTACGGCATATCAACCCTTTTTGGGTTATTTAATGCCGAATCAGGTCATTTTGGTAAAAGTTTTTATGCTTCAAGTTCTTTTTATCTTCAAATATTTTTTTTTTTTTAAAAAGATAGAAACAGAAACCACCATTTTATTAAGGCTGAGGCCACCCGTGGGAAAGTGTTAATATGATTTCTATTTATCCCCCCTCCAGGAGATTAGACACAAGTGTCATGTGGGTTTGATGGAAGCGTCTTCAGTGGAATGACTTGGATTTGAACCTGGCACACCCAGGTTCTCAGTCCGCGTCGATACCAACTAAGCCACTGTGCCATCCCCAAATATTTGTTTATGGCGTTTAGTTTAGTTTGGTTGTTTTGTAGAGGAAAAATGATTTTGTTTTTAGCTTTGCAGAATATGATTGAGTTGTGCGAAGGGAAAGAAAAAAAACAAAATCAATGTTTGGTGCATTTTAAGTCAGGAAGCCGGTATCTTCAGACAGCCTGATCTGGTAGCACCAGGTTCATGGATAGGAAGTTCGAAGTGACACGTAACGATTGGAAGAGAGAAGTCTTTCTTTTTGGCAGGAAAATGATTGGGTTTAGATGTTATTTTTACAAAGAATTGCGCCTGCGTGTGTACACACAGACACACAGACAAAGTTGTCTCATAATTCTATTAATAGAGATGATTAGAAAAACAATGAGGAAGTTTAAAATGAGTTATTTAAAAACTGATAAGAAAATGATGACGACAACGAAAAAAGTTTAAATTATCTTAAAATTATTGAATTTTAATAAATTACAGATATTTAGAAATCAAATTGACTTGGATCATTGAATTTAAAAAAATCTGCGAAAAATAGGTTCACGAAACAGCCAAATATCAGAATGATGCCTGTCTTTGTCCTGCTGCAGTCGAATATAGTCACAAACAAAATGCTATCATATAAGAAATGACAAATACAAGAAAGGTGTTCCTTTCGAGTTATCAGCATCCTAGCCTTCATCAAAATACTAAAAAGTCATCCTCTACCTTCTTCTTCATCATATTCAATGATAATCTTTGTAAACCCTAAATCAGATTTCTAAATTGCTCGCTTTGGTTTGTCTGTTTTGATAGCATGCCAACACTTTTGAGGTTACTTAATGCTCAAACAGGAGGTGACGGTGTTTAAGGGCATGGACCTTTTTTTCTGTACTCATGGGTCACCACTTATCAAGGCCCAGAAGCCACTTGAGGATAAGGGGTTCAAAGGATTATTGGTTGGACGGTGATCGCCGTCACCAGAGGATTGGAAGCAATGAGCAGAATGGACAGAAGATTACTTAAGAGGACTTGATTTTCCAACAAGTATTTGTTCACATTAGACTTTAAGACGATCATGCTGTAGTCAGTCGGGATACAGACTCGTGGTATCTTGTTCCACAGATGGGATGTTCTGGGAAAGAAACTTTGTTCATGGAAGTTCTACTTGGTTTTTGGTACAGAAAGAGAGAGAAGGGAATGTTCTTTGCTGTGGTTGTAGTTAGACGAGTTCTTGTTGTGAATTTTTTACAGGGGGGGGGGAGGGTACAAGGGATTGGGGCTCAGTCGAGCACCTACCATGAAAATAACGATACAGTAGAGAGAGGTTAGGAACATCTCTTCTGTGTGAAAGAGGCTGTAGGGATGAGAAGAAATAGGTGTGGTTAGAGATTGTGCAACCCTTGTTTCACTATAAACTCCCAACACAGGCATCCTTACAGAGGGTAGCCATTGCATCTGGAGACAGAAGGGGAATAATACAATACCCAAATATAATGCCTGTTGTAAAGATTCATTAATCGGTTTAGTTTGTCTGTTTTATGGCATATCAACCCTTTTTTCAGTAATTTAATGTCGAAACAAAAAATAGATTAATTGGATGCAATTAATTGAACACATTGCTATTTTAACCCATAGCTGGAGATTCATATTAGTGTGTAAATGAGCACAATAGATTCGTGAAGATTTGAACTCAGCATAACTGAATCCAAAGTCTGTATCAGTATCCATTAGACCAATCACACACTTCCTCAACAGTCTTCGTCTATATTAATGATATGCCACACCGGGGACCATTGTGAATTTATTTAGCTCTATGAGCACCTCTCCATCATCGCTATTCGAGGAAACACTTTGAGCCTGCTCTCAGCAGGGCATCCAATGAAACTTCCTGATGTTCTGAATATAGGATTTTAAAATTTGGTAGCTGGAAAAGATTTTCATGAAAGTTTAAATTTAAATAAAATTTTGTCAAATGTTGAATTATATATCTTTTTATATACTAAAATAATTTACTAAGAAAAAAAAATTTACAATATAAAGTTGGACCATTTATAACACTGACAGTGAGATTAAAACACCAAATTCATATTCACAATAGCTTTCTAATAGACTGGTCATGTGTCTGTGACAGAAGTCGTAAGATTAACTAATTTGCATATTTCTTTGAAAAAGAACATCTCATTCATGAACTATTCGTTTTTATTGTTTTCTAATTTAATGATTATTTTCATTTTAATATAAGACATAGTTCTATTTACGTATATTTTTTATAGCATGAATAAAAACGACTTAGCATTTTAGGAGAAAAGAGTCTTTCCGGCCATTTTACTTCTGGGGATGCGATTCTTGATTTCTTCAATTTTCTGGCGCAACGTTGGGACATGGGTCCCACTAGTTTATAATGACATTTATTTTCAATGACTTCTTTGATAAATTCAGGCTATGAACAATTGGATATTTTATATGCATGAAAACACAAATAAACTGATGTAAATAACAGGATATTAGACATTCAATGGAAATTCTGAAGGGAGTCATTTTCAGTAGAGTTCGTTGGGTGAGGGGAAATAGTACTTACTTTGACCTTATAAGAGAGAAAAATACGGAAATGATACTTTTACTGTACAGTTTTACTGCCATACTTGATTAAAATTGTGTAAATAAAATTTGATAAAAATCAAAACAAAGAAAAAAAAACAACAAAAAAAACGAGAGCATCCGTTTATTGTTACAATGAACTTTACTGAACATTTTTTTTTCAAAGAAAAAAAAGAAAGGGTTTCCTTTTTATAATAATAGGGTCAATATCAGTAAAGTTAGAACTTGTTGTCGGATCATACAATTATGTTGACATTAGAGTCCAGAATGTATCAGAGTTACTCCCTAGGTGATTTTTTAAAAACCTATTAATAGCAATTACAATTCTAGGTTAAATACATTCGATGTATGTTTACTAATGCAATGTACAGACTCATTTCAAGAAGTAAATGTCAGATGAAGAAATATTGTGTACTAACTTCAAAGCCCCAAACCGGGATGAACCGACATGAAGGCTGGACCCCAAGGTTAAAAAAAAGGTGTTGTCTTTTTAACCTATCCAACTCATTCAATAATATTTACAATCTTAACCAGGCATTGATAGTTTCTATTGCTGTATATGCAAGTGAAACATGGACTATACTGGCAGAGCATGAGGGGAAGATCAATGTCTTTGAAATTAAATGTTCAATAACTATCCTTGGAGTAACTTTGCAAGATAGACTATGAAATGCAGATATCAGAAAAGATATTAACAGATCCATCAACAACGTTATTCGAAAAAAAAAGTGGTTTGGAAATGTTTCCCGGCTATCAGACTGCAGTTATGTAAAGAAATCATATCAAGACAATATAAATAAATAAAATATTTCGGATAACACTGGCCTTTTTCAATGAATTATAGACATTTTTCATTTCCAATGTAAAAATGTTGGATTTATTACGTACACAAGCGTCTCTCTATACATATCTAGACATTTACCACAAATCTCCATTTAATACCGGGAGAGATCGGCCGACTTCAGCACTTGCTGTTGTGGTTTGACAACAAGGAAAAATAAGAAAAAAATACGAACAATGTCTATAATTCATTGACAAAGGCCTTTGTTAGCCGAAATATTCGATTTAGGGTTGGCAACTTCTGCATTTGGACAACTAAAAGAACCGGTATGAACAGGAAGGACATATCAACATCTCTTAAGTTAAAACTTTACAATGTATTGATAGTTTCTATTGCTGTATATGCAAGTGAAACATTGACTATACTGACATAGCATGATAGGAAGCTCAATGTCTTTGAAATGAAATGTTTAAGAACTATCCTTGGAGTAACTCTGCGAGATAGACAAAGAAATACAGATATCAGAAAGATGCGTCAATGTTAACAAATCCATCAACAACGTTATTCGAAAAAAAGAGATTAATATAGTTTGGATATGTTTCCCGTCTACCAGACTCCAGCTATGTAAAGAAATCATATCATAAATATTTAATTCAAGAAAGATGAAGATGACGACCACCAAAGAGAGAGGCTGACAAGATAAGGATTGAGACTGGCATGCCGCTCCTGACAGCTGAAAGACTGGCCCAAGACCGTGACAAGTGGCAGAATTTTGTTTTCAAGCATGTGGCGAAGCTCTCTGGAGTATGCAAATAAGTAACTAATCATTTTTTTTTTTAAGTTCTCGTTTTGAAAAATACCAGATAAAACGAACATTCTGCCCTTTTTATTTTCTTAAATAAATCTCTGGTTCGATGCGAAGGTGTTTAACTTCTCAATTATATTTGTACAAAATCTCGTTTGTGTGTCTTTCGTCTATATGTAACTTTGAATGATTATTTTTTTTTTTATTTACTATCAATCGAATATTTGGTGAAATCAAAACTTATTAAGGAAAATGAACGAATTTTTAAAAATCCTATTTAAAAAATTTGTAAACATGACTATATTTTGAATTTTTAAAAAATCCTATTTAAAAATTTTTTTTATTTTTATATTTGTAATTTTTTTAAGCCATCCACCAGCTAGTTCGTAAATAATAAAGTAATGTATTATATATATATATTTTTTTTACCCTTTTAGAAATGATATTAGTATTTCCATTTAATGCTGAGAACAAACATGGCCTCCATTTGAAAAGTGTTGATTAGAGTACTTATTTGGTTGGAGAAATAACTCCTACTACCTTTTTATATGAATATGAAGAAATGGAATTTGGAACCGGATAAATTATGTCTTTAATAAAATTAATCCAAAGAAGGCTGGAGAGTACAACGGCAGAAACGTTGTGAAAATGGCAGCAACCAAAATGAGGGTAACAGTCAGAAATATTGTTAAATAGATGCTTTTCTGTGTGTTCCTATATATATATATATATATATATACTATATTCTTACATTCCAATTACCATGGGAAATCCATCCAATTTTCATTTGTTCTTACAATCTCTTTATTTCTGTATTTCGATGAAAGATTAGTTTTCTTCTGTCATCTAACACTAAAAAAGAATTTTGAAATTATGGTTTGGGACTGATTTTCCATGGTCATTGGAATGTGAAAAGAAAGTATATATGCTCTGAATCTTGTAACACAACTTTATTGAGCTTGCAATTGGAAACATTTCGGATATTAAAAATATATATTCTTTATAAAAACACAAATATATATATATATATATATATATATATATATATATATATATATATATAGGTATCCTCCACTCTATTAAAGATCAATGTGTATTTGTATATTAATATGAATTAATATATGTACTTCCATTCAGTCACACAAAAGTTAGCGAATAAAATACGTATAAAACAAGATGTTCGTTGATCCGAACGAAATCGGTAAAATCTCTTGTTTCTTGATTTTTTTCCTGTATTTTTATTTGTTTTATCCGTTTGTCTTTTTTCACACATCTTGCCTTTTACGTCATTTTATTTTAAGATATATATATATATATAAATATAGAGGCAAAAAAGCCTTCAAAAACCATGTATTAGATGCGAGTAATTAAATCAAAAGAAAAATAAAAATATTTCGAAACATTTAATAAAATATTTCAAAATACCTTCCGTTTTTTTTCCCCCTTCATCTTGATTTTTTTTTTTAGCTAATATTTCGCTTGACAAAAACAAGCTTCATCAGAGCCAAGACAAATAAAGGTATAACCTTTTTTTTTTCCATAATTTACTTCCTGGTGTTGGTGAAGTGTCACGTCCGGTGTTGTGGACTATTGTTGAAAATGTCTGTTTTAAACAGAATAGAACTTGAATGCGCATGGTCGCTGCGAGTTATAAATTTTTCTTTTTCTTTTGATTTAATTACTCGCATCTAATACATGGTTTTTGAAGGCTTTTTTGCCTCTATATTTATATTAACTTACAAAAGATGCTTTATAAAATGAACTTTCCTAATTTATAACTCGCAGCGACCATGCGCATTCAAGTTCTATTCTATTTAAAACAGACATTTTCAACAATAGTCCACAACACCGGACGTGACACTTCACCAACACCAGGAAGTAAATTATGGAAAAAAAAAAAAGGTTATACCTTTATTTGTCTTGGCTCTGATGAAGCTTGTTTTTGTCAAGCGAAATATTAGCTAAAAAAAAAAATCAAGATGAAGGAAAAAAAAAAACCGGAAGGTATTTTGAAATATTTTATTAAATGTTTCGAAATATTTTTATTTTTCTTTTGATTTAATTACTCGCATCTAATACATGGTTTTTGAAGGCTTTTTTGCCTCTATATTTATATTAACTTACAAAAGATGCTTTATAAAATGAACTTTCCTAATTTATATATATATATATATATATATATATATATATATATAAATAGTTAGGTATGTATTAGGTTTATATAGTTGTATGTACAGAATTGACTCTTAAAATAAACCGATCATTATGAATTTTGAAACACAGCTGCTAGGCATAAGGTGTCGTAATGTGGGCTATATTTAGTTTAATTTAGTTGATGCTAAGGGCTAAAAGGTAGTGGAAGCCATTCTTGAAAATTCAGATACCTTTGATTTTTATAAAATTTAAACAATAGGTATTAGACATCAATTAATAAACATTCATCAAATTTCACTTTCTTTGTACTATTTTAAAAGAGTTTTCAGGGGGGCATAATATGAGCACAATTTCCCATCTGAAAATTCCAATATTTCAGATTTGCATTGAATTTGATCCATAATCATAAGGCAACAATGAAGGAAGATTCCCTGAATTTCAATTTTCTCATAAGAACTCTTAAGTTTTAAGACTTAAATTCTAGACATTTTCTAGAATCAAAATCATGTAATGGATTTTGAGCAAAACTAGAATATGGATTCTAGACATAAGGTTTAGTATCATCTTATCTTGATTTTAATCTTCGTAAGGGGACATAAAATGGGGCAAAACTTCTGTTCGGGAAATTAATTTGACCCATCTTGGGACGGGTATTCTTCTAGTAAATACACACACTAATATATATATATATATATATATATATATATATATATATAGGATCAAATATAAACCAAAAGTAAACTTTTAGTAGATGGAACCTATAGTGAAAAGGTTAAGCTCAATATACGAGATAGAGCAATTCTTATCACTGTTTATCAATTTGGACATTCGTACATGTTTATCACTCTTATTTCTTATATATATATATATATATATATATATATATATAAATAAACATATACTTTTAGCTAACCACTAATAGTTCAGCATATGTACATCTCATTATGTAGATATGTGAATCTAGGCCTATCATGAAACAGGGAGACTTTGGTACAGAAATTACCCCCCCCCCCCTTCTCTCATTGCACTGTATGATGATTCATGAAACACAATATACAAAAAGGGGAGCCATAAAGAAGCATTTATGAAGAGTTGTATGTAGATACATTCCTATCTCCAACTCAATCGGCATTCATCGGTCTTTTCGACACACAAGCTGTATGCTTAGATTTTTACAATGAACATAAAGAAATGACATCATTTAGAATTTCAATAATGTGATTTTTCAATTATGTAATTGAATTTCAATTTTTCAAATTTTGATTTCTTGTTAATAACTGAAGAGCCAAGACTAAAAGTAAAGAAGACGTTTCTAACTCATCATTAGGGCAGCGGTCACCACATTTTTGAACTTCATGGACCACTAAATGGCTCATTTTAAATTTGGCGGACCGCTAATATAAATTTATTTAAAAAAAAAAAAAAAAAAAAAATTAATATATTTATATAATAACTAGAAGAATACCCATCACAGGAAAGGTAAAGTTAATTTTGCCAACAAGTTTTGCACCACTTTTATCTTCCCTTAAAGCAAGATATAATGATATTAAACCTTATGTCTAGAATCCGTGTTCCAATTTTGATCAAAATTCATTAGATGATTTTGATTCTAGAAAATGTCTAAAATTAAAGGCTTAAGCTTAAAGAGTCTTAAGAAATTGAAATTCAGGGAATTTTACTTAATTGATGCCTAATGACTATGAATTAAATTTATGCAAATCTGAAATATTTAAATTTTCAAATGGGAGGTTGTACCCATATTTTATCCCCTAAAAACCCTTTAAAACACTCACAGGAAACTGCAATTCGGGAAATATTTATTAATTGATGCCTAATACATCAGAATCGAAGGTGTCTGAATTTTCATGTAGGACTTCAACCCCCTTTTTGCCCCCTTTTGCATAAAGCTAAATTAAATACAGCCCACATTACCACCTTTTACGCCTAGCAGATGTATTCCAAAATTCATAATGATCGATTACTTAGTTTAGGAGTTAATCCTATACATGGAAATATATATACACATACCTAACTTTATATAGATAAAGATAATCAGAAAACTTTTATTTTATTAATATGAATTTCTAAATAAAAGCAATTCCTCAATATATTCCAAATTTAATCAGAAGTAATTTCATCCGATTCAGCATCCTCCTCTTCCACGACTTGTGCTCGGTTCTCCGGATTCTGGGATTACTTAGGATTTCATGACCCCAATGTTTTGCGGCATACTAGCTGGAAGTTGATAGTCGTGGTAACATATTATCGCTGTCGTTGTAATCCATACTTCACTGCTAAAATTACATTCTATCTCTTTCCCCGTTACCATGCCATGTTTGTAGAAAATTATACTCGTCAATCATCCCGTAACTAGCGATCAACAGTGATTATTAGAAAGTCTTCAGAATAACAAGTATTGAACATGGCTTTCAAAGTCATGCTAGGTTGTACTAGGGTTGGATGATGTCATATTTGCGTGTTTCGAGATTACATAACGTCTTGATCATATGAACCATCTCGAATACGTTTTGTTATTCATCATTTTTTGAATCTGAAGCTTCATAAAAATTGAAATAATTACCTAAAGTTTTGCATGGACCACCGGTGGTTTGTGGACTACCACTGCATTAAAACAAGATCTCGTGAATAAAGATGTTGGTTAAGAGATATGCTAGCATGAATTCTACCTAAAGGTTATGAGTTCAATCCCTGGTGAAGGAAATTAAGAAAAAATGATGTGATATGAGATATATAACAAACCAGGAATGCAAGCAGTCTACATCAGGTGGATTAAATAAAAAATTCAGTTTGAAATTCCTATGAAAGATGTATATCATGTAAATAAGAACAATACATCATCTGAAAAATATTGCTACTAGATATGATGATGATCATCATCATCAGACTTGTCATCAGACTAGAGCAGAGTGTCAATTGTATTTGACTATCCTTCACCTATGCACAAAAATGAGAAGAATATAATAATAAACCACCCAGTAACTAGTAATCAACAGTAATGATTAAAAATTATTCACAATAACAAGTATTGAACCTGACTTTCCAAGTCATGTTAGGTTATACTGTGACTGGATCATGTTACATTTATGTACGGCTGGTTGATGTTATTCATCATTTTTAAAAAAAAATCTACGTCCTCATAAAAATTGAAATAATGTACCAATTTTTCTGAGGATCACCGGTTGGTGACCACTGTTCTTATTATTACTTTGTATTTTTATTCTTTATTATTATTATATACAAGTAAAGACACTGATTATTTTACCATCTAATTTAAATATGTATATGTATGTCTTAAATAAATATTAGAGGGTGGTTTAATCAATATAGAATCAGTTTGGTTTGGTTTGTTTTACGGCATATCAACCATCTGTGGGTTATTTAATGCTGAATAAAGTTGTAAAATATTATTCTATAGGTAGGATAATTATTTATATTTCTAGAATATATTACTCTTGGAAGACATTACTCCTTGAAAAACATTTATCTTTGAGAATAACCACACTCAAGCTGGAAACTACAAGCGACAGATCTATACCACTAGTTTTGTGTTGTTTGAAATATAGTTGTCAAATATAATTCAATAAGTAGGGTAATTATTTATATTCCTAGCATACATTGCTCTTAGATAACCAGAATACATTGCTCTCAGAAGGAAATTTCAGTGAAAGCGAAAACATTACTCTTAGAAGGAGACTTTACTGAGAGAGATCAGCTTTTCACCCAGAAAACACCATTCCAAGAAAAACATTACTCCTAAAAAAACATTGCTTCTTTAGAAACGTTACTCTTAGAAAACATTACTCTTTGGCACTGATAATTTTTTTTTGCTCTCAACGTGATTGACCTTGAGCCACCGCCTTCTAGTATCTATTTGTGAAGAAAAATAAATATGAGAAATAAGGTTTTGAATTTTTGAAGAATCAGATTGAATAATACGGTTGGGGATAAACTTATAGATATTAGGGCATGACGTGACCAGCCGATTGATCGGATCGGGCCTCTCTGACCTCCCGTCTAGCCAAAGTAAGGGCCGAAGTGGACGAATGCCTATCCAACAGGATCCCGTTTTATGGCATCACGGCTCACCACCTGCGACCAACAAGTAACCCCGTATCCGGAAAGGGGAAGGGTCTTACCCCTCTGCATGGGGTTGCAGTCAGCGAATTCTAAGCCCTGCCGACAGGACAAACATAGAATCAGAGTGAACGAGAGAAATACATAGATAGCTAAAGGAGAGATGGGTGAATCAAACATTTAAAACAGAATTTTCTTCAAACATAACTCAATCCTAGAACTACGGTATGTTTTAGTATGTATTTTATGTTATCAAAGTATATAGTAAAAAAAAGCCAAAGGGAAATAAACGTTGATTAACTCACATTTAGTATAATGATAGATATATTGAATTTCTTCACTGTAACTAACTTTTATTTCTACATTAAAAATTGTCTGTGTGGCTTTTTATTTGACATAGTCAAAAAAAAAAACAATCAAAATAAAATCAATTGCCATTTTCACATTAATTGCCCTTCTTTCTTTTCTTCAAAATAATCAATGCAATAAACAAAAAAATTAATTTAAATGCAGTTTTACGCGTTTTCATTAAAAATAAGTTATGAATTAAAGTTATAAAATAATTTTTTCTTCGCCAATTTTAGTTTTTATTAAAAATAAGTTATGAATTAAAGTTATCAAAGAATCTTTACTTCGCCAATTTTAGTTTTTATTCAAAATAAGTTATGAATTAAAGTTATCAAAGAATCTTTACTTTGCCAATTTTAGTTTTTATTCATATAAGTTATGAATTAAAGTTATCAAAGAATTTTTTCTTCGCCAATTTTAGTTTTTATTCAAAATAAGTTATGAATTAAAGTTATCAAAGAATCTTTACTTTGACAATTTTAGTTTTCATTCAAAATAAGTTATGAATTAAAGTTATCAAAGAATCTTTACTTTGACAATTTTAGTTTTCATTCAAAATAAGTTATGAATTAAAGTTATCAAAGAATCTTTACTTTGACAATTTTAGTTTTCATTCAAAATAAGTTATGAATTAAAGTTATCAAAGAATCTTTACTTTGACAATTTTAGTTTTCATTCAAAATAAGTTATGAATTAAAGTTATCAAAGAATCTTTACTTTGACAATTTTAGTTTTCATTCAAAATAAGTTATGAATTAAAGTTATCAAAGAATTTTTTCTTCGCCAATTTTAGTTTTTATTCAAAGAAAATAAAAGTAGAAAACTTTTTAAAAAAATTTGTGCAAAACCAGTGGGAATAAGATTTTTTCTGGAGGTTTTCTTTTTATTCCTTATGGGGAGTTAAGGATTGATAAGACTTTTAAATGGAATGCTATGACCTACATAGTTACTGACACACACATACATATAAATATACGCACACACAAATAAATACACCAGATATTTTACACCAAACTTTTAAACAACATAGGTGAGCTTGTTTTTAGAATGTGACATTCCCACGGAATGTACAAATGTTTGGACATCTCTGAAGAATTGACATATAAGTATGAGTTTCAAGGAGAGAGGGAGAGAGAAGGAGAGGAAGAATATGAGGGAGAAAGGGAAAACAAAAGAGAGTGAAAAGGAAGAATAGAGAAGAGAGAAGAAGATGTGAAATAAGAAAAAGAAAGAGAGGGAATTAGGCAAGAAAGAGAGAGAGAGAGAGAGAAGGGAAAATAGGAAAAGAGAGAGAGACAATGAAAGAGAGATAACACCGAGAGAGAGAGAGAGAGAAAACATGAGAGAGAGAATATGAAAGAGAGAGAACATGAAAGAGAGAGAGAGAACATGAAAGAGAGAGAGAACATGAAAGAGAGAGAGAACATGAAAGAGAGAGAGAGAGAGATTATGAAAGAGAGAGAGAGAGAGAGAACATGAAAGAGAGAGAGAGAGAGAACATGAAAGAGAGAGAGAGAATATGAAAGAGAAAGAGAGTACATGAAAGATAGAGAGAGAGAATATGAAAGAGAGAAAGAGAAAGAGAGAGAGAGAATATGAAAGAGAGAGAGAGAACATGAAAGAGAGAGAGAGAATATGAAAGAGAGAGAGAGAATATGAAAGAGAGAGAGAGAGAACATGAAAGAGAGAGAGAGAGAACATGAAAGAGAGAGAGAAAGAGAGAAAGAGAAAGAGAGAGAGAGAGAAAGAGAGAGAGAGAGAGATAACCTGTGAAAAAAAAACCGACTAAAAAAAGACCGCGTGTGTTTGCTCGTTCTGACTAACTTTCAACATTGAGATCAAATGACAAGTTCTTTATCTCCCCCCCCCCCCCCCACATCAAGTGCATGCAAGCGTGAACACGGTCTGGCGCTACAGAAGGAACAGAACAGTTGTAGTTGTATAGACAAGTTTCTAATCAGTCAACACGTGTATGTACATAACGCTATCTGATCATTACACATAGGCCCTTACAAGAGAAACATTTCTTTGAAATGCATAACACTGTATATGCATACATATATGTATACACGAGCAAAAACCAGGTAGACACGGTGAAAGGAGGTCAAGATATACAGATGTGAGAGTTGCCTCTTCAGGCATAAGACCAACAGGAATGTTAAACTGCATCCGGTGGTGCGGCCCCAGCTGGGAGTTTTGAGAAGTACGCCATTACTCCCAGATCCACTCTGATGGCCATAAGTGCTAGTAGATACTGGAATAACATCTATGGATTATATTTTATTATATTTTATATATATATATATATATCATCACTATCAGGGTTTTTGATCACTCCTGGACGAGGAACCCCTCCCTGTTTTCCGACACCTTATTGGTGACTGTCATTCAGAGGTTTTTGCCATATATATATATGTGTCATTTATTTGTTCATTTCGTTTGCGATACTTTTGAACGAAAAGCACGCTAATGCTAATTGGGAATAATTTTCTCCCCTTCACCAATGTGATGCCCCCAGATGGGGAGCAACATATATTTAAAAAAAATATAATTATCTACGGACACGAGTTTCGTCGAGGGCATCACATTGATGAAGGGAAAATTATTCCCAACTAGCATTTAGGTAGAGTTCTATTTGTTTAAACGACAAACAAATACATGACATTCATAAAATAGCAATACACTAAGTGCTAGCGGGAAATGGCTTCGAATCTCACTAGGTTCAGCCATGCTGATGAGTCATATATATGTATATATATATATATATATATATATATATATATTTTTTCCATTTTTCACTTTCCATTATGCTGGATTATTATTTCCATATATATATATGAAAATGAAATATATATATATATATATATATATATATATATATATATATATATATATATATATGGGAAGAGAAGGATGAAGGTAATCCGAACGTGATGATTTTACCATATATATATATATATATATATACTAGCTATCGTTTAGCAAAGTTTGCTACTTGAAACCAAAATTTTAAATAATAAACATTTAATTCATAAGTTTCTTGTAAACACAAGACTAAAACTTTTGCATTATTCATATAAATCAACATTAACATTTTGGTAATTTTTGAGAGACAGAACAAGCGGGCAAATAAGTAGACGAACAAGCGGGTAAGCCACCCTTTCCCTCCCTTTTCTCGTTTATGCCTCATGGCGAGCGATTTTAGTTCAATTAAGGAAAATGTTGTTTTTTTTAATTAAATCAATTTAATTAATTACTGTTAATATTGAGAAAACTATTCCATATATAGGGCAATTAAATTACAACCGAATAACACCAAGTATAAATTTATTATCAGCTGTTTAAAAAAAAAATTATGCAAATGAGGTAAACAAGTACTTGTGTTTGGTCTTTTGCTTGTTACTATATACGGTATTTCAAAAGAGTGTTACGTATTATTGATTTTAAATTAGAGTAACACGTTTTGATGCTAATCACCATCAGGGTTTTTGATCAATCCTGGAGGAGGAACCCCTCCCTGGTTTCCGTCTATCTTATTGGTGACTGTCACTTAGTGGCTTTTGCCATAGTCGCCACGCTAGGCACTGTGGATTGGCGACACTATTTGCCCATAGCTAGGTGTCCACACGGTGCCTGGTATTCCCAAATAGTCACCTATCTAGTACTGACCAGGCTCAACGTTGCTTAACTTTAGTGATCAAATGGGAACCGGTGTGTCAATGTGATTATGCCATAGATGCTAATATAGTTGTGATAAATGAAAACAACTTTTGCATTTATTCATTTACATATATATATATATATATATATATATATATATATATATATATAACTTAACTCTATAACTAACTTAACAGAACACAAGATCTCAAATACAAAATAACATCGTCATTGTTTTTATTTAGGTAAACAGAGACGATCCAAAACAACAAGCTGAAGTGGTTGCTAATAATCTTGCAGATACCTCATACCCACTTATTTTATGTAAATAATCAAATAACCACACCTTTTTTTTCAAAATAACAGCCTCTAGACCCATTTAAACAACACTTAGCCGATATTCATCCCCCACCCCAAATCATATGATCGTCCAATTTTTAGCATATTAATACCTCGCACATGGGCGGCTTCATTTCGTTTTTTCCATCAATAGTCATTTTTTACGAACAACAGAGCGTTTGAAATATTTAATTATAATAATAAAAAATGAAAAAAAAACGACACCGTTTTATGCTTCAACCATCATCCACAATTATTTATATATATATATATATATATATATATATATATATATATATATACTAGAAAAAATATGAAGTGAATTTACAAAGCTAGTTAAATTTGAAAAAAGAAAGACAAAATACAAAATTAGTCTCTTTTTGCTCCCTCTCTCCCTTTTCCTCTCCTGCTACAGCTTAAATAATATTTCTACTTGAGGTAATATTTCCATAATATATTTATTATAGACTAGTTGTATCTACCCGACGTTGCACGAGATTCATTTGTTACACATTTTTAAATTGAAGAGAAGAACAGATTGAAAAAAAAACAGCTTAGTAATAACTCAAATAATATAAGGGAGATAAGTCACATTTTAAGCTACAAAGAGTTATATCCCTTACATTATTCGATTCATTATTTAAAAAAATGCTATTGTAACAATCTTCCTAACCGGAATTAAAAAAACAAAAAACAAACTGAAGCCAAATACTTTTTTGGTAGTGTAAATTCTAAAATCCGACAAGACAACTTTATAGATTAGATGATTCTATACAGTGAAAATTTGATTGGTATATCGATACCGGCAGTTTCAAAGTAGACTAATAAGTATCAATATGACTAATCGAATTATCACTATATAGTATGATCTATAATAAATGAATAATATATATGTAGATATATATATTTCACTATGAAGAGCTATTAAGAAAAAGGCCTCCATGTTCTAATATTTGTCAGCTTTTTATAAATATGTAAAAACGATGTAAAAGATAAACTATTCCCAAGAAGATAATACATTTCAAACATGTCTTACTTTTGACAGCACTGTAAATGCTATCATTATTTAAAGATGAGTGTACACCTTCAGCTATCGCATGAAGTCAGATAACTCTTCATTCCATATTTGGTCATACTACACATCTCATCCATTCTAAAAAAAGGGATGCAAAGAAAAAAAAAAATGAAAACGTCTTCCAGTTTCTTTACTCTCTTCATATGGTTTCTTGCCAACCAATCGACTTACATTTCTATTGATTCCCAGTATAAAAGTTTAATGAGGAATACAAATTTAGGACCAGTAAAATAACCTTCTACATCAGTAACTTTCAGAAAATTTGATCATATTCCTCATGCATATATTCTAACAAGGCCATCACACTTTAGGTACCAGAGTTATCCCCCTTGGAGATAATTGGTTTCAGTGCTAGAAGGTGCTATGGTTGTGTGACTTGGTACGTTTGTTCCCCCCCCCCCCATTACGTGGTTGTAAAGTCATAACACAGTTAATACGTTGAGACGAACATTGTAGATTATCTTACATGTCAGTAACTTTACATCTCATGCAAATTATTTCATCGTCTCCTCAGCAATTTATGTATTTCCATATTGTGATGGGACAGATGTATTATTTAATTTCGAATTTATATTTTTTCTATGTTATTTGTCTTGTTCACACTTCCGTGTATTTAAATGCATTTACATGCCTAGTCTGTATTTACATGTCTTCAACATTCTTTTAATGTCCAATCGGTGTTACATTTGTAGTATCTTTATATATATATATATATATATATATATATATATATATATATAAACGTCAATGTTTATGTGTTATAGAAATCGATATGTTAACAGAACATTAAAAAAAAGTTTTAAAAGAGTTAAAGTTTTCAAGGAATCTACAGACACCATTGAAATGTTTCTCTTAATACATCTGGGGTCACTCAGGGCAATTATCAGTTGGGTCCATAAAATAACTGAAATCTATTGGAACGAACAGAAACGAAATTCATTTATTAAAACTGATTTAAGAAAAGGTTTAAGCATTTAAATAATTATTTTTATTAATGTTTTTAAGATTTAAAATAATTAAAGAAAAAAGAAGTAGATTCGTTAAAGCCTCTGCCGTTTTTTTTTTTACAGAAACGTTAAGAAACGCAGCATCAACAAGTAGGTTTTTTTTAAGAACACCACCACGCTGACAGTTTTTTTTTATTATTTATTTTTTTTTTTTTTTTACTTGACCTCATATTGAAAATGTTATATTTTAAACTTTTCATTCAAGGAAAAAATTGTAAACATGACGATATTTGAAATTATTTTCTCTAAGAAACCTTCCGACCAGCAATATATCTCCATATGGCCAACACCGGGTGAATACCGCTAGTCTTTTATAAACGTAAATGTTCTTGTTCATGATCGTTTCATTTTATCTTACTTTTCTCACACGAACATGGTTGCCACGTGCGGAGAGAATAAAATATTCTCCAATATGTGTGCAACCATTATCAGTAGTATTATGACAGATGTTCTTCGGAATTGTCTGATTTATTTCCTGCTTCCTTTGTTACAGCTCGTTTGATTCGTTGGTCTAGTGGTCTTCATCTATTCGCTGTTCAAGTACCTCGTTATAATACATCTTCATATTTCAGTAGCTTCTTTCCAAGAACTGCAGGCTTGTGGAGCACTCTTTCTGCTGGCTGTTTTCCTCCTACCTATTGCCTTGGTCTTTTCAAGACTACGGTCAATAGGCATCACCTATTAATTAATCATCGTCCGTTCTTTTTAGCTCCTGAAATCAGGGGGCTTCATGCCTTGCCTGGAGCGACCCCCCCCCCTTAAAAACAAACAAACAAAAATATATAATTTTAAGTATACGTTTCAACACTAATAATAATGTGTCCAATTAGAAAATTGAATGGATAATCTGATTTTAAATTATATATATATATATATAAAAATGACTGGTCACCTCTGATGATGGAATTTTATTCCGAAATTAATAAGATTAATGTAAAAAAAAAAAATTAATCTTGCATTGTTAATGGCTTATATTTTCAATTTTATTAACAAATCCAGCAATGCTTTAAATGAACGACCAACCCATATTACTATATATATATATATATATATACACACCAGTGATGTTCACCTGGTGTTGGATATATATTGTTGATCGGAAATAATCATAGATATAGTAATGTTTACAATTTTTGCCTTGAAAGAAAAAAAGAAAAATACTATTTGCAATATGAGGTCAAGTATTAAAAAAAATATGTTGCTGCCTTTCTTACAGACAGCTGTAAAACGACAAATGGCTTTAATGAATAAAAAAAAATTTAATTATTTTAAATCTTAAAAATACTGCTAAAAATAATTATTTAAATGTTCAGAACTTTATTTTAAATGCATTCTTCACAGAGACATTCTTTGTTTAATTTAATTTTTGTTTTATGAAACGAAGAAAATCTGTTTAAAAAATGAATTCCTTTTCTTTACATTCTAATATATTTCAGTTATTTTATGAACCTAACCGATAATTGCCCCTAGCGATCCCAGATGGAATCAAACGACAATTTCAATTGTCTTTAGATTCTTTGAAAACTTCAACCTGTATTGAAACTTTTTTGGATGTTCTGTTGACATATCTATTTCTATAACACACAAACATTGACTTTATATATATATATATATATATATGATAATTTTTATTTACACAGACATGTACAAAATCTGCGACACTGGCATGTCGATGTTATCGATCAACAGTTACTATAAACTGAGATCTCATCAGGCAGAGTTAGAATCCGATCTCAACCTCAGATCATATTTGAGATCGGATTCTAACTCTTCCTGATGAGATCTCAGTTTATAGTAACTGTTGATCGATAACATCGACATGCCAGTGTCGCAGATTTTGTACATGTCTGTGTAAATAAAAATTATCATATATAAAGCTCTATTTTGATATTGAGCACTTTTTATAAACCCGGTTAAAATTCTCTGGATTACCACCCTGTGGATATTTTTTACCTGGATTATTACCATTATTATATATATATATATATATATATATATATATATATATGTATGATAATTAAATAAAGCCCGATATTGAGTACTAGTAACATTTGTATTCATTGAGAAAATTAATTTCATTCATGAAAGCTACGAAGCAGATCGCTCATGTCTGTCTGCTCTAATTCTTTAAACAGCAGCTTAAACGATCTGCTTGACTTTCAGGGTCAAAGTTAAAAGTAAGGACGTGTTTAAGTTAAACCGACTGAAAGACATAGCTAGTTATAACGATGCAATGTCCACATTTGAAAAATGTCAACATCACCAGCCGTCATCTGTGATAGTCTCAGCGCTACCCAGCTACCAAAGCTCTAGTGAAAATCCAGGAGGAGTCAACATCAGGCTCCGTCATCCTCTGATTTGTCTCTAAATCCACGTGTGACAAGCAAGGACATGGCAGGTGTTGAACCGCAGATCCATAGAGTGGAGATAACGATGTAGCTTCTGCACATATTCAACTAACTATTCGGGTGGGTGTGTTCTTGGCCAAACCTTCCGGTATAATAACGTTGACACACCGGTTCTCATTAGATCACTATAGTTAAGTGATATTTAGCCTGGTCAATACCATGTGGGTGACCATTTGAGAATACCAGGCGCTGTATGTGGGAGGACGTAGACACTTACTTGCAAGAACTGCAAAGCCTTACATCATCATCATCATCATCTCCCCTGACCGGGATATACATGTAACTGGGGACTGCTTGTGAATCTAATATTCTCTATGTTGTAAAGATCATGATTTGGCATAAATACGAAACTAACATAAAGGGAAGTAATCAGGTATTGACTATATACGAAAGTACGTATATAAGACGGGCAGTGATATCTGGACGGCAGTGAAGAGTCAACGTCTCTACTTCCTACCGGATCCCTGTTAAACGCAAACCACTCGGCGTATTCTTAATTTAGTATGTCCTATGTAATTTAGGATATAACACTCTAGAAACAGAGGAAGCCAGATCGACCTGCCTCGGATGAATTCCGCTTAAAAAAGGAAAGAAAAAATCTACAACTTGCAGAACATGTTTAGTTTTGCGTAGTATACTCAGGCGAACATTATCAAAAGAATGATAACATCACCAGCCGACTGACATGACACGCTTAGAGATGGTCCATATGTAGTTGGTACTTAGAAAAAAAAGGTATGGTGACTAAGTAAAGACAAATCTAAAAACAAAAAAAATTGGTACCCAAAGACCACTTAAATCTCATTAAAATCAGACGTAAACAAAAATCAGTTAACATGTTCCTTTCAAGGACCCCATTAAAACGTACAAAATTAAGTGCAATCAAAATCGTACTATTCTGAAAATATTTGAAAATAGAGTTTTCATGATTGAAGTTGAAATTAAAGGTGTTAATTTTGTGGACTTAAGGCTCCTTTAAGCGGTCTTAAAATTCTGAAAATTTGACAAAATCTGGAGAATCTATGGAGTGTCCATAAAGTCCGGACACGTAAAAGAATTCGATATTCACAAGTTTCCATATCAGCCGTGGTTCACTTTGGCATCATTCTGGCAACCTAGAGACTGGCAAACCCTTCTTTGTCATTATGACGTATGATTTGGCTCGGTTCTAGGAAATGCGCCCTTCCAGGCATTACCTCCTTTTTTGAGAGAGGGGGTTATTGTCAATCACCTGTGGTGTACCTATTGGGGAATGCCGACAAGTCTGTTGTTAGCTACTCTTGCACTCTACCAGGATGTTCCACTCAGGGGAGCTGGGTTTCCCCACTCTCTGGCCTTGTGTCACATTTTGCTATAGTGGGAAACAAGTAAAAAATCCCGACTGACTTCTTTTTACCTATGTGTCTAGATTTTACAGACATCGTCTATTTATTTTTGTGTAATATAACTATGGTCTACATTTCTAAACTGAGCGGTTAAGCATTTTTTTTTTTAAGTGGAAGCTTTCATTTTTTTTATTTGTTCGCATTTTTTTTTCATTTTTTTTATTTACTTAAAAACTTATCAAGGCCAAATGCCACTCGAGGATAAGGATTAATGAGATGGAATGTTTGTCAGAACCAAGTCCGAATATTTGTGGGGATGGTTCTAGATAGGAATCTGTTGACATTGGCTTTGAAGACAACCAAGTTGTAATCCGTAGGGAAGCAGTCCTGTGGCAATGTGTTCCACTGATGGGAAGCCCTTGCGAAGAAACTCTGTAGAAATTTTGCCAGACGCTAGGGACACTGAAGTAAAAGTTTTTTTTTCGTTGTGGTAACAAGATGAGTTCTTGCTGTGAATGTCTTACAAGGAGAAACCAGAGATTTGAGCTAAGACGAGCACCTTCCATGGAAATAACGATAGAGTATTGATTTACTCCTTTCCAGGAGTTAGGCACAAGGCCAGTTTTTATCTTACTCCCACAAGTAAGATGTGACCCAAGGTCGGGTCGGGAAACTGGGGTTTAAAAATTGCCTGGGCAGCCCCGTCGGCATTCCCCGGTAGGGGCGCCTCAGACAGTAAGCAATAAACTTACTCCTCCACAAAGAGGGGAGGCAAAACCTGGGAAGGTGGACCTCCCAGAACTGCACAGGACAGACCCATTGACCGGCGTAAATCAAGACCCGAAGGCCAAGACAGCGCCAGTATGGGGTGCAGTATCCATCGGAACAGATACTACACTTTGATCTTAGCCAAAAAAGTAGAGAGAGACTAACAACGTCTCTTCTGTGAGAAAGGGACTGTAAGGAACAGAAGAGATCCCCCCCCCCCCACTAGATTTTAAAGTCGATTCTGAATTTGGTCAAGCCAACGAAGAGTGATCTGAGCGGCACCTCCCCAGATGTGGCAGCAGTACTCCATCTTGGGATGGACCTGACTTTTATATAGGTAGAGGATAGCATTAGGAGCCAGGTACTTCCTAGAGCGGTAGCATGAGCCAAACATTTTTCCAACTACTATCAAAGACCTCCTTAACAGAAAAATATATCTATGACCCCTTTAGGATAATCAGCATAGGTAAATGATCATTCCTAACTTTGTAGGTCTAACAACCTAAAAGTGGTTAGCAGGCAGACAGATAATTTGGTCTTTTATAAGCGAGAGAAGAATTAGTAAAAGAGTCTGGCTCCCTTGGACTCGTAGTCAGATTTATAGAGTTCTTCTGCGCTCGGAACTGAACAGCAAATTAGCAGAATATTAAGCAGGAAATGAACAGGAAAAAAGAAAGGAAAAGTTACACAGGAATTAGCTTTGCTGAAGGGCAATTAAGTTGTAGACAACAAAAACTGAAGGCTTTTGATGCATTTCTTGCCAAATTATCAAATTCTATAAAAGGTAGAGATAGCAACGGACAATGAGCAGTTTATATGGTGGAGTTTTTATCAGACGAGATGAGTCAGAAGTCCAGAAGTGTTGGTGACCTTGTTTCATATATCAATGTTTGTCTGTAAACAAGAAAGATCAGGACCCCCCCCCCCTCCAAAAAAAAAACAAAAAAACAAAAAACAAAAAAAAACTCAATTTATTATCTTGTAGGTTTTGCCAATTATCAGATGGACCATTTTTTTTTTTAGCAAGTGACCCAAAACTTGGTTTAAAAATTTAGCAAATAAAAACAAAACAAAAACAAACGCTGGGTTAAAATTCAATAAAAAATTTGGAGAACAGTGGGCTAAATAAGGTCGATCAAATATTTTTCATAAACATTTGGTAAAACTTGAGTTTTGTTCACTATTAAACATAAAATGAGTTTTAAACAGGGATATGTCTAATGATATGCTCACATTAAGATCAGATGTTAAACATTTTTTTTTTAAAGTTGGATTGTGGAGGGGGAGTCAGGCTTCCTCGGGGACCTCTTCAAAATAAAAATATAACTATTACCCCTCTTAGGGCATAGGAAGATGATCATTCAAACAATATTTCCAGATCATAGGTATAATAGTCAAAAAGTAAAACTTGGGTTTTGTTTAATATTATGCATAAAATAGGTTTTAACCAAGGACACAGATCCAATGATATGCTCACGTTTCATTGGTCACATGGTTTGGGAAGACGATGACTTTTTAATATTTCAAGAATAAAATCAGTGTTATGAGTTGACGGGGTTCTTAATTGTTACTATCATCATCAGTGTTGCTTTATACAACCACGTGTCGACAACGAGGCTCAAACCTTAGACCTTCAGTCACCACTGACTGTGAAAACCAAATGTCTTAGCTCCTTTGACCAAGGCATCAACTGTGATGTTGTAGAAGAAATATATTATAGTTAATCATAATAATTAGTTTCAGTAGAGGTTCCAATTCAAGGGAGAAGAATTTTGCATGTTAGCCAAACAGAAACCTTCTTTTTTCGATGATTTTATAAAATCACTCCCATCTCTTAAAAAAAAATATACTTCCTTAACCCTACCATTAACCCTATGTTTGGGTGGTGACATCCTCTCCCTAACCTTTTGTAGGCATTACGATGATCTACAAGGCTGATTTTAAACTCTATTCCTGAAGAGCTATTTTAAGGGGAAGTTAACCAGTGAGGAATTAAAATTTTTCAAACAATGTCGTCGAGAGATCGTCGATCGTCGTTAAGCCATGAAATTAAATTTAAAAAAACAAAAAAAAACTACTTGATCAATTTACATGATTTTTGGTGGACAATATTTTCTTTCCGTCACGGGTACGTACATCATAAAAATGTTTCTTTGAAGGGAGCGGGAGTTATAGACTTGCACCATAATATATAATAATAATAATAATATATATATATATATATATATATATATATATAATCAGCTCTCCTAGACGGGAGGGCTCTAATGTAGAAAAAAAAGGTATTTTATAGACATTGTTGAAAGTGGTTGGTTTGGTTGTTTTACGGCATATCAACCCTTTTCGGTTTATTTAATGCCGAATCAGGGCATTTTGGTGAAAGTTTTTATGCTTCAAGTTCTTTATATGTTGAAATATTTATTCACGGTGATTGGTTTGGTTGTTGTGTAGAGGAAAATTGTTGTTTTTTAAAAATTTTGTTTTGCAGAACATGATTGAGTTTTGCAAAGGGAAAGGAAACAAAAACAATAAAATCAATCAATGTTTGGTGCATTTTTGGTCAGATGCCGATATTTTCAGACAGCCTGATCTGGTAACACCAGGCGTTGTTGAAAGAAACGGACAACTAAAAAAGGCTGTGTTTTCATGATCAGTTTTTCTACAGATCTATCTCTCAATTCTAGAGATAAAAAATAATGGAAACATCCAGAATGAATAATGAATGTGTTGATTTATTTATGTCTAAGCTTTCGACTTGAGACATCATCTGAATACAGAGGGCATCTTGTAGGCAGACATGTAGAATCTGAAGGCCGAAAAAATGTATTTATTTATTTTTCACAAAATGGACGTCAGTTAACCACAACATTAATGTCTTTACAAGATAACGTATAGTACTTACGTCATTAGTTAAAGTAATAAAAAAATATATAGTATTTTTTTTACAGAAATTCTTTTAAATCCACAAATACATGAAATATATGAAGAAATTTAATACTCGTTTTGTAGATTTCCTGGTTACAAGATGGCTTGACGACTGAAGCAATTAATAATCTACGTCTATGTAAAACATGTTTTCAATTATTTTTTTTTTTTATCCAATTGCATTTGCAGGGGGTGGTGGTGTGATTACTATAATGAATTTCTCTCCAGCTATGGGTAAAATAATGATTCGGGTACAATTAATTGTTGAAAATAGTTATCGTTTTTTGCCATTAAATAACAAAGAATAATAAAGAGTTGATTATGATAATTTTCGCAACTTTTCTATAGACTGAAAAAAATACGACAGGTACGCAAGCATATTTTGATGCACCACAGGAGAAAGTCAAAATCGATACCTAATTATGGAGTCACAATGGAAAGAAAGCCGGAAGGAGATTGGGTTACTTTTGTTATCTGCATAAATAGGGAAGTTACCCCCCCCCCTCCCTCTCTAAACTTGGCATTGCACTATATGTTGCCTTCAAGCGAATATAGTGAAATAGTGATAATATATTATCAACCATTAATAAATTTTTTTTTTTATGTAACATCCTTTTTGGGACTTATCCCAGCTACTAATATTTGTTAATAATAATAATGATGATGATGATGATGATGATGATATAATAGCTCGCCTGTTGAGAATGACATATGTATATTTGATTATAAGATGACATCCCCCCCCCCTTCTTCCAAGATGAATTTGTTTTCAATAGATCATGCAATGGGGAGAACATAACCCACTCTCTCCACCATGCAAAAGACGACTGTACAAGCACAAGGTGGGGGGGGGGCATGATATAAAACCTAGCTGATCACAGGTGTTATGTTTGGAGTCTTCCTTATCCGAGACTATTTGCCCTGCCCAAAGTATGAAAGTGAATTATTTCACCCATAACAAGTGGGAGAAGAGGTGGGTTCATACCTACCCCAAGGGTAATAGTATGACTCAACAGTCTCAATGGAACTTTAACATGGCATGCTAAGCCCACAGTTTGCATTGGTAAGTAATACACCTACTTACTACTACTACTACTACTACTACAGGAAATATTAAGGAAATCCTTGAGTGTGGGAACCAACCCAAATAACCAGTGAATGCTGATCAACTACAGCTATAGAAATAGAAAATAAAATTTAAAAAAACCACCACACAAATCCAAAGGAACTGAAACTGATGAAAAGATCGTGGAGAGAAAGCACTATCCAGACCTCCACTGGAAAGATGCAGAGAGTACTGGAACCTTGGAGAGACTTATTGCCACTCAAATTCCAGAGAAAACCAACGGTCGGTATCAGCGAGAAATCAATGGTAAACGGTGGTTGCGGTAATGCAAAGTTGTTTGTAATGGTTATCAAAAGAGGTGGAAAGTAATGGAAATCTGGGGAGACATGTTGTTACTCAGACTCCAGGGAACACCACTTGTGATAAATCACTAATAATGACTTGTATGAAAATTCCTAATACAAATTATGATAAAAGAAAAACAAAATGATTAGATAATTTCAGCCAGAAGTAACGTTCTTTTGCCTCTGCCAAATTATTTCAAACTTTTTCCATCCCATTTTATCCAAACAGCAGTCTATATTCAATACTAATATAAGAGACGTGTGTCTGGGTGTCCAGAAACATGAAATTTGTTAGGAATGCTCTGCTACCAATGCAGATTTTCTTCAGAGGCATCACAAGCATCACAAGCAGAGGTTTCACACCTCTTGGGAATTTGACCTCACGAAAATCTATATCTAAATGAATAAATGCGAAAGTTTTTTTTTCATTTATCATATCTATATTAACACTAAAATGGACCACTGTTATTTAAATGAATAATACAACATAGTAATTTGTAAATACTGTATATATAGTAGAGACGAAAGACCCAAACACATCTCTTTGCATGACTTATTTGCATAGCAATTGTTAAACAGTTTTAACAGTTTTTAATAAATGTTTGGTGTTATTCATTTGTAATTTTATTGTCCTATTTTATATATATATATATATATATATATATATATATATGCAATCGTTTTGTCGATATTAACAGTAATTAATTAAAGTGATTTAATAAACAAAAAGTCGGTAAATTAATAAATTGGTAATAAAATTACCAAAATGTTGATGTTTATTTATATGAATAAATGCGAAAGGTTTTGTCTCGCGTTTACAACAAACTTATGAATGAAATGTATATTATTTAAAATTTTCGTTTCAAGTATTTCAAGTAGCGAATTTTGCAAAGTGAGCGAGCTGACAAAGCCAACTAGTATGTATATATTTAAAGAAAACTTCAAAATCAATATATCTGTTCTTATTAGATTCAGAACAGGCTTTCTACAATTGGGACAGGCATATTATCACTGAAGTATAATGGGGCTACTATGATTTGGGACAGATTTATAGGGGGGCAACTTGAGTGGGGAGTTCTGCAACAAAATGTTTGTTCACATTACATTTAAATTTCTGCATGTTGGTAATGTCGAGGAAACAGGAAGGGAATTCCCAAGGCAAGTGGTCTGAGGAAAGAAGCTCTGAGAGTGTAAAATCTTCTGACATCTAAGGACCTCTACAGTGAAGGGGTGGGATTTTTGCTAGTCGAATGGAACGGGAGGGGGTGGGGCAATTTCATTCAGGGGGTACAAGTGCATATTTCTTTAATTTTAATGAACTCATATAAAACTGAACAGATTTCTCGTAATGTGAAAAAAATTTTTTTATCATGAAATGGAAAATTGTCTCAGCCATTACTAAGCTACAGTTTTCAGCATCGCATTTCGATTGTTTTGGTGTCCGAATTCTTTGAACTTATTGAAGCAGTGGTTCCGAAAAGGTTTTTCTGGGTCACATTTTCTGAATACAAATTTTGCTCTCAGCACAGAACTTTTTTTTGTCGATAAAAAATACATTAAAAAAAAGCAACAACAAAACAACACTAAACATGATTGATTCGTAACATAGAACACAATTACAGTCCCCCCCCCCAAAAAAAAGAAAAGAAAATGCCACCCATAGAATTTGATACAAATAAACTTCAGATCTCCCAGTCCCAGTTATGTTACGAATGAACCAAGCTCACACACTGTCAACCAAGCTCCAGCCCCATCGCCGCAATGTTGCATACCTGTGTTTGTTTTACGAGTACTTCAATGGAATGTGCTCCGACGAACTTGCTGCGCTTGTGCCCCTTCAGTGTAAATACCCCTCGACCAACCCCACAATCAGCAAAATCCCACCCCTTCACTGTAAAGGTTCCTAGATGTCAGAAAGCTTTCTACTCTAATAGCTTCTTTCATAGAATTACTTGCCTTTGGAATTCCCTCCCTGCTCCCCGTTTCCCCGACTGTACCAACGTGCAGAAATTTAAATGTGATGTGAACAAGCACATCTCGCTGCACAACTCCCCACTTAGGATGCCCCCATAAATCTGGCCCCTAATTTACAGTAGCCCCTTGCGTCTCAGTGGCAATGTGCTTTGTTTGGAATGAATGTAAGTAAAAAAAAAAAGAAAAGAAAAAAGTCCAACCACTGCTATTTATTCTACTTTGATTTCATTCCAAAATTCATAAACTTTAACATATTTTTAAGACATTCTTTCTGCGTAAGTAAAAATAATAAATCTCTCTATTTCTATTTTATCATGATTATTATTATTATTATTATTAATATTATGATTATCATAATTATTATTATCATTATTATTATGATTATGATTATTATTATGATTATTATTATGATTATTATTATTATTATTATTATGTAAAAGTAAAGAGACTTATTCTCTTGCCATCTAATTTACATACGTGTTTGTGGTGTGTACAGACACCTGTATGTAATTTAGTTGGTCACATAGAAAAGAATCTGTTCAGCATAATGAGTTGTAATGTGGGCTATATTTAGTTTTATGCAAAGGGGGCAAAAAGGGGGTGGATGATCTGCATGAAAATTCAGATACCCCTGACTTTTATGAAATTTTAACAATAGGTATTAGACATCAATTAACAAATTTTCCCCAAATTTCAGTTTCGTTTCTATTTTAAAAGGGTTTTAGCGAGCATAATATGGGCAGAAACTTCCATTTGAGAATTCAAATATTTCAGATTTGCATCGAATTTGATCTATAGTCATTAGAAACGGATTAAACAAGATTCCCTGAATTTCAATCTCTTCGTAAAACCTTTTAAGCTTAAGCCTTTAATTTTTGACATTTTCGAAGATTTAAAAATCATGTAGTGGCTTTTTATCAAAATTGGAATAAGGTTTCTAATCATAAGGTTTAATAGTATTATATTTTGATTTTAATCTTCGTAAGAGGACATAGAATTGCTGCAAAACTGCTTTTTATATTATTATTTTGCTGATGAGCCACCACTTATCAAGGCCCGGGGGGTGGGTGGCACGCAAGGATAAGGGTTAAGAGCTCGACAGTTCGACGATGATCCGCCACCGCGAGAGGATTGGAAACAATGAGTGGAAAGAGCAGAAGATTACTTAAGAGGAATTGATTATCCACGGGGATGGCTCAACAAGTATTTGTTTACATTAGACTTGTACACATTCTGTTCAAGGAATTAATTTAACCCGTCCTGAGACGGGTATTCTTCTAGTTAAAGTATATAGGACAAAAAACTTAGTGAGCCAAGCGTTGATTAACTCACATTTAGTATAATAACAAATAAGCAAAATAAAACTCCAATTTTCTTGAGTGCCAATAGACTCATTTGCCATCACACAAATATGTGTAACTATTCAACCTCACGACTGACATGTATTTCAGCTTTTTTTAACACTCTGTAGAGTGTTAAAAAAAGCTGATACATAAAAAAAATCGATACATTTTTATTTGCTCTATACAAACACAGATTGAGATATGCAAATGTCATCCCGCATAATCTTAATTCAGCAGAGTATATATATATATATATATATATATATATATGGGAAGAGAAGGATGAAGGTAATCCGACGTGATGGGAAAATGAAAACGGAAAACCAAAAAATGGATGTTTTTTATGTGTACATCAACGTTTCGTCTTTATTTATAAGACTTCATCAGGATGATAATATAGAGAAAAAATGTCATGCAAGTACAGATACATGTAGCCCAATATGTCTACCCTACATGTATCTGTACTTGCATGACATTTTTTCTCTATATTATCATGCTGATGAAGTCTTATAAATAAAGACGAAACGTTGATGTACACATAAAAAACATCCATTTTTTGGTTTTCCTTTTTCATTTTCCCATATATATATATATATATATATATATCTGTGGATACAATCAAATATGATGCAGCAGGCAAAAAGTTTTGCAAGGTCTATATATAAAAGAGGAAAGTTTGTTTGTCCGTTATAGAAATCGATATGATAGCAGTTAAAAGATTCCTAGGGGTACAATTTTACAAGGAAGCTAATGCTGTTCATTAAAATTGAATTTCAATGTCATTTGGGGACACTAGGGTCCACTTGTGGTAAGAATGAAGAAAAAGAATGAAATTGCATTTCGGAGAAATCCAAAACGAAATAATGACATTCTTTAGTGTTGTACTATAAAAACAAAATTATCCATTGGGTCACCGATTGGGCTGAGATTGAATTGTTTGAATTAGGAAAAAGTGAGTTTGAAAAGTCAGTTAAATAAAAAAAATAAAAAAGGGAAAATCCAAAATTATTGTTTCTGCTCTCTCTCTCCAGCTATGAGTAAATTAATATTACTACTCCTAGTGATATTCCGTTTTGTTTATAATAAATATTTCAATCTTTTTATTTTCTTTATTACCTTCAACTTTTAGAGAGAGAGAGAGAGAGAGAGTGAGTGAGTGAAAGAGAGAGAGAGAGTGACATAAGCGAGAGTGATAGATACCATATAAAATAAGAGCAAGGACCAAACAACATTCAGTGAGGGAGGGTGAGTATGACAGATAGAAACTTACTAAGATATGGGTCATTTGGTGAGTTAAGTGCAAATTGTTGCTAATTAGAACAGTTAAAACAAGTTTTTGTTTTAAACATAATTCGATGCATCTCCAGATTAGGACCCAAGCTAACTTGGACCCATGGTTAGAGTCAGGGTTATGGTCAGGGTCAAAGTTAGCTCGGGTCCTAATCAGAAGAAGTACCCATAATTCAATCCCAAAACTGAAAAATATTGTAAATATTTTGTTGATTAAAATACATAAGAACAAAAAGCTTTAGGGAAAAAAACGTTGATTAACTCAGCTTTGGTATAATAATAAACAATAGTGAAACTGACATTTGTGGAATATTTATTAATTGATGTCTAATACCTATTAATACCTATTGTTAAAATTTCACAGATATCGGAGGTATCGTAATTTTCACAAAGAACTTCCACCTCCATTTGAACACCTTACGCCTAGCAGCTGTGCTCCAAAATTCATAATAATCAATTAGTTTAGGAGTGAATCCTGCACATACAAATATATAAGCATACCTTACTTTATAAAGAGGGCACTTTGGGAAAAAATAAATATATTGCCCTACCAGTAACACTAAGGTTCCCTCCACTTAATTGAACATTTCAGATGTAATTACTTGTATGAGTTTATATTAAAACTGTATTTACACGTCTCAATCATACAGCCGACATACTAGCCAAGGGGTTAATGATATTGGGTTACAAGACCCAGGGTAGTAAGTTCGAACCTGTTAGTATGTAGGTCACTTATTTAAATCTATATACTGATGAGTCTTTAAAAGACGAAATAGGCCTGTCTACAGATAAATAAATAATATTTAATAATTATGCATATGTGTGTGTGTGTGTAATATATATATATACATATTGTTTTTAAGGGAGGTGGTGTCTGATCAACACTGCTGGGGAGCCATTAGAGAAAAAATACTGTTTTATTTGTAAATCCCGAAACAGTTTTTCATGATAAACAACTGATGATCACTACAAAAATATTAAGACTAGCGTAAATTCTTGGAAGCTAACTGATACAGTGATTACAAGAGATTGATTGACTTACAAACAAGGGAACTTTTCAACGAAAGACTTGCGACTAAAAGTTTTTTTTTCAAATACTTTTAAAGGTTGAAAAACTTCCAAGACTAATATATATATATATACATATAAAGTGGTGAACTAAAAGCGAACTTTTAGGAAAGGTAAAACCTATTGTGAAGAGTATACAGCTCAATATCCGGACTTTTTTGCAATCGGACATTTGCTTGCACTCGGGCAGAGTTTTGCCTTGTGTTTCTTTCCCTACAATTTTTATTTTACTTTCTCAAATTTTGAATTTTGGCCTTTGCCAACTTATCTATCCCAGCGACTTCCTCTGATGATAAGATTTTGATCTTTGAAAAGCCTGGCTTAAGGAAAAATTTAACTTGAATAAATTGCCTTTTGCGGAATATACCTTGCTATGAGCAACTGAATTGAAAAAAGATTTGACTTTTGCTTTTCTAATTCCTTTTCATCCTTCTACATATTATACATACATATATATATATATATATATATATATATATATACATATATATATATTTGACACTCAGCGAAAATATGAAAATGGTAACAACAAAGATGAGAAAAATAGAAAAAATCACAATATTCCCCCTCCAAAATATTATCTATGATAGAAACTTTCTTTTTAAAAATCTTTTTTAAAACTGTATTTAAACAATTTTTGTAGACATCTTTTTCTTTCATCAGATGAATTTTTTTAACATTTCTTAGATGTCATTTCTGAATCAACCATGGTCTGAATCAACAAAAAACAAGGACTGACTGTAATTAAATTTTAAAAAGAAAAAGAAATGCTATGAAATCTTTTAAAAGAACCCATTTATTTTGAACAGAAATATTTGAGACATTTGCTCCAAATACTTACAGAGCTTTGAGTGTTAATACTAGAAAGAATCAGAATTTTTTCCCCTTCATCCTCCAGCTTTCTTATTTAAAAAAAAAAATTAATTGGTACAGAAAGTGGTCACAAGTGGCACCAAATTCAAGAATGTTACTAATTAAATGAATGCCCACAGAAGAAACGGTCACCTTCAGATATCACGGGTTTTAGATATAATACTAACGATTTTTATACTATTAGACCTAGGAAAATTAAATTTGGTTCGAATGATCCTTTATCTATGCAGACAGTTCCTGAGCCAAATGGACTTCCAGGGAAGTTAATTCCAGAACCATTGGACCGGTCCATATGAGTTTTGGAACACACAAGCACATTATAAGAAAAAAGTAATGATGTAAATAAAAATTGGATAAATTACAATATTTATTAAATCATCCGATATTCAAGCAAGGAATATATAAAAACAATTGCTTGAATATCTGATGATTTAATAAATATTGTAATTTATCCAATTTTTATTTTCATCATTACTTTTTTCTTATATTAATGCTCTATCTATTATATCGATCATTATCAACATATTTGACATGATTGAATATAAGATAAAGATAAAATATTTCTCTTTGTTTCATTTATATTATGCGCTGTTGCAATATATATATATATATATATATATATATATATATATATATATATATACGTATAACATGATATAATCCCACTTCATTAAAAAAAAAAGAAACATTTTATTTACAAACAATTGCTTCTGCTCATTTTGTAAATTAAACATTTATAGTATACACAATTTACCAAACATTCACAAAAAGGCTTCATCAGTGTATAATACACCACAGTCAGGCTGAAAAAAAAAACAAGATGCGTCCAATATTAATTTAATTAATACATATTTAATTTCTATATTCCTTTTTCTTCTTTTTGTCACTGATATTTTCTATTACATAAAGGGCAGTTGTATGTCTGTCTGTCTGTCTGTCCAGCTAAAAGTAAAAAAAACTACTAAATAAACACCTACAAAGTTGATATATTCTTGATCGACGTTGCTACGGGTGAATAATATCTAAAACTTAAAAGAAATTATTCATTTTTGACAAACATCATCCATTCAATTCCTGTGCAGAATCATAACTGTGTATCTCCAACAGGCTATATTTGTATACTTCGCCACTCCTACATCGCCATATGAATTTTAGTATGTTTAGGTGACAGATGAGATAACAAAGAGACATCTGTACATCATTGGATTAGAGTGACGAACGCTTGAACAACGCGAGTACCACTCTTTGAGTCTCTATGCTTATAACTCGGTGATATGTCAAGACAAAGTGACCAGTTATCACTTTGAATGCAGGCTTTACCTCAGTTTCTTATATATCTCACCAGCGGGGATTGACTCAGGGTTCAGACAGGGGGTCCTAGTTTCAAATCTTGCTAGGTTCAGCTATGCTGATGAGTCGTAAAACGACAAAACACATGTCCGTAGATAATTATATATATCTTTTATGTTGTCCCCCATCTGGGGGCATCACATTGGTGAAGGGAAAATGCTTCCTAACTAGCATTTAGGTAAAATGCTTTTCCGTATAAATAATTGAACTTGTTCAAAAGTATCGCAAACAAAAACAAATAAATGACACACACACACACACACACACACACACACATTGGAGTATGTAGGTAGAAATAATCTAATATTTATTCATAAATATTGTTATAAAGCCCTCTTTAAGAAATTAAAGTTGAGCATTGTTCGGAGATATTAAGAACAGACTGTCGCTTAGCTATAAGCAAGGTTCCGATAACGTGCGTTGAACCCTCTAGATTGTCTGCTGTTTACTGCCAGCTGTACTTAGGCATAAATAGAACTTAATTTCTCCTGTATCATGTATCACGTGATAATTTCCCATGACCTTGAGGATAGAGCAAAAGCGTGCGGTGCCTTAGTTGACTCTGTGAACCGGGTTTGCACCCTGTGACCGTCTGAAATTGTCACTTCCTACACTGATGAGAGTGAAAGCTTGAAATGCCCACGTATGTAGGTAGAAATAATTTAATATTTATTCATGAATATTGTTTATATATATATATATATATATATATATATATATATATTTATTTATATATATCTATATAGATATACTAGTGGATTGAGCTCTCTAGTAAGGGAATAAACAGCTGCCACTTAGTATAAGGTATAGCTCTTCGTAAAAGGATTGAGCACTTTCAGCAGGCAATAATAAAAATATACACATATACAGGCATTATATTTTCCCATAATTTTGTGGTGAGGATGATAGCATAAGGCTAAGAGGTGTGACTGCTAACAAAGCGGTTGGGTTTCAAATCTCAGTTTTAAGCACCTGCTCGTCAAGCCACACTGAAGAGCCGTGATACATCCCAAGTACTGTCTATGAATGACTATCATTGATATATATATATAACAATGATATAATACAGCTGATTTGAGTCAGTCAAGTGCCTTTGTTCTTTGCTCCATTTTTGTGGTGGCTGAAGTGATGGGGCTGGTGGTGTATTGCTGGGAGGGAGTGGGGTGGACTCTAAAGAGTTCATCATCATCCAAAAGTTAAGTAAGGAGGAGATGATGCGGAGGCAGTGGAGGAGGAGGAGGAGGAAAACAAAAAAAAAGTTCCCTATTTATATGAAATAGAATCATTTCTTAGTCAGGGTTTCAGCTTGAGATTCCACAAGGAATTCTGACAAAAATAAAAAAATAAAAATCTCAGAATATTTAGATGGAAGAGGAATCCCTAAAAACATTATCTTATATCTTTCCATCTACCGTTTTTTTTTTCACAGATGCATATCCCTATTTCCTCCATCTCTCTCTTCACACACATGCATATATATATATATATATATATATATATATATATGTATATATATATATATATATATATATATATATATATATATATATATATACATACACACACAAGAAAATGCTTACATATCTACACGTGTGAGAGAAATAAGAGATTTATTTTACATCATGTGTGTACTACCCTTCTATATAAATTCCTTATCTAATTTCTGCTTCAAAACTCTGAATATATATATATATATATATATATATATATAAAGTTAATACAACAAAAGATATAAGAGGCACCTAATATCTTTAATCAGTGAACATCCGGATAAAACTGCAGTAATGTCATTGCGGTAATGGTCCTCTGAGGAGAAGATTTTCTTTGAAAACTCATGAGTTAAGGACTTTAAAGGACTTTGCTTGAACATTGAATGCAAATAAAATTTGAGTCGCACCTTATTTTATTCTTTCACTTTATCTAGTGCTATATATATATATATATATATATATATATATATATATATATATATATATATATATATATATATCAAAGTTCTGTTGGGTGGAAAGAAATTCAATAGAGTGCTCGATTATTCTGTTAGAGCATAATATTTATGAATTTTTTTACAGGTTTAGATCTAAACTTCCAAAACATTTAGCATCCTCCTGACTCTCTCACACCATCTCACTCTATCCTTCATCACATCTGGTAGATCTACATAGGTGCATTGTAAGTTTTCTGTTAGTTGCTTGATGTAAGTTCTGTGCAGTCTCTCTCTCTCTCTCTCTATATATATATATATATATATATATATATATATATATATATATATATATATATATATATATATATATATATATATATATATATATATATATATAAAGATAATTTATAGAAGGCAATACAATGCAGAGGTGTAACGGATAAACACAAACTTAAACAAATTAAGACATAACAGTGGAATAAGTTTTGCCGTTTCTACCTTTTTATTAATACAATATATGTATTTATTTTTTATTTTACATTAACCTATTATATATATATATATATATATATATATATATATATATATATATATATATATTGAGATATTTTCTGACAAGGTTTCGTATCAAGCAGAGATGGTATTTATTTTAAATATAACATGTTTCTTCATAGCCAGTACAATCAGAAGAAATATACGAAGTCGTTTTTTTTCTGTAAATCTGAAGATTCAATTGTTCTATAAGATCCGGACTTTGATATTACTATTGTTCCGATTGTATTGGCCATGAAAAAACATGCTATTTTAAAAATAAAAACCAACTTTGCTTGATACGAAACCTTGCCTTTTTCAGAAAATATCTCAATTCATAACTGCTCTGAAATTAAATATTAGTATTAGTTCTCCTTTCTAATTTAGAATTGCAAACTTTAGGAAAGTATCCATATTTTTGCTAGCTCTGTCAGTTGTCAAAAATGCCATTCATGAAAATAAGCAGAAACTTATATTCTTAATTGAACCTACATATATAAATGCTCTAAAAATGTGAGTTTCATTGCTTTTATTTTTATTTCCTGATGTTTTGGACACGATTTTTTGGCTTTTCCTTTTGGTGAGTTACACTCCTAGAAAATCCAAAATATATAACTCTGTATTTTGGCTGGCTAAGCGTTAACAAAACGGTCCGTCAAGAAATGGATCTTTTTAGAAATGAATAAAGACATGGTTACTGGAATCTAACTTTCCATTATATATATATATATATTATATTAATTCAATTCCAAAGTCCATACAAAAAGCAATTAAAAGACATAATTTACATCAGTTCTTTCAATTCTTTATTTCCGCACTTCAGTTGAGAATCATCATTTACATTTTCGTCTTACATACAAAACCATCAGTTTTTCCATATTAATCTATTTGTAGACCTACACATGTTTCTTGGCGGATGGAACAAAAAATACAGTTCGAAAGTCCATCCGTCAGTCATCAGGGAATAATATAAATATATGGTGGAGTTGTAGAACAACTCACATAGTCCAAAGGCAGAAGAACAAAAAACACAGAAGAAAAAACGATGAGAGGACTTCAAAAACCTTGATCAGACTCAAAAGGCGAGATCTGATAACATTTTGATAAGTCAGAAGGGCATGGAATAGACTAACGTGAAGAAAAAGGCAGCAAAGACTAATTATACCCCCCCACCCCCAACAAAATAACATCAAGTATCCGGCAGCAGTCTGACAGTAATATAATCTATATGCTCTGAATTTTGCAATAAATCTTCATTGAGCTTGTATTTGGAAATTTTCAGATACTGTAAGGAATATAAAATTGAAAACATATTTTCCTTATAAAAACCCAAATATATATATATATATATATATATATATATATATATATATAAGTGGCACCTATTTCTGGCGTTCCTCGGAAAAATTGAGGAAGTCAAAAATCACAATCTGTAGTAGTAAACTGACCGAAAAGCACTTGAAAAACTCTTTTCACCCAAAATGCTAAGTTCCTATCCACGATATAAAAAATAGAACTGTGTTATAATTAAATGAAAACAAGCACCGAACTAGAAAACAATAATAACAAATAGTGAATTAATGAGATGTCCTTTTGCAAAGCAATATGCAAATTAGTCAACCACAAGGCATCAGTTTCATACATCTGATCAGTATATTAGAAAGTCTATTTTGAATATGAATTTGGCGTTTTAATCTCACTGTCAGTGTAATAAACGGTGCGACTTTCTAAATAGAGCACTTTTATTATAATGCTCTGATAAAAACATCTTTTTTTCCACAAAATTTACAATTTATTTCCTTTTTGTTTGAGGGAGGGTGAACTTGCTTAAAAGCAAAATGATGGTGTGCGGCTCTGGTCGACAATTTGCAAGGGGCTCTGGTCAGTATCCATGTTCTGTGTTACAAGCAATACGATATAATGTAACCCTAACCCTACTGTGGGTCCACGAAAAGTGCAGTCACCTGAAGGGTAAGTTAGCCCCAAACCTCAACTTTAAGTGTAGGAGATGCATGGCACAGGTGCATCTTATTATTGACAGTCGTCCCTACAAAGACATGGTATTAGATGACAATACCCTGGAGGTAGTAGACACTTTCTGCTATCCAGAAAATATGCTGAGTGCAGGAGGGTGGATGTGAACTCAGTACGGCCACAAGGGTGACGGCAGCTCGGGCAAAGTTTTGTTGCTTCTGAAAACATTGTATGCTGTCCCTTTCTACATCCGGGTAGTTGTATAGCAGCTGTGTCAGGAGCGTCATGATATATTGCAGTGAATGCTGGGCTCTCATCCAACCCTCTTTCGTCTGACTGCAGCACAATGACAGATCCATGATCAGATGGATCTGCAATGTAGAATCTGACCAAACCGAACAGATCTATTATATTCTTTAATCCAATATATGAGTTATCCCCCTTGTTGATTTTTTAGGTGATTATTTAAAAATGTTTCATATTAGCAGTCGTCTGGACCGAATTAAGTAATATTTAAAATAAATTGTAGCAAAGAAGTGTGTTGTAATATTGCCAATAACAAGGTATAATAATAACCAATGAAAATTGGTTAGTCAGATAAAAAGGTTTGATTTGTCAGCTTCAATGCTATTTGGGCCTAACTTTGAAAATCCACCAAGATAACTTTATGTTATATATATATTCCTTATATATGCTTGAAAGAAAAATGCTGACAACTACACATTATATATATATATATATAGCATAATATAAAATGAAATAATAAAATAAGGTGCGAATCAAATTTTATTATAATTCAAAATTCAGGCAAAGTAACTCAATGTCCTTAACTCATGAGTTTTCAAAGATAATTCTTCTCCTCAGAGGACCATTTCCGATCAAATCATTTGAACCCTGAATTTTGAATTTTATGATTTTAACTAAAGTGAGTTTATTAAACTTTTATTTGATTTGGTTCATTTATCATTGTATTAACATAAACATTGGAGGCATTTTTCACTGTAATTTACTGCATTGATTGCGGACGCATTTCCCGACTGGATAACTTTTTCGGGTTTTCAGTTCTTTCAATTTTTTCGCTTTTGGACTATCACTCAATGCCTGGATCTATATTCAGTCAACCTCTTGGACATCTTTCATTGACTATGTTTTAATTTGTATGACGTGGATGGATTTTATAACTTTAACAAATAAGTATGTTTTTGGCTTGATATATTTGATGTGTTATGTACTTTTATGTATTTTTATATATATTTTTATATATTTTCAAAGTGTAATTTTATCACCTGCAGTAACGTTACTGCGGTAATGGTCCTCTGAGGAGAAGAATTATCTTTGAAAACTCATGAGTTAAGGACTTTGAGTTACTTTGCCTGAATTTTGAATTATAATAAAATTTGATTCGCACCTTATTTTATTATTTCATTTTATATTATGCTATTAATGCTCTATCCAGTATATTGAGCTTCAGTCTTTATCCGGATGTTTTACTAATTAAAAAGATATTAGTTGCCTCTTATATCTTTTGTTGGATTTACTTCATATATATATACCTATGTTAAACTACATATGTATATAAATATTCTTTCAGTGTGTGCTTTGTGATGGAATAAAGCTCTCAATATAAAATGTGTTATTTATAAAATAGGTTGAGATGATAATACAGGGTGGGCCAAAATAAGGGTCCTATCTTTAAATTTGAATAACTTGAATTTGAATAACTTCCACAAAATAAAAGTTAAACTCACCAAACTTTATGTGTGTGTAGACTGACCCTTCCGAGATTTTTTGAAATAAACAAAACAAATTTTAGCCGAAAAACACTTCTTAAAACTTACAAAAACTAAAGTATTGTTTTTTACACTGTTTTGAGTTTTTTAAGCAAAAATAATGTTTTCTAAATGAGGGTACGTTCCTTAGGGCTAATACGGCTCATGCTTGCTTCGGAAGGGGTCCTTTACTTATTCTAATAAAAAAAAATAAAAAAATCAATAAATAAAAAAGTTATGGATTTTTAAAAATAGGACCCTTATTTTTGCCCACCCTATATATACGTATATATATATTTATGTAAACATTGTTTTTGCCCACCCTGTACTTGTAGCAAATAAACAAATGTTATCATAGGTGTTATTTATTGTGTCTACAAGTGTTTCAAACCTCAGGGAATCTTTTTTCTTTGGATGAATTGATAATTACGAAATACTCATTACAGGTAAACACAATAAATAACACAATAAATAACACAATAAATAACACAATAAATAACACAATAAATAACACAATAAATAACACAATAAATAACACCTATGATAACATTCATTTAGTTGGTAAAATTAGTATTTTTGTGTGTGTACTGCTGCTGTCTATATGCTTTTACTTCTTCTGTGCTGACGATGAGATCTAATATCAATAAAAACATATGCTCTCTGAAACGATCGTACACAAACTTACGTTTAATTCTTGGAATACAATTTGGTCATGTAATAGTGGTTACATGGATATATACAGGACCGGCGGGACAGTTATAAAAGTCGGGGGGGGGGGCTCTCCTAAAAAGTGGGGGGGGGGCGGTTAAACACATGCATATATAACTTCATTATTGATGACCGTAAAGTGTGGGGGGGGGGGCAAGTGAAAAAGTGGGGAGGCTTGAGCCCCCCCTGCCCCCCGGGTGCCGCCGTCCATGATATATATATATATATATATATATATATATATATATATGTTTATTAATGTTTGTATTACAGAAAATCACAATAACATCGGTACCGTCGGTTTCAAATCCTAACAAAGGGGACCTATAAAAGGTCTCTTTACCAGACTCTCTTCAGCCTCTGTTTATGTTAGGATTTTAAACCGACAGGATCGATGTTGTTCTGATCTTCTGTAATACCAACATTAATAACTATTATGCTCTTATTTTTTTTCTTCTTAATAATCGAGCACTCTGCAGGGGTTATCTTCCACTAACCTTATTTATTCATATATATATATATATATATATATATATATATATATATATTACTAGAAGAATACCCGTCCCCAAACGGGTAAAATGAATTCCTCCCAAACAAGACAGTTTTGCACCAAATTTACAGAAAAATAAAATTAAAATATAATAATACTAAACCTTATGTCTAGAATTTTTATTCCAATTTTTATCAAAATAGATTACATAATTTTGATTCAAGAAAATATCTAAAATTCAGCTTAAGGGATTTTAAGAAACCAAAATTCAAGGAATCTTGCTTCACTGTTGTCTAAATTGGATGAAAATCAATGAAAATCTGATGTATCTGAATGAAGCTGTGCTCATAAAATACTCCAAAGAAACTGACTTATCACGAAGAGTTTCCACCTTCTTTTTTTACCCCCTTTGCACAAAACTAAATTAAACTAAATCTATCCCACATTTGGACTGCTTACGTCTAGCAACTTTGTTACAAAATTCATAATGATCGGTTAATTAGTTTATATATGTATATATATATATATATATATATATATATATATACACATACATTCACATCTATTATTAATTCTGAGTTAATCAACGTTTGTTTTCCTAATATACTTTAATGACACAAAATCTATTCCTTAGTTTGGAGAAAAAAAAAAAGAGTTACCTCCCTTGTTGATTTTTATTTGCCAGTAATTGTTTAAAAAATGTTCATATTAGCAGTCTGGACTAAGGATTTTTTTAATAAATTATATCTGAGTACGTTATTGACAATAACACGTTATAACAATAACAGATGAAAATAGGCTAGTCAGAAGCAAAGTTTGATTAGTTGTCAGTTTAAATGCTATTTGATATGAGTGTGTATATATATATAGTCTAAAGAAGCTTTGAGTCATTAAAAAAAAAAAAAAAAAAAAAATTTAAAAAAGTAAAATGCAGTTTAAATTCCCAGACAAACTAACTAAATCCAAGATATTGCAGACTTAACATTCGTTGGAAAATTAATAAATGAAAAAATATAAGTAAAATAAAAAATAAAAAAATAAAAAAGGGGGGTTAATTATCTAAGAGTGAAACAAAAACAGGAAATCTTAAGCGTCTAATATTAACACGGGGATCATCAGCTGTTTACCATGTAACTGTTTCGGAGATTTAAAAACAGGACAGTTTTAATATTCATGGCTCTCCAATGGTACTGATTATACGACCATTTCCCCAATAATCAAGTGTCGAAATAATTCAGCTTAAAATATCACTAATATATACATAAAAAAATAATAATAATGATAAAATAATAATAATATATTACCCTTAAGACTACTGTATGATATAGTAATTTGCATATAAAATAACATTAATTATAACAATAATAAAAAATAAAAATAATAATAATACTATCTAAACACTACATCCAAGAACCATTCTGCAATATATATATATATATATATATATCCACACACAATTTCATCTGCTCATAACTTAAAGAGTGTGATTGTTTGACAAAGCGTGACTTAACGAGATAATGTTAGTCTGCAATTTCACAAGCAGATCTTAAGATGACAAACTCTTAACAAACAAGCCCATCTCTGTCATGGGACTCCAGCATTTTGGGGGTAACAGAGTGTTGAGTTACTAAGAGAAGAAAGACCTTTATCTATATGCAGACACATAAAATAACCCCATAGACACAGGAGAGACTATGCGTGCCTGTCTAGGCTAGAATGTATGCTAACCATAACCTAACCCTAACCATACCCTAACCCCTTACAAAAAAAAAAATGTTTTTGTTTACTTATACTAAACAGAAACTTAGATTTATCATTAGGACTGCATACACATTAGATGATGTATATAATTTCGATATCTGTAAATGGTAAATTTATCACATTACCGATGTACATATTTAAGAATATCGCCCCGGGTCTTTGTATGCATGAAGATATTATAGATAGATAATTCGTAAAATTACAAGTAACCAAATATGTCCTAAAATTACATCGAGTTTCATGCCCCTAAAACACCATAAACATTCTATTATAGTTTTTAAAGTTTTTTTTTTATCATAGTTCACCGCAAACAAGGCAAGTTGCCATTGTAGACATAAGGGGCTACTGGGAATTAGGGGGAATGTTTTGGGGGTCATCCTAAATTATGAGCTGTGCAGCAGTAGGCTTGTTCACATTAGTTTTAAATTTCTGCATATCGGTTGAGTTATATATATATATTAGAATTTCATGTATCCACATAAAATTTTATAAGGAGATATAATTTTTTTATGTATCAATTTTCAGTATACATATATATATATATATATATTTTATTATTAATTTTATACGTACATAAAAGTAATCCATACACACGTATTTCTGGCTCACAGCCGTCATCAGCATGGTTTCCTGCCCCTAAGACACTATAAACAGATGTTCGTTCTACTGTAGTTTAGTTCATATATATATATCTATATATATATATATAGATATATATATATATATATATATATATATATATATATATATATATATATATATACATACATATTGTGTGTATTTAGGCAGCATATTTTCATTTAGGCAAACATTATTAAATAATACGGCATGGTTTTGTTTGATGCATATGCATATACATGCATGATGTATATACATATACATACATACACCCACACTAGACGTACCTGTGACTGTCACAACCATTATCACTATTTATTCTACTTTGATTTCATTCGAAAATTCACAAAATGTGACATCTTTTAAGACATTCTTCATGCATAACCAAAAATAATAAGTTTCTTAAGCTGCTTTTTTTGTGTTGTTGACGTTTACTTTTGTGTGGGTAATACCATTAAATAAACGGTTAATTTAGGCCACGGGGCTGGGAATAGACAGAAAACAGTGTGATACATAATATGCTGCCGGAAATAATAAACAATGTATGTTGTTTTTTTGTGGATCCTTACGTTTGCATGGGTAATGCAATTGAATAAACGGTTAATTTAGGCCACGGGGCTGGAAAAAAACCCCCAAATAAACTACAAAGTGAAAAATGAGATTCGCACACTTTTTCACTTTGTGGTTTCTTTGTTTATTCCCAGCCCCGTGGCCTAAATTAATTGTTTATTTAATGGTATTACCTACGCAAACACAAGTATCCATTAAAAAAAAACCATACATAATGATACATAATATACTGTTGGAAATAAATTCCAACTGTATATATATATATATATATATATATATATATATATATATATATAGTGTTTGAAGGGTTGTTAGTTCATAGGGGTTAGTCCTATGAAGCTACGTTGTTTATAAGATAATACTCAATAATAAATAGAGCTAGATTTTGAATAAAGCAATAGCTGAAACATGTATGCACATATGTAGTCAAAAATGTTTGTATGAATAAAAAATGTATACTAATATATATATATATATATATATATATATATATATATATATATATATATATATATATATCTTCTATGTAAGGTTAGTGGGAGAGACAGTCCAGTTGTTCTGATCTTCTGTTATATATATATATATATATATATATATATATATTTCACATACCAAGTGATATAGTCAGGATCAAAAAGAATTTAAAACTTAAAGATAAAGTAGTAAATACAAGATAAAATTAAACCGCCCTTTTTTCGATATAAATATTTTTTTCTATAATAAATATTAAAAAATATTTTTTTCTATAATAAATATTAAAAAATATTTTTTTTCTATAATAAATATTAAAAATAAATAAGTTTCAAAATTTCAACGTTTGCTACAACTATTTACAAAGATTTCAAAAAAATAATAAAGAAAAAAGCTTATCCATTCAAAATTCCAAGATCTACATGAGTAGAATGATAATAAACTCACCGTATTCCTTCTCGATTGGTAATAACTAGGCACCCTGAAGAGAATCGCTGAGGTGTTATGCGCCAAAGAGGGTCCAAGTTTTTGTCTTTGCGACATCTTTCGAACCTGGCTATCCCTGTTCTTCATTAACACTTATGTTTGGTTCAAGGTAGATATATCTACCTTTCACTTAGATCAAAAGTATATTAAATTAGGTATCCTACGTACACGGACAATGGAAATAAGCAAACACACATACACATATATATGTGTGTGTGTGTGTACGTGTAAACACAAGTTCTGTAATATTTTATAGCAGAATAAATTCAATCATGTATGGATCCTTAAAACTTGTCAGGAAGAAAAGAATACACTTGTATATTTATATATAGAGAGAGAGAGAAGAGAGAGAGAGAGAGAGAGGGGGAGAGGGAGAGGGGGAGAAAGAAAGAAAGAAAGATAGATAAAGAGAGAGGCTGAAAAAATGGATGTGCTCAACCAGGCAGGCACTGACTAAAAAGAAAGTGGGCTGGTTAGCTAGCTGATTGGTTAAACTGGTTGGCTGGTAGCAGAAGTCGGTAGGTATGTAGGTAGGTAGTCCCGACTGGCAGTCTAACTAGGAAGCTGGCAAGCTTCAGGAATTGGCCGTAACTTTTACAGATGCTGACGGCACTTATTCGTGCAATGACAACCCCCGTTAGAGACGGAATGCGTCAGCTTTGACTGCATTACTTCAAGCTTTAGACTTTAAAAAATAAACCTGTAGAACATCCAATAGGTGGCCGTTCTCTGCTGTCTTGATGCCGACAGACCCCCCCCCCCTCTCTCCCCCTCTCTCTCTTTCCCACTGGCACATAACTTCATTCTTCAGCTAAATAACTAATTACTTACCAATATACAGAGCTACAACCTCGCAAAACGCATACATACATACATACATACATACATACATACATACATACATACATACATACATACATACATACATACATACATACACCTCTCTCTCTCTCTCTCTCATGATTTACATATGTATACAGAATGTTTAAACACACGTTTATTTGCTTAATGGTCTGCATAAGTTAGTGAGTGTGTATGAAGTACTTAGAAGGGACTGTCAACAACTCAAGGGAATCGCTGTGTGTGTGAGGGGAAGTTGGTGGCCGTGGTGGTGGTTGAAATAAACATTCGCCAAAAGTGGCCATAGTATTTCGAAATACAACTACTCTTACTGTTTAGCGACAGTAAAAGATACACACACATTATATATATATATACATATTAGTCTGCAATATCTTGGATTTAGTTAGTTTCTCTGGGAATTAAAACTGCATTTTACTATTTTTTTGTTGTTTTTTTTTGTTAAAATGACTCAAAGCTTCTTTAGACTATATATATATATATATATATATATATATATATATATATACTAGCGAGGCCAATGTCCAGGCATTGCCTAGAAAAATTCAGGAAACCAAAGAATTGCAATCCCCAGAAGTAAATTGACCGGAAAGAACCACAAAAACTCACTCTTTTCAACAAAAATGCTAACCACTTATCTACGATATAAGAAATATTTGTAAAAAGTTATAGGGGGGGGGGGGCGGTGGGAGATACCCACCGACTAGTTTACTTGGCCGTAATGTTTGTGTGTGTGTGTTTTTTTTTTTGGGGGGGGGGGGTACAGTTTAACAAAAGAATTAATGAGCGACTTGTTTACAAAAGTACTGAAAAGCATAATAGTGGAATTTAATTTCGTAATAAAATATTTTTTTTTGGTAGGTGGGAGGGGGGTGGGGTAGTCACGGTTTGCTTGACTGCGGTTTGTTGGGAGAGAGGGGGGGGGCGCTTTGTTTTTAATTTACAACCCCCAAAAGTAAAATGATCAGAAAGACCCTTTCAACGTGAGATGCTAAGTTTCTATCAATAATATAAAAAATAAAACTGTGTGTTATAATTAAAATGTAAACAATAAGAACGAATAGTTAATTAATGAGATGTCCTTTTGCAAAGCAATATGCAAATCAGTTAACCATAGGACGCAGATTGTTCTTCCATTTTGAATATGAATTCAGTGTTTTAATCTGACTGTCATTGTGATGAATGGCCCAACTATATATATATATATATATATATATAATAAGTGTCAATATATATATACAGGGTGGGCAAAAATAAGGGTCCTATTTTTAAAAATTCATAACTTTTTTATTTATTGATTTAAAAAAATTTTTTTTTTTAGAATATGTAAAGGACCCCTTCCGAAGCAAGCATGAGCCGTATTAGCCCTAAGGAACGTACCCTCATTTAGAAAACATTATTTTTGCTTAAAAACTCAAAACAGTGTAAAAAACAATACTTTAGTTTTTGTAAGTTTTAAGAAGTGTTTTTCGGCTAAAATTTGTTTTGTTTATTTCAAAAAATCTCGGAAGGGTCAGTCTACACACACATAAAGTTTGGTGAGTTTAACTTTTATTTTGTGGAAGTTATTCAAATTCAAGTTATTCAAGTTTAAAGATAGGACCCTTATTTTGGCCCACCCTGTACAATCATTTCTGGCTAAATTTCTGCATACAGGTTTCGGCTGAAACCTTATAAAGCCAAATATTTCACTAAAAATACGGATTCCCCCCACCCCTAAAAGTCTCCTACTTGAAAATGTGTTTTTTTGTTTTGAATTGGCACTCATTGTCGATTGAATATTTGATCTGGCATGGCTTAGGACGATTTACACACACACGCACACACACGATGACTGTAAAATTGAGCATTGACGTTGCTTAACAATTTGTGGAGCAGAGTAAGATCTTGAAGAAATGCTTTGCACAAAACCAATCCCACTCTCTAAGCGACTATCCCCCAAAAAGAACAAGTCAACATCATTGGAAGAAACAGTCACCTCAGATGTTTTAACAGAGTTTTCCTTCTCCTAGATGCCTGGCTTAAACAAAGATTGAATGAGACATCTCTCCTCGTGGTTTTACTGTATCCTCACACACCAACTTGAGCGTTCTTATGTCCTGGCACACATATAAACATATACACACACACATACATATGCTGTCCAGTAATGCAAGCAAGGTTTATTCAGTCTTTGAAGGTCTTGTTTTTAATTCTGCTAGGGACTAGCTACCCTTATCACCAGACAAGCCTAAACAGAATCTCAGTAGATGAATTGGTTTAATCACTGATAACCTGACCATATGTATATATGGACACTAATACATACAACTGGAGAGAGAAAAGAAAAAAGATAATGCTGTATAATGCAAAAAAACATGATTGCTAAATACCTTCTATAATCATTCTCAGAAAAATGTTTAGTAATACTTTGCAATAAAAATATAAGGAATTGGAATGGAGTAATGCTTTGAATCATCCTCAGACAAAATTTTAGTAATGCGTTGAATCATCCTCAGACAAAATTTTAGTAATGTTTTTGAATCATCCTCAGACAAAATTTTAGTAATGCTTTGAATCATCCTCAGACAAAATTTTAGTAATGTTTTGAATCATCCTCAGACAAAATTTTAATAACGTTTGGAATCATCCTCAGACAAAATTTTAATAATGATTTGGATCATCTTCAGGCAAAATTTAATAATGATTTGAATAATCTGCAGACAAATTTAATAATGCTTTGAATAATCCTCAGACAAAATTTTAGTAATGTTTTGAATCATCCTCAGACAAAATTTTAGTAATGTTTTTGAATCATCCTCAGACAAAATTTTAGTAATGTTTTGAATCATCCTCAGACAAAATTTTAGTAACACTTTGAATCATCCTCAGACAAAATTTAATAACGTTTTGAATCATCTTAGGACAAAATTTTAGCAACACTTAGAGAAAAAAAATTAGAATGGAGTAATTATAAATTTTATTTTAGGAGGTAAATAACATGTCTTATTAAAAGTAATACTTTTTTTATACCCTTTGTGAAGAATTGAAAATTATCCATTGAATTTCATATATATTACAGACGATAGTAAATAGACGTTACATTTTAAAATGTTTAACTGATGCTTAAATATGTATGCCACATTCAGCCAAAGTGAACAATCAACAATTTTCAATCATTTTTTTATTTTATAATCTAAATCATACAAGAATAAAAAATAAATATTAAAATAAAATCTGAATCTGAAATTAGAACAATAATATTGTTTCATTTTTTAAATTTATTTTGGGGTGGAATCAAATATATCTGCTTTGCTTCACACACACACACACACACTGGCTGGATATCTTACTGAATAACATTCTGTAAGTTGATCAGGCTAAATTTGAAATCTATTTGTGGTGAAGGGTTCTTGATATGTATTTATTTTAATTTTTAAAATATGATGAGCAGGATACTTAAAAGGAGATTTGGACATGGGAATAACTTCATAGCTTTTTTGGGATTTCCTTATCTCAAGTTTTCAGAGCCCAATCATGAAAAATGATACGATTCTAGCCAAATAGCTATGAGTGGATTTTAAGGTAAGTCCCCCTTGCAGAATGGAGATGTATTTTTCTTTATTGATATCCGTCCTCCGCCCACACTTCCGTGCCCTAATTCATTCCGATAACATAACTCAAAATTTATTCTACATGATAAGGCGGTGCAGAAGGAAAGAAAAAAAAAACTTCTGCTTAGAAAATCTCCAGAAGTGTGTGTGAGTTTGTGGGTGTGTGTGTGTGTGTGTGGGTGTGTGTGCAGTGTCCCTCCCTCAATCAATATTTAGACCCCCCCCCCCCAGGGATAGGGGTGGAGGGGGAATTACTCTTTGTAAACCAACCAATATGTTATTATTCTTTTTAATTAGTAAGCAATGTTGAGCCTGGTCAGTATTTAGACGGGTGACCATTTGGTAATACTAGGTTTTATATGTAAAACCTAGTCCTAGCGGCCTTGCAAACAGAGAACCGGTTACCTCCATGACGAATACATATTTCAAGGGCACTATAATAAAACAATCTCCCATTTCTGGGGGAGACGGTAATACTTGGGAGGATGGCCTCCTCAGACAGAACCGAAACTTACCTCATTCAGACAAAAGGGCTGGGGCCCCTACCTAGCAAGCTGGATCTTAGTGTCAGATTGTGTCCATGGTTATGCAAGCTCAGTTTATCTCTGTGACAAATACATATTTCAAGGACACTATAATAAACCAATCCCACCTCCCGAAGGAGAAGGTAATACCTGGGAGTATAATTACACATATTTTCTCGCAATATCAATTGCTAAATTCACACGATGGCTCTAATAGTTTCCATGGCTAAAGAAAAGTCGTTTTCTCTCTTCCTTCTAAATATTGCACCTTTTCCAAACAAAGTGCATACTGCTATCGGCTGCATAGATTGGTGGCGCCATGAGCAGGCGGAAACAAGTATGTCACAAGACTGGATTTGGGTAAGCAGGAAATGAAGGAAGACTGTAAATAAACAAAAAAAACAAAAAAAAACAGAAACTTTTTCTTCTTCCTTCTGTTCGACCGCTGTATCTGTATGGTTTCTATAAATAACAAAGGTCTGCATGAAATTGTAGAATCCAGCATCAAAGTATGTGGTAGGTTTCACCGATGCTCATCAAGCTGTTCAAGCGATATAAAGCAGGGTATTTTGTACTTCTTTGAAATACTCTTGTCATGTAAGAAACCCGGAGTCAGAGTTGTGGAGACTGAAGCAATTAAGAGTAACTGGAGTCAAAGTCATTAACTCTGACACTAGCTGAATTGACACGTTATATAGACCCAGTTTATTGATATAAGCCAATTGTTATATAGATCTACTCAAGAGTATATGCATAGGTTTTATGAGATACTACACCAGGAGGATCTAGACCGTATGTCTAATTATATATATCGATGGACTCTCTCCCGTCGATTTTCGACGTATGAGTGCTCCGCCAGGGGCTGCCCGCGCGTGAATTTTTTATAATTGCAAGGGTTGCGCAATCCCCAACAACCGCTCTCCTGAGTCGGCATTGCTTGATTCCAATGGCAAATAGTAATACAAGACGACTGGAAACAATGCCGAGATAAGCAGAGAGCACATACAGCACCTGGTATTCCCAAATGGTCACCCATTTAGTACTGGCCAGGCTCGACGGCACTTAACTTCGGTGATCTAATGGGAACCGGTGTGTCAACATGATTGTGCCATATATTATATATATATATACATATACATATATTTATTTAAGAAAACATTGTTTAACATAACAGAAACCTTCTGCTTCATTATAACTTTTAAAATATTTTTTAAAAATTTTTCTAATAATCTTTTTTGTATCAAAATCAAAAAAAATAATAAATGTTCCATAAGTATCACGAGCACTTTCGATTCATCTTCAGGTGACAAAAAATTTAGTTAACAACACAAAAATATTACATTCTGAAATTAATTTTAAAAGATTAAAAATGCTTGAAGCTATTTTCACTAAAACCCAGCTACCTACAAATAACATTACATATGAAACGTGTAACAATGCCCACAATGGAATCTGTGATAGAGCATGCTGCCTAACATTTTGTGAAGTTTACTATTGTCTGTCTTTAATCTCTTTACAGTTCGGCCGAAAAAATTTTTTAAAAAGTATTTTTTTTATTATTACATAACAATATTGTTGGCTACTTTTTCTTCTTTGTCTCAGAAGGACATTCCATTGAACTGTTTTTTACATGCGGTCAACAGTGCTGTTCACCTCTACAAAAACCCTTTGGTATGGTGTTCTTGGATATCCACTCACTTTCATTTAACCATTCAAACCAACCACCAATTCATTTCATCCATTCTAACCAATCACCAATTCATTTCATCCATTCTAACCAACCACCAATTCATTTCATCCATTCTAACCAACCACCAATTCATTTCATCCATTCTAACCAACCACCAATTCATTTCATCCATTCTAACCAACCACCAATTCATTTCATCCATTCTAACCAACCACCAATTCATTTCATCCATTCTAACCAACCACCAATTCATTTCATCCATTCTAACCAACCACCAATTCATTTCATCCATTCTAACCAACCACCAATTCATTTCATCCATTCTAACCAACCACCAATTCATTTCATCCATTCTAACCAACCACCAATACTAAAATTGTAGCTAACGAATTGGCCACAATATGCATTGTGCTTCGGCATCAAATAAGTTAAAAAGGGTTGATATGCCGTAAAACAGACAGACTTTTCTGAGTGAGTGGATGGTTTAGCATTTATAAATGACAGAACCGATTCTGTTCATCGCTGTTGGAGATTCTCTAGAACGAAGAATTATATAAAGAGAGTCTCATAAAATCTTAAGAAGCAAATCATTCAGTCGGACGAACCATTCAAAGACAAAGAAGCCTTGTACTTTCGGTCGGAGATTCCTCACTAGGACAAGAATTCTGATATAAAAAAGATATATACTTTTTTTATACGACAGGGGCTCGTTCAAAATCCATGTTTTACTTTCGTTTAGGAGCACAAATGAACCATTATACATGACTTTTGCTTTCAAACTTTATTTCAAGCCAAAAATTAATTTCAACTAGACAGTTTTAGGGCTTCAAGATCACTTTCAAATATTCATCAAACATCATCATCATCATTATCATCATCATCATCATCATCATCACATCCATTTTATTGTCTTATTTCCCTTGGTCAGGAGTCTGACGTTTTCTGGCAGCCTGTAATCCCAGTCTCCAAGCTGTGCGATCTTGAGGATCGATTCCGTTCAAATTTCATTATCGAAGTTTACATCCAAGTTTTCTTGGGCCATTCCGTTTTCTTTTGGCCTTCCACCTCAAAAGCTTTGCATTTTTTAACGTTGAAATGCTGATTGATCCGCGTAGACTATTTCTAATGTTTATATATATAGTCTCGGAAGTTTCTTAACCATTAAAACTATATAAAAAAAAACAACCCAAAAAACCTTAAGTCCCAAGTCGTTCAGTGGAAAATCACTCAATTTAATTTTTACAGTTATTATATTAATTTGCTTCTAACATTATTTAAGGGATCATCAGTTGTTTACCATGAAAAACTGTTTCGGGAATTTAATATATATATGTGTGTTTTCTAATTCAATATTCAAAATTCTTCAAATGTAGGATTATTTTATAACATAAAGTCAGCTATAGCTCTATAGTGCGTGACTAGAGCTATTTTACAAAGTTTCAATTATTTTACCCTGAAAAATGATGATGAAGGATATAATAATAATTATTTAACATTATATATATATATATATATATAATGTTAAATAATTATTATTATTGCATTCTTATCATACCACTTTAAGATCAATACACTTTTTGAATGCCAAAACAAACTGTTTATTTAAAAAGATAACAAAATAGGTTTTCAGTAATGACGTATACGGGATCACATTCTGCTTTTTTAGAGTCTGGCTTTTATGCTTATCTTTTTAGTCTTTAAAATAAATGACTCCGCTATTTTTTGGGGACGGTTAAACAAAGACGGTATAGAAAACACGAGGAAAAGAGTTAACAGAAGAATTAAATATTTGTGTTACTCGGGAGTAATACGCTATCGGAGTTAAGTGCAAATATAGAACGCGTAAGGTTCCTTATGGACGATCGACAAGGTCTAACCCCTTGTTCACCTGTGCTGCCTGATGTGAGGATCTCCGGTGTATCCCTATAAGACATTCACAGCAAGAACTCGACACTATCACCATTGCAAAAGACTTTCCTTTCTCCCTCTGTGTACCTAAAATCCAACAAAGTTTCTATGAACAAAGTTGCTTTCCAAGAACCTCCCATCTGTGGAACATATCGCCGCTGAACTGCTTCCCTGCAGACTACAACATAGTCGTCTTCAAGTCAAATGTCACAAATACTTGTTGAGCCGCCCCCTTAAGTAATCAAATTTTGCCCTTTGCGTCCATTGTTTTCAACCCTGTCACAGTATATTTCATCATCCAACTGACAATATCACTAACCCTTATCCTCTAGTGGCTTTTGGCCTTAACAAGTGGTGCCCTATTAGCATGGAAAAAAATATATCGGGGTTTGTTAGTTTAATCATGTGACATAGAAGGATTTGAAGTGAGAGATCAGTTGCAGTTTTAACGTTAATGAGGGAAAAAATATGATTTCAGGTCCTGCTAAATAGGAGCATTAGATCCTTCGTGTTCCTCCCCCCTCTTAAGATAGAACAAAGCAACTCTTATCTAAAGGAAAATGGATTCAAAGTTAATGAAGTATATTTTAACATGTTCCAGCAATCTGTTCGAGAGGGACAAGGGAATTCCCTCCCTGCTCCCTGTTTCTCCCGACTGTACCAACATGCAGAAATTTAAATGTAATGTGAACAGACATCTTGCTGCACAACTCCCCACTTAGGACGCCCCTATAAATCTGGCCCCTAATTCACTGTAGTCTCAGTGGCAGTATGCCTTATTTCGGGTAAATTCAATTAAAAATTAAAAAAACAAAACAAAACAAAAACAGCGTCACCTTTGACCTCTACTAGAAAGAGAAGTGAACAACATTCATACCCCCCACCCACTCACCCACCAAGGGCTATATAACAGTTTCAAACTATTTAATCATTGTGATGTCATCGAACAGTGCTAAGAAAAATAGTGTCCATAAACTACAGACTCTTGAGGTGGGACATAAGTCCCTATTTATTCCTAACGAGGCCAACGTTTGACTCAAGGTCGGGTTTTTATGTGGGGGATATCCAGCTCCCCCCCCCCCCCCCCAAAAGGGCACTCTGGATTGGATGTAAGTTTTGTCAGCTTATATCTTTATTTCTTCATTTTTTAACTTGTTCGTCATCAGATTTTGACAGCATGGTGTCCACTAATTGTAAACTTTATGCCCTCTTTTCATTGTTGTATAGGATGTGCCTCGCTGGCCGTTACACAGTCAGTGTCACAAGCTGTGGTGGTTCCAAACACACTTGGGCAGTATCTTTTGAATACTATGAACTCATTGAATGAATTAACATTAAGTATTGGCAACTTTTTCAAGAGCTACTTTTAAAAAAATCTGAACTTTATTGGAAATTATAACAATATCATCATATTCGGTTTAACGTCCATTTTGCATGCTGGCATCTGTTGAACGTCTTTTAGGAATTGACTTCAAAACTAACTATGGCCAGATCTTTATTTATGCCTCTTTCTCCCAAATCCATCCTTATCACTTCCTCCTATGTTTTTCTTGGCCTTTCCCTGCCAACTAACCCAGCTACCTCAACTGTTCTACATCTACTAACACAAGAACTCTTATTCATTCTGTCAATGTTACCAAACCAGCAAAGTCGTCTCCAACTCGTCACACGTCTCTCTATACTGTCCAGATCTAATTTTCCTCTGAGGTCATCAGATATAAGTCTGTCTTTAACACTCACATTATCATATCATTCTTATATCATTTCTCTCCATACAACTCATGCCCTCAACCCTCCTTGGCAAGGTTTCACTTCATACACCATCACACTGCGTACACATACCTGATAGATTCTCCCCTTGGTCGACAGCAGTAATGCTCTGCTAGTTAGTAATGAAAGGATTTCCCTGAACTAATTCCATCCATTTATAAATCTTGCAATCTTCTCCCTGGGCTCCAAATGTATAACAAAACTTCTGAACAACCTCAATAGCTTCGCCATCCAAATATACTTTCTCCACATCTGAGTTCTCATCCGTCTTCATTGTCTTACACTTCTCGCACGCAAAATGGTTATCATCTGTAATTCCACTGCATTTCTTGTGTACACAATGCTTACAAGTAACACAAAAATTGAGTTGAACTCGATTCCCTTTCCACAAACTGAACAGAGAAACTTTCCTTTTTCCGAGGAACTTTCCTTTTTCTGGGGGCTTTTCAACACTACAACCACTGATCTTTACTTTGATCTTGGTAACATTCACTACCAGATCTTTACTTTGATCTTGGTAACATTCATTACCAGATCTTTACTTTGATCTTGGTAACATTCACTACCAGATCTTTACTTTGATCTTGGTAACATTCACTACCAGATCTTTACTTTGATCTTGGTAACATTCACTACCAGATCTTTACTTTGATCTTGGTAACATTCACTACCAGATCTTTACTTTGATCTTGGTAACATTCACTACCAGATCTTTACTTTGATCTTGGTAACATTCACTACCAGATCTTTACTTTGATCTTGGTAACATTCACTACCAGATCTTTACTTTGATCTTGGTAACATTCATTACCAGATCTTTACTTTGATCTTGGTAACATTCACTACCAGATCTTTACTTTGATCTTGGTAACATTCACTACCAGATCTTTACTTTGATCTTGGTAACATTCACTACCAGATCTTTACTTTGATCTTGGTAACATTCACTACCAGATCTTTACTTTGATCTTGGTAACATTCACTACCAGATCTTTACTTTGATCTTGGTAACATTCACTACCAGATCTTTACTTTGATCTTGGTAACATTCACTACCAGATCTTTACTTTGATCTTGGTAACATTCACTACCAGATCTTTACTTTGATCTTGGTAACATTCACTACCAGATCTTTACTTTGATCTTGGTAACATTCACTACCAGATCTTTACTTTGATCTTGGTAACATTCACTACCAGATCTTTACTTTGATCTTGGTAACATTCATTACCAGATCTTTACTTTGATCTTGGTAACATTCACTACCAGATCTTTACTTTGATCTTGGTAACATTCACTACCAGATCTTTACTTTGATCTTGGTAACATTCACTACCAGATCTTTACTTTGATCTTGGTAACATTCACTACCAGATCTTTACTTTGATCTTGGTAACATTCACTACCAGATCTTTACTTTGATCTTGGTAACATTCACTACCAGATCTTTACTTTGATCTTGGTAACATTCACTACCAACAAACCTTTACTTTCCATAGCATTATTATTGGAAGTTCTAACAATATGTAAAAGGAAGTCCATGAGGAGAATAATAAAGAACAAATAGAAACGAAACAATAACAGAAAAATAATGAAATCATATTGACATAGTGTTGTTCATTTCTTTTTCACAGTGTTTTCCCTATTTACTTGCCTCTGTATGGGGGGGGGGGTAGTGTTAGACACCAGGTTAGTTTTTAATGTGGGTAAAATCCATAACCCACAAATGGGGCACTCTGGATTGGGACAAAAAAAGGGAAAATTGCCTCGATCTAGAAGGATTACTCATTCACTGATCGAGGACAAAAAAGACAAAGTGTAGTATCAGAACAGATACAACATTTTGATCCTAGCCAAAAGGCAAAATAAACGCTTGTATGTGGATATAAATATCTAATTATTATAGTATATATATATATATATATATATATATATATATATATGTTTATTTATTTTGGTACAGAAAAATTAGTACAACATTTGTACCGTCGGTTTCAAGTGCGGAAAGTCTTAGCCATCCGGCTATCTTCAGCTTCTGTTGTCATCTCATGATGACAACAGAAGCTGAAGAGAGCTAGTGGGTAAGATTTTCCGAGCTTGAAACCGACGGTACGAATGTTGTACTAATTTTTCTGTACCAAAATAAATAAATATCATGCTCTTAATTTTTAACTTTAATTCTTAATTAATCGAGCACTCTGCTGGGATTTTTCCTACTATATTACAAAGAAGTTATATATATATATATATAATTATTAATGACAATATATGTATTAGCATATACTATCAGTGCCCTTTTACTTTGCAGTCTCCTTAAAACATTCAGCTCGATGATTGTCTATTAGTGACAACAGAAAAATTCAAAATGGCGTATTAGTGGCCCCCCCCCCCCCCACCCGTGTGAGTTTTCTATTTTCTTTGTTTTTTGTTTGGTTTCACCCAAAAATGAACCACTGTATAGTGTAGATTTTTTCAAGATATTTTAATCCAATAACTTTTTACTCTTTGTGATTTTGTAATGTTGCAGAGACGATATTAACATAAAAATGTTGTTTGGCACAAGACAAATGAAACGGACCGTAAAAAATATATCTCACAAAAATGTTATGTTTTTTGGAAATGTGAAAAAATAAAAATAATAAAATAAAAACATGGTTATTGGAATATAATATGAACCTGACTTATATATATATATATATATATATATATATATATGAGAGAGAGAGACGCAGACAGAGAGATATGTATATGTTTCTGTCTGTGTGTAGATATAGATATATATATATATATATATATGCAGAGAGAGAGAGAGATGTATCAGAGCAGATACTACACTTTGCTCCTAGTCAAAATGCTTTTTTTCACAGCGTTATAATATATTTGCATAAAGTGTAAAAGATGAAAAGACAGGTTTGAGAGCAAATTTTGTTGCAAAAAGATGTTAGTGGCAACAAATATTAAAAAAATAAAAAACCCTAAACACCTGATAAAACCAGATGTTTTTCTTTTACAGTGAAAAGTGCTGATACTCAATTATAAAAGCAAGATTGCCTGCTAAGGCACAGATAAACCATGTTATTTGATCACGGCTAATTATAGAACTCACAATTTTCAGTCTATTGCCCGAACAAAATGGCTGCTAGTCACATAGGATATTAAAGAACCAATTATTTATAGTTAAATCGCAAATTCTATCATGTTTAATTATATACAAACTCTACAGCAATTTTGGAATCGTATTTTATGTATATAACATATAAAGTTATCTTCTCAGATTTTCAAAGTCAGACCCAAATAGCATTTAAGCTGACGAATCAAACTTTGCTTCTGACCAGCCAATTTTCATTTGTTATTGTTGTACCATGTTATTGGCAATATAATAACATACTTTTCTATAATTTATTTCAAAATGTATTGTAAAAATAACTTAGTCCTGCCCAGACAACTGCTAATATGAAACATTTTCATTTTTAAATAATCACCTAAAAATAAAAATCAACAAGGAGGTTAACTCATTTTTAATTGAAGAATATAATAGTTGTCTACCTTAAGTTTTAAAATGTGAAAACAGATAAAAATTAAAATAACTTCACCACATCTCGGGCAACGCTAGGTAGATACAGCTAGTCTATAATATATATAACTAGTGCGCCTGTGCCATAAAATATTACGGCAATATTTATTTATATATATATATATATATATATAAATTCCCGAAACAGTTTTTGATGGTAAACAACTGATGATCCCTTAAAATAGTGTTAGAAAGTAACTAATATAATAACTGTAAAAAATAAATTGACTTACATGAGTGATTTTCCACTGGAAGACTTGAGACTATAAGTTTTTTTTTAGTTTTTTTTTTTTTTTTTTTTTTTAATATAGTTTTAATGGTTGAGAAATTTCCGAGACTATATATATATATATATTTAGGCAAACATTATTAAATAACACGGAGTGGTTTTGTTTGATGCAACTTTTTTTTATTTTTTCAATTTTCCGAATTGTCCATCTAATGTGTCGGTCAAATTGATATAAATATGATCCATGGCTTTCTTGTTCCATTCTTTTTTCTTTTTTGCAAGTACTTTCGATTTGAATCGTCAAATCATCTTCAGGCGGTATTAGTTTTAGTGTCTTTACTGTTGTGCTCATTTTTTAATTATAACGGCAAGTAGTTTATATTTGAAAACACGTCTGTAAAGTTGAAATGTACATGAGAGCGTGATGGCGTTCTACACATACGAGAGCATTGGGCATTGGAACTGATATATGTCGGAGATACATTCTCCCTATGGGAGAATGTATCTCCGACAACAATAAAAAAACTAATTCTTACATAGGTTTCACTTCCACAACACTATCCCGAAGACTCACCCTACATCTCTCCGACACTAGCTCTATATGCCAACACCTAAAAAAACATAATTGCACCCCCTCCCAATATAGAAACATCCTTGTTAACAATACCAAAATAATACACCATGATACCAATATCAAAAAATTAAAAATACTCGAAGCCCTCTACATAAAAACTAAACATCCCACAATTAATAATGTCAATTATGAAACTAGTCGCAACATTTTAAAGTGTCTAGCATAATAATTAACATTACCAAATTCTTAGCCATTAGGTAGTTATGCGTTTGAATTGTATGCATTTTATTTAACGTCATCAATTTCTTAACGGTTTAAACAGTCAAACTTTAAATCTCTCGTATGTGTAGAACGCCATCACGCTCTCATGTACATTTCAACTTTACAGACGCATTTTCAAATATAAACTACTTGCCGTTATAATTCAAAAATGAGCACAACAGTAAAGACACTAAAACTAATACCGCCTGAAGATGATTTGACGATTCAAATCGAAAGTACTTGCAAAAAAGAAAAAAGAATGGAACAAGAAAGCCATGGATCATATTTACATCAATTTGACCGACACATCAGATGGACAATTCGGAAAATTGAAAAAAAAAAAAAAAATTCGCATCAAACAAACACTCCGTGTTATTTAATAATGTTTGCCTAAATGAAAATATGCTGCCTAAATACACACAATATATATATATATATATATATATATATATAAACTAGAAGGAACCATTTTTTAAAAATTAATTTCTAAAAAAATCATTTCTTGACGGACCGTTTCGTTAACACTTAGAAAGCCAAAATACAAAGTTATATATCCTGTTTTTTTCTATTTAACTCATCAGAAGAAAGGTAAAAAGATCGTGTCCAAAACATCAGGAAATAAGTAAACCAAAGAATAATACAACTTGCATCACCAGAACATTTATAAATGTAGGTTCAATTATGAACACAAATTTTCCATCTATCTCCATGGATGCCATATTTGTCAACCAACAGAGCCAACAAAATATGCATACTTTCATAAAGTTTATCATACCAAATTAGATCGTAAAACAACCTAACCCGAGTAAAAAGAGTGAAAAATAAATAAAGAATTAAATAAAAATAGAAATTGATATCAAACAGAATAAGAGGGTGTATGTTTACACATTTATTTCTAGAATTACATTATTTATTTATTTCTAGAATTACATTACTTATTTATTTCTAGAATTACATTTATTTATTTATTTATTTCTAGAATTACATTATTTATTTATTTATTTCTAGAATTACATTATTTATTTATTTCTATAACTACATTATTTATTTATTTCTATAACTACATTATTTATTTATTGATTTCTATAACTACATTATTTATTTATTGATTTCTATAATTACATTATTTATTTTTTCTAAAATTACATTATTTATTTTTTTCTAAAATTACATTATTTATTTTTTTCTAAAATTACATTATTTTTTTCTAAAATTACATTATTTTTTTCTAAAATTACATTATTTATTTTTTTCTAAAATTACATTATTTATTTTTTTCTAAAATTACATTATTTATTTTTTTCTAAAATTACATTATTTATTTTTTTCTAAAATTACATTATTTATTTTTTCTAAAATTACATTATTTTTTTCTAAAATTACATAATTTATTTCTATAATTACAATATTTATTTATTTCTATAATTACATTATTTATTTATTTATTTCTATAATTACATTATTTAATTTCTATAATTACATTATTTATTTATTTATATAATTACATTAACAATAAAACATCAAAACTTGTCAACTGAAACCTTTGCGATGTATGTATAATAAACACTATGGTTATTAGTATGTTTATTTACCTTCTCTACTGGAGGTTAGACACAAGGTCAAAATATTTTTTTATTTACCTCCTCTCCAGGAGGTGTGAAAAGCCAGTGCACTAGGACTAGCACACTCTGACCTACAAAAAATGCCTGAGCAGCTCCGTCGGCATTCCTCGGTAGGGGCGCCTCACGGGATTAGCAATAAACTAATCCTTTCTCAAAGTGAAGGTAAAGCCTGGGAGGGTGGACCTCCTGAGACTGAGCAGAACCATATCTTCGCCCGACAGCAACAAAGTCATTATCGAACTGATGTCGAGGATGTATTCCCGACTGGTAGTATGTTGTAGATATTGTTTGCCAAAGGTCCATGGAACAACCGAAGAGCTATGATCCAGCAGAAATGAATGTGTGTCTGTATATATATATATATATATATATATATATATATATATACACACACATATGCATATATTCATTTGTGTGTATGATACACACACATATGCACACTTGAATTACCTACTAAACACCATCCTCAAGTGTCTTCGATCTCTCTGTACAAGGGTTTGTCAGGATAACCTGACATGAGGATATTTCCCCAACAAGTAAACCCTGATCAAATATTCAAAATAACATAGTATTCAAAGTCCAAATAAGATCCCCTTGGTATGGCTACCACACACTGGCTTATACAAAGGAATGGTGCACCTTCTCCAAATGATGTTGCCTCTAGTAACAGCACTAAACTGGATACTCCACCAGACTAGATGAATTCTTGTCCTGGAATCCGGTAAGACCAAGAGATCACAAGAAAGATATACTATAACATAGTTAACTGGCCAATTAGGGAGAATAAAATTAATGTTCTTAACTTCTTTACTAACTCAACGTTTGAGAGGTAAAGAGAACTTTAATAGAATATTCAAATATCTATGTATCTCATATAGAGGAGACATTGAATCACCTACTAGACACCATCCTCGAGTGTATTTGGTCTCTCTGTATAAGGGTTTGTCAGGACCACCTGACATGAGGATACTTCACCCTACAAGTAAACTCTGACCAAATATTAAAAATAACATAGTATCCAAAGCCCAAATAAGATCTCCTCGACACGGCTATACACTGACTCATACGAGGAATGGTGTTTCCTAGTGATGTTACCTCTAGTAACAGCGCTTAGCTGGATACTCCACCAGACCATATGAATTCTTGGTAAGACCAAAAGAAAGATATACTATAACATTATTAACTAGTCATTCGGGGAGAGGAAAATTGATCATCTTTTTTTCTTTTTTTTTTTACATGGTTCACCCCAAACAAGGCAGGACGCCACTGTAAACGTAAGGGGCTACTGAGAAAAAGGAAAAGGGGGGAAGGATTGGTGGTTCAGCTTAAATTGGGATCTGAGCAGCGAGATGTCTGTTTACATTAGTTTTAAATTTCTGCATGTCAGTACTGTCGGGGAAACAGGGAGCAGGGAGGGAGTTCCAGAGGCCAGCAGCACGAGGAAAGAAGCTATTTGAGTAGAATGCTCTCCGGCATCTGGGGACCTCCACAGTGAAAGAATGAGATTTAGTAGAATGTCGAGTTAGTCTAGTGAATTTACGTCGAGGGGGCACCAGAGCAGCACACTCATCGGAGCATAATCCATTGAAGTATTTGTAAAACAAACACAAGGATGCTACATTGCGGCGATGGGACAGGGGCTGGAGCTTAGCTGACAGTGAGGGACCTATTAGGTTGACTACTCTTTTTTGGACTTTGTCAAGGAGGGAGAGACTAGTAGATGATGCACCAGCCCAGATGTGGCAACAATACTCCATGCATGGGCGAATGGTGGCTTTGTAGAGATACAGGATAATGTCAGGTGTAAGGAGTCCACTAGCACGGTAGAGGGAGCCAACCTTCTTTGCGGCAGCCTTGGCAATGTCTTCAATGTATGTGTTCCAATTCATGTTACCTGTGAAGGTTAGGCCAAGGAGTTTGAATGATGAACTCTCAGGTAGGGTGTTATTCGCCATGGCAATCGGTGGTTGGAGAGGCTTCTTGTAGTTGTTGAAG
>OY744529.1:21142854-21262854 GCA_963556195.1 Sepiola atlantica | reverse complement strand
CCTAAATTGGGATCTGCGTTACCGTTTATCAAGGCCAAAGCATCCGGATATTGTCATTTGGTCTGTTCATTTGAAGAAAATTTTTATCATTGAATTAACATCATTTGAAGAAAAATTTTGACTTGGCACACCAGTGCAAGTTGAAAAAATATGGAGATCTACGCGAACAATGTGACGGCTTGAAAACCGTCATAGTTCCTGTCAATGTCGGATGCCGAGGTTTCATTGCCAACACAACCTCTGCATTCTTGACGAATCTTGGTCTTTCCCCATCGGACAAGAGGAAATACATAAAGAATATACAAGACAAGGCTTTAACCGCATCAGCGTAGATATAGCAATATCACAGAGTTACGACAATCCACCAAAGTCTGGTAATATTATGAGATATTACTGGAGCACTCTGAGCTAGTGGTAATGATGCTTCGGTCCCTAAACCATGCCTGAACCTAAAGTCATCATCTGATGAAGGTTTTGTTTGAAGCAGTGCTGCTGTGCAAGCAACAGCTATTATATAAACACACACACACACACACACACATATATATATATATATATATATATATATATATATATATATATATATAATTACAGAAGATTAAAACAACATTTGGTACCGTCGGTTTCAAGTCCAAACAAAGAGGACCTATAGTTGGCCTCCTATGCCGGACTCTCTTCAGCCTCTGAAACAGTACCTATATACTAATATTCAATATTACAACAGCAGTCTCATGTTACTTGCAAATCTCAAGTAAGACAAATTCTTTTAGATGTTAACATGGGTTTAGCATAATAAATAGACCACCCATGACCAGTTGTGTAAGTATTTGTTATATATATTATTAAATATATAATTTCACAAAGTAATTGTCATAAAGTCAAAGGATTTCAGAATATATTGTGATGCCATAGTAGACTCTCCCTCCTTTTCTCTCTCTTTCTTTCCCCTCTCCTCTATCGATTATTTACATCATTCCATTCCTCTCACCACTTCACTTATCATTCACCTTTTATTTACGTTGATGTACAGATAAAGTGTACACTGACAAGATAGCAAAATTTTCAGAGTCTTAGCAGTATACTAGACCCCTGAGGGATTTAAAGTTCGTCCAGTATACACCCTGTGACCCTTTAGGTCATGGATCATTCAGATAAAATGTCATAAAGGATCTTATCTCTAACTCTCTTTCTCTGGTTAGATGAATAACATCATTTGCATTTTTGCAATGACCTCCACTACCTCTATTTTAATGTATGACGTCATCCACTGTGCACAGTTATCCCCTATCTCTGTTTTAATGGATGACGTCATCTACCGTTCACAGTTATCCTCTATCACTGTTTTAATGGATGACATAATCCACTGTGCACGGTTATCCACTATCTCGCTGTATAATGGATGATGTCATCCACTGTGTACGGTTATCCCTACTTCTGTTACAGAACGATGACATCATCCTGTGTGCATGGGGACAAACAAACAAGCGTAGAAAATTTTATTTGAATGCACTCATTTATTTACCAAAAATATCCAATGAAAGAATTATCAGGAAATAGGTGAATTACAATTAAATGCGATAATTAGAGAAAATAAGCAAATACCTAAAAAAAAAAAAATTTTTTAAAAGGTGGTGAAAACATACCTCAATTTAAAGAAAGCAGTTTTAAATTTTAAGAAATTTAAAACTAAAACAACCGATTTGCATTATTTGGCTGATTCAGACTACTGTTCTCATCTTGGATATTATTTTCACAACGTTTCGGCCGATGTAACCTCCGACCTTATCAGGTGCATCTGGTCGAACTCGAAAATCTGTACGGAATTTCGAAAATCTGAACCTTTTATTCAATCCATGGGGGGGGGGGGGGTAGTTTGCTGTCGTTCCGTCAGCCATGACCGGGTAGAAATGGTGTGCGCAACATATAAAAGTGCTAAGTAATAATCAGTTCTAAGTGATAGTCTTCTGGAGGTTGAAGGTTCGATCCTCAGTACGGGCGATACTAAGAATACAATTGTAAATTACTTAAGACTTCTACCAGGTCATAGCTGACACAACGAGAGCAAGCTACTCCTGTGGATTAAATAAAGATAAGTACAGTCGTCTAGAAATACAAATTATCAATCTTCATCTTAAAGATTCCTAAATAAAAACAACCATTTTGTATGGATCAGAAGAAAAATTAAATATTTAGTATTTTCTAAATTTTCTGTGTCCTTCGTGCCCCCTCACCTCATTTTTCAAATTTGACCCTGTGGTACCTAAAAATATCCACCTCCCCATTAAAAAACCTTGCTATAGACTAACTTCAATGTACAACATTCGCTTGGCAAAATATCTCAAAAACGACTCTGTCTGATGAAGAAAGAAAACATTGTTTTTGCTAGATATATATCCCACCTTACATTGCCTGGAACCCGATCCGATTCATTGCAAGAGTAAAAACAACCCAAAACTTGCAAGAATACCAAAGCCTCTCAGAAACCTATGCAAAACATTTCTACATGGAAGCCATTATTTTGAATTGCCTGGATTGTGTATATGGAGCAAGATTCACTTGCCATTTATCGGTGTAAAATAATAATTATTGCCACCGTGTGAGAATAAGCAAAAATAGAGCTCATTATCAAAGCAGGAATATTAATTCACATTATTTTCAGTGGAGTAAAAGGAGTTTACAGACCGTGTTAATGTGGGTCATCATATATTGTTTAAGTATCTCATTATCAGACATTTCAGAATAATATATATATATATATAAAGACTAAATCCATACAAATCAGGTTTTAAATCTGGCGTGGGTATTTTTAATATATATAGATAGATATTTTACATGAAAAATAAACACGTTTAACAGACTTAGAAAGATCTTATTTTAACCATGAACAAATTGCTTGTACTTAATGATAATAAGAACATAATAAACGCATTCACGTTGCAGACTATATATCGAATATATAAAATTGAGTTAGCTGGATTTTCGACTTCAGACTTACATAACTTCCATCCTAAAATATCAATATTTCATTCTGAATAGCAATTTCCTTTTCTTTAGCGTTAGTTCATGTTGTTATGAATAAAATAATAATTTGAATTAATTTCTTTGCAAATACAATTATTCATGTTGTTAAGAATAAAATAATAATTTGAATTAATTTCTTTGCAAATACAATTATTCATGTTGTCAAGAATAAAATAATAATTTGAATTAATTTCTTTGCAAATACAATTATTCATGTTGTTAAGAATAAAATAATAATTTGAATTAATTTCTTTGCAAATACAATTATTCATGTTGTTAAGAATAAAATAATAATTTGAATTTCTTTGCAAATACAATTATTCATGTTGTTAAGAATAAAATAATAATTTGAATTAATTTCTTTGCAAATACAATTATTCATGTTGTTAAGAATAAAATAATAATTTGAATTAATTTCTTTGCAAATACAATTATTCCTGCTCGGAATATTTTTCATCAGGAAGACATTTTTTCTTTTCTGCAGCAAATGTCAATTATAGATGGACACCATTTTTTATATCAGCAGCAAACTTCGCCATTATTAGAGAATAGTAATACTGACACATTCTTTTGTTTATTAATACTAAATAACTGTTAAAAATTCATATTTTCATTAAGATAGAAACTGCCATGGAAAGAAATGGGTAAAATCTGAAAACTTTTAAATTTCAATCTCGAATCAGATCATGTGACATCATTCACGAATGATGTCATTATTTCTAAGCATATCTCAAATACTGTAAGCGAGATAACTCATATTTTAACTTGAAAAGTATAATAGGAGTTATCTACCTCTGACATAACCATTTCTTCTTCCATCTCTTTTCTATATTACTAACGCTATGTGAGCATTTTGCGTGTTTCTGTGTATTTCTCACCTCTACGTGACTTACATATTACTATCTGTTAGATTTACTATTAATTTAATATTCATTTAATTAAAAAAACTAAAATTTTATTTATTTTTCTATACCAGTTGAAAAATATGCAAACAAATAAAAATTAAAGACTAAAATTATATTACTGCAACCTGGGCTATTATTATTATATATATATATATATATATATATATATATATAATGGAAATCGCTCAAGACAAAGCATGAAGCCACTTGATGTAAGGAGCTAAAAAAATACTACTTCAAAGTCAAAAACTAGCCAACGATAAGTGTTAGATGGATAGATTCCGACCCAGAAAACAGCAATTCTTCCCTCTTTTTCAGAAACATCACTCGTAGAAAGTGAGGACTAAAGGACAAAATAAGGGAAACGAGAGTTACAAGGCTGCGGAAAATAAACCCAAGGTCAACTTTCTACTCTCTCAATATATACACACTTATTTTTAAAGTCATGTTTTAGCAATAAAAAAAATGGCATTAAATAATTTAATTATACAAAGTTGAATCATACAAGTGAACCGGTGAATATAATGTAGGCATTTTAGAAAAATACAAGACACCAAGGGGGATAACTCTAAATCCATACTATTTAACGTAGGGAAATAACTGCCCCACTTTATTTAATACAGAAATTTTAATACAAGGAATGTGGGGAGGCTAAGAAATATTCTACATTGAATCGAGATTATGAGTTCAGACCATGGTAAAGGAACCTAAGAAAAATTAACTGAAACGAAATATATAAAAGATATGACATATGAAATGAGAGAAGTCTATCCCAGTCGATACAGGGTTCAGTTTGCAATTATTGGAAGACTACCAACTACGACAACAAAAGGCACCTGTAAAAAGCCAGACAGTAAAATTAACCACCAAGATGAGGATCAGAACAGTCCAAATAATGGAAAGAATAATAATACCTGAATTACATACTATTAAATAAGTATATATATATATATATATATATATATATATATTTGAAGCTCCTCGTTAAAAAGTAGAGCACTGTAAATGGTAGTAATAACACAGCGTGACGTCACTTGCTTTATATGCATCATACCTTCACTTATAGAAGTTGAATGCCTGTACGTTTCACCGCCTCTAAAAGTGTTAAAATTATCATTGTTTATAAGCTGTTCAGAACTGGCCTATCGGTTAACGACGTTGGATTGGGTTGAAAAATACTTGTAATCCAGGGTGGTGAATAGTCGTACTTCTATGCTGATGAGTCTTGATTTAAAAGAGACAAAACGTATACGTCTATAGATAAATAAATAAACAATAACAAATATTTATTTATTTATATATATATATATATATATATATATATATATATGACTGTCTAGATGAATGAGGAAACGGCCATAAAAACTGAATCAGTTTACTGGAAAATAAAGATATATTAGTACTTCTTCAAATTATGACCCGAGCTAACTCTGACCCTAACCCTGAAACTAACGCTAACTCTGACCCTAACGACGCCAAGTCTATTTTAGCTCGGGTTCTAATCTAGAGAAGCATTGATATATTCACTCGAATATGCTTTTCTATTTTGTCTATGTATAAATGCTCTGGAATTATAAATGAATATATACTGAGCTTAAACTTTAAGTTTGACTACCAAAAATAATATATACATATATATATATATATATATATATATATATATATATACACACACATTTATTTAATTGTATATAATAGCGTATGTATGCATATGGCATTATCACTTTGACATACAGGTTCCCGTTAGATCACTGAAGTGACATTGAGTCTGGTCAATATCAGGTACTGTATGTGGGAGGACTCTCTGCTTATCCTGGCATTGTTTTCAGTTGTCCGGAACTTCTTATTGCCACTGGACTCAAACAATACCGGTTCAAGAGAAATGTGGTTGGAGATTGTGCTTTACAAACTCCCTGTGCAGACACCCTTACAGGGGTATCTATTGTCTATGGAGACTGAACGGAAGCCTAAAAATTACATACTAGTGTACACTATCCATCAAGGGGGAAAAAAAATTATGCTTTATCAGTTTATATAAAATCATAGAAATACATCAGTAATTAAATTTTTCATATATAAATTATTATCATTTCTGATGACCTAAAGAAAAAAAAAACGTCAACTGTTGACTTTTTATTTTGAGTGGAGGATTTCTTTCCGAATTCATTTTAGGTGGTATGGGTTGTCTGACTTGCTATTTGCTTTCTTGTTTCCCCTCACCACTTAAAATGGTTTCGTCTAGAAAAAGGCACAATTTAAAAATTTTTTTTTTTTTACTCACTAACTTTTGTGTGACAGGACGGATTTATATTTATTTCTCTAAAAATAAATACACATTGGTCTTTATTATAGAGCGAATGTGAATATGACAACAGGTCGAATAATGTACCTAGCGACAATACGCCATTCGATAATATCGTCAAATAATGACCAAAACGAGGCCAACAGTCTGAAATATGCTTCGGAAGTTTTGAGAGGAGGATTTATTAATTTGGATTAATCAGACTACTATTCTCATCTTGGTTTTTATATTCACAACGTTTCGGCCAATGTCACCTCCAACCTTCTTCAGGTGCATCTTTTTGAACTTGGGAGCCATCTAGTCAAACCCGGGAACCTGTACAGAATTTAAAACTGAACGTTTGTTTAATCCATGGAGATAGATTGTTCTTGTTCCGTCACCCATGACGGGGTAGAGATGTTCATTTTATGTTATTGTTATCGCCTGTAGTAGGAATTGAACCTTCAAAGTTCAATCCTCACCACAGACAATAATAACTAAGAATAACATAATAATTTATACTTCGACCCGGTCATGGTTGATGGAACAAGAACAATCTACCCACATGGACTAAACAACGGTTTAGTACGAAATTCCGTATAGGTAAGATGCATTTGAAGAAGGTCGGACGTTACATCAGTCGAAATCTTGGGAATATAACAACCGAGATGAAAATAGTAGTCCGAATAATCCAAATAATACAGTCTGAAATATGTAAAAAAACAATACCTCGTACATCTATTATTATTATTATTATTATTATACTAAAGCTGAGTTAATCAAAATTTGTTTCCCTTAGGCATTTTCCGATATATTTTAATCGCATAAAATACATGTTAAAATATTCCTTGGTACTGAGATCGGGTTTTCTTTAAAATAAAAAAAAAAACATCCATTTTAATTGTTCTAATTCTAATTAGCCATAATTCACAATTAACTCACCAAGTCATGCGTTTCTTACTGAGTTTCTGTCTATGACTCTCGCCCTCTCTCATTCTATGTTGTGTGATGCTCACCAATCCCACTCTTATTTTATACAGTTTCTATCATTCTCTCTCTCTACTTATTAATAGTCAAAGGTAATAAAACTAACTGTAAAACAGAAGATTGGAATAGTCCATTAGGAACAAAAGGGAATATCACTACAAGTAGTAATACTATTTAACCCATATCATCATCATCTACAATATCAATTTTTACACTTGAATTTATATACTACTAAACTCTGAAAATCTTGTTTGTGCGAATAATGTAAATAAAGGGTGAATGATAAGAGAAATGGTGCGAGTAATGGAATGATGTAAATAATTAAGAGAGAGGAGAGAAGAGAGAGAGAATTAAGAGGAGAGAGAGAGAAGGGAGAGAGGAGAGAGAGAGAAGGGAGAGAGGAGAGAGAGAGGAGAGAGAGAGAGGAGAGAGAGAAGAGAGAGAAGAGAGAGAAGAGAGAGAGAGAGAAGAGAGAGAGAGAGAGAAGAGAGAGAGAAGAGAGAGGAGAGAGGAGAGAGAAGAGAGAGAGAAGAGAGAAGAGAGAGAAGAGAGAGAGAGAGGGGGGAAAGAGAGGGGATGAGCGGTTATTTATTTGCAATTTACTAACTAAGTCACCCGTGTTTTACTAAGTTTCTGTCTATTACTCTCACCCTCTTTCACTGTATGTTGTTTGCACCCCCCCCCCCAATTTTCTATCCACTCTCGCTTCTGTCTGTGTGTGTGTCTCTCTCTCTGTTCACTATATCTGCCTCTCTCCTTTTTTTCTCTCTTAACAGTCACCGGTAATAGAACTAACTATGCAACAAGGGATTGGAATAGTCCATTATAAAAATAGGGAATATTACGAAAAGTATTAATATTATTTAACCCATAGTTGGAAAGAAAAAGAAATAGAAAGAAAGAGAGAGAGAGAGAGAGATACAGCGATTTTGTTGATATAATTTTTGATTTTGACATTTTATTTAGTTATTTAATTTAACTGACTTTGCAAACCCACTTTTTCCTGAAACAATCGAACTCGAGATCAATAGGTGACCCAACGGCTCCCATTTTTTTCCCCTAATAATACACATATCGTAAAATATCTAATGAAATTGTCGCTGCTATTTAATGATTCAATTCAAACATATTTTTTTAAATTTTTTTTTTAAAGTCAAGAACTCTGAACATTTTACCTGTGTACTGATAGTTTCCCATCTTCTTCACACAGTGCGAGACAAAAACGAAATATCTCCGACGAAAAGTTGCGGGTGAATTGCGGACGAAAAGATGCCAGCATTTAGAAATAATCCCATTTCATAACAACATTCTTAATAAACGTCTGAAAACACTTGCAATTTTACTGTCCACCATTTTGGACAAACAAACAAACAAACAAACCAAATTAAACAGCCATTAACGTATCATTATTGGGAGGAGATGTAAATCCAGTTTGTCTCGTGCCAAGGTGGGAGTTGGGTTTGTTTGATAGCAGCAATGAACACAGATTTCAGTTGACCATCTTATTATTTAAAAAAAAAGAAAAAAAGATATAGATAAGACAGGTCATTAGTCTGATAACAATTACAGTATTATGACATATTGTTTTGTTTTTTTAACAATGCTCTTCTTCCTTTTAGTCCTGAGTGTCACCTTAAAATGCATCCGAAGGTGAGGTCCCAATGTGGGAGCTTTGGGGAGTGTGGAGTCACCACTTTGTGGTAGTACATGTCAGGATCCCATCTTTGAGTTAAATCACTGAACTGTCGTGTACATCCTTGGGTAAGGTTTTCGCCTCTACCCCACCCAACCACACCAAAAATGAATCCTCCCGCCTGACCGTAAACTATATCTTGTGGTGAGGCCCCAATTTGGGAGCTTTGGGGAGTGTGGAGTCACCCCTTATTTAACATTACTCCCAGGTCCACTCTGATCCAGAGGAGTGGTAGTACCTGTCAGGCTCACAGCTTTGGGTTAAATAGCATACGATACTAAGCTGCCATGAACACCCATGGACAAGGTGTTCACCCCTACCCCACATCACCACTCCAAAATTCATCTTTCCCAGCCCCTTTTTTTTTCACATTTCTTTTCTGTCTACCCTATTTCAAACCCCTATCAACTACTCAAGCTCTCTCTACTCTCTACCACTCTGGGTATAACACAAAACCGTGTCGGTGAGATCCCAATTTAAAAGCTTTGGAACGTGTGAAATCATTGCTTAATTGCAATTATTCCCGAGTCCACTCTGACTTGGAGTGGTAGTTCCTGTCAAAGACTCATCTTTGGATTAAACAGAATCTATCAATTACAGATTATTTGCAAAGTGTTTGCTTACAACACCTGGTACAGTCATACCTCTACATACGAATTTTTCCAACATGCGACGTGAAATTCGTTCAAGTTATCGACTCTACACCCGATGGAAAATCCAACATACGACGTAGAAGTTTCATGGTTAGCCTGCTATGCGGCAGCACTTACGACGGAATAGAGAGTTCAGTTCACAGTTCCGCTTCGGTCCTGGAATAAATTAAGTTCCTATGTAGAGGTTTGATTGTATTCCCAAATGGTCACCCATCTAAGTACTGACCACGCTCAATGTCGCTTAACTTTGGTGATCTGATGAGAACCGGTGTCAACGTGATTTAGTAGTAATATCTACACAAAGAAAAGTATAGATAGAAAAATGTGCATCCAGATCGACACGGACATTACATTATGTCACGTTTATACTGATTGTATTATTTGGTTATAAATACAGGTACAACACTGATATTCCGGCACCTTTGATCCCAAAGCTTTGCCAGATTAACCTTTTGGCTGGATCATCCGATTTCGCATGATAACAATTCATCATCAGACTCCTAATCCACTAATTACACACCTACCATGTCTCTAAACCATCAGAGATTGCTAGAATTTTGTTCATTCACATTAATCATTTTCAATCCTCTCATAATATTCTTCATCATTCAACTGACAATCCATCCATCTCATTAACTTGTACTCTCGGATGGCTTTTGGCTTTGATAAGTGGTGACTCATTCGTATAAAAAAAAAATAATCTTAAACAACCGTTCAGCTTTTTGATGGAAATAGATTGGTGTTTACGTTTAACACTATAGCTGCCACTTGAATTTGCCTGTGAAGTCATAACTAGGGTTGAACGTAAGTAAAAATAGATATAATCTCAAAATAAAGGGAGACTACCACCGGCAGGTGCAATGTAAACAAACAAATTGATGGCATGCTACACGCAAAGCATACTAGTCTGGTGGTAGTAGAATTATCACATTCTTTCTCATGATTTTGTCTGGACCATCAGCGTTGGACCTGCATATAATAAATATGGTGAATGGCTTCACAAATGCAATCGTATTCTGATCAGTGATCTGAGGAGATCAGTGATTGAAATATGATGGCATTTGTGTAACCATTCACCATATTATTATGATGCTCTATATATTGGGCACTATTGAAGTAGATATTGGTGGTTTGGTAGTTTTGTTTTACGGCATATCAACCCTTTTTGGGTTATTTAATGCCGAATCTGGTCATTATAGTAAAAGTTTTTATGCTTCAAGTTCTTTATATCTTCAAATGTTTAATCATCGTTTTTGGTTTGGTAGTTTTGTTTTACGGCATATCAACCCTTTTTGGGTTATTTAATGCCGAATCTGGTCATTATAGTAAAAGATTTATGCTTCAAGTTCTAAAAATAAAATAAAAAAGGGGAGGGAGAAAGGGAGAGGGGCTGTTGTTTTTGTTTTTGGTTTTGTAGAACATAATTAAGTTTTACAAAAAAAAAAAAAAAAAAAAAAAAAAAAAAACGTCAATGTAGGTGAATTTCGTCTCAGGGTGCCACAGGGCAGCCTGATCTGGTATCACCAGGAAGTAGATATTGGAAAATTTCCACAAAATATGTCCCCCCCCCCCCTTGTGATTTTGTCGGTATTAAAAAAATGTGCCGGGCCATCAGTTGTCGGAAAATCGGTGTTGCCCCTGTATTATATTAGGTAAGGTAAGATATTGCTTAATGGCACATCAACCTTTTTCGGGTCATTTCATGCCATGAATGTAGAAGGAAATATCCTTCATTTGAGTCTTAAGTCAGTGGGTCATTTATAGTCATGAGTTAAGAGCTTTGGTATTTTGAATTGTTGTCATTTTGGTGAAGGTTTGTATGCTTCAAGTTCTTTATATCTTCAAATGTTTAATCATGGTTTTTGGTTTGGTTGTTTTGTTTTACGACATCAACCCTTTTTGGGTTATTTAATGCTGAATCCGGTCATTTTGGTGAAAGTTTTTATGTTTCAAGTTCTTTATATGTTTAAGTATTTATTCATGGTGTTTGGTTGAGTGAAAGGGGGGGGGGGAGAGTGAAGGGAGGGAAATTGTTGGTTTTTGTTTTGGATTTTGCAGAACATGATTGAGTTTTGCAAAGGATAAAAACAATAAAACATCAATGTTTGGTGCATTTTGAGTAAGGAATTAAATAACTTAAGACAGCCTGATTTGGTAGTGCCAGTAGGTTCTATTTGACCCATACAGTTACTACCACTCTGGACCAAAGTAGATCTTGGAGCAATGGCAACTAAGGGGCAACTCCACATTCCCTACAGCTCCCAAATGGAGGCCTCACCACTGGATGGCTTTCAAGGTCATACCCAGGACCGTATTATATTAGAAACAAAATATTCCAATTGTTAGATCTTCTTTAATGTTCGATACAGTCCACATTTTGGTCAATGAGGTCTTTCTCAGGGCACAATGTGTTAAGTGGTGTGAACCAAATTTATGAATAATGACAAATATTTTTATGGTTGCCTTTTTTGTTTTCACAATAAAAAGTGTGTGCATATAATTCAATGAAACATAAAACTCTACATTTGTTTATTTTGCCATTTTTTTCATGCGAGGTGCAGAAAAAAAAAATAAGTTGATGCACAGACATAAATATTTGTCTCCTGTTTTTGTGAACTTTGTTTTGTTTGCCGATTCATTTCCTGAACGATGGGGGAGAAAAGATTGATTTGGCATTAAGCCATAAAAAATTCCCTTGACCATAATGCAATTTTTGGTACTAGCCTGATATATGTTTGCTTATTATTTACAGTGAAATGAATTTCGGAAGAGTTTCATTGATCTTAAACAATTTTTTTATTTTTTTTATTACTTCAAACCAAGTTTTACTAAAAAAAAATAAAACAACTAAAAAAATGAAACACATTAAGTTACAGTATGTTTGATCGTCTACACGAAATGCAGACAAAACAAGTTGACTGGGAAAAGAAAGATGACTGACATATAAATAAACGGTGCAAGTTTAGAATTTTGACGACATGAAAAAAAATCTTTATGATGCATGTATCTGTGACGGAAAGCATATCGTATATCAAAAATCACGTAAATTGATCAAGTAGTTTTTTTTTTTTCTTTTTTTTTTTTAGTTTTTTTTTACAAAAGAAAATAAAATTAAGTTAGAACCCAAAAAAAAATGGCCGACATTAGGCTGTGAAACTCAACATACTTTTTTTTGTAAACTAAAAAAAACGCTTTAAAATAAGTTAAAACACAAGACCTATCCAGGTAAGTAAAAGAGTAACTTATCTTGCCTTTGGTAACATTTATTTGTTGTATATTTGTTTTGTTCACCCCTCTTTTGCTTTGTTGGCTCGTTTTAAAACTGCCCTTTTTTTTCAAGGCCGCTTCTAAACTCCAACTTTAAAGTCAAGAGTTATCTTCCTTATCTGGCAACCAATATGGCGTTGATATATCGACAAGCCTCGTTTACCCATAAAATTTGATTTTCTTTTGTAAAAAAAAACAAAAAAAAGTACTTGATCAATTTACGTAACTTTTGGAATACGATATATGCTTTCTGTCACGGGTACATACACAATAAAGATATTACTTAATTTTTTTTTCTCATGTCGTCCCAATTCTAAACTTGCACCAAATAGACCAAAAAAAGAAATAAAGGGAAATAACTCAACGTTTTACACTTAAAAATGAAAAATAAAAATGTTTTTTTCTTTGCGTTTAATTGATCACCTATGAGTTAGATTGCAACATACTAATCTTGTCCCTTATCAATGTTACCCTTTTTAATGTGTAGACAATTAAAATTACTATAATTTACTGTTTTTTTTAATGCATAATTAAAAAAAAAAAATATACAAAAGACTGAAATTTGATCATTGTCAAATAGCCAATCAAATAGTCTCTTTTTAATGTGTAGATAATTAAAATTACTATAATTTACTGTTTTTTTTAATGCATAATTAAAAAAAAAAATTATACAAAAGACTGAAATTTGATCATTGTCAAATAGCCAATCAAATAGTCTCTTTTTAATGTGTAGACAATTAAAATTACTATAATTTACTGTTTTTTTTAATGCATAATTAAAAAAAAAAATTATACAAAAGACTGAAATTTGATCATTGTCAAATAGCCAATCAAATAGTCTCTTTTTAATGTGTAGACAATTAAAATTACTATAATTTACTGTTTTTTTTAATGCATAATTAAAAAAAAAATTATACAAAAGACTGAAATTTGATCATTGTCAAATAGCCAATCAAATAGTCTCTTTTTAATTTGTAGACAATTAAAATTACTATAATTTACTGTTTTTTTTAATGCATAATTAAAAAAAAAAATTATACAAAAGACTGAAATTTGATCATTGTCAAATAGCCAATCAAATAGTCTCTTTTTAATGTGTAGACAATTAAAATTACTATAATTTACTGTTTTTTTTAATGCATAATTAAAAAAAAAATTATACAAAAGACTGAAATTTGATCATTGCCAAATAGCCAATAAAATAGTCTCTTTTTAATGTGTAGACAATTAAAATTACTATAATTTACTGTTTTTTTTAATGCATAATTAAAAAAAAAAATTATACAAAAGACTGAAATTTGATCATTGTCAAATAGCCAATCAAATAGTCTCTTTTTAATGTGTAGACAATTAAAATTACTATAATTTACTGTTTTTTTAATGCATAATTAAAAAAAAAAATTATACAAAAGACTGAAATTTGATCATTGTCAAATAGCCAATCAAATAGTCTCTTTTTAATGTGTAGACAATTAAAATTACTATAATTTACTGTTTTTTTTAATGCATAATTAAAAAAAAAAATTATACAAAAGACTGAAATTTGATCATTGTCAAATAGCCAATCAAATAGTCTCTTTTTAATGTGTAGACAATTAAAATTACTATAATTTACTGTTTTTTTTAATGCATAATTAAAAAAAAAAATTATACAAAAGACTGAAATTTGATCATTGTCAAATAGCCAATCAAATAGTCTCTTCCTGCTAACATCATTGCTAGGTGACAAATACCCCAACTAACATTACCAATTAGTCCTATTATTGAAAGTGGGTAGAGATCAGATTAGATACGGAAAGACTGACAAAATATTTAATTGGCTGCTAATAAGAGCAAGCCTTGGTTTCAAATTAGAAATGTTGATTGCTGCGCGAGGAGATAAGACAGGATAACACCTGATATAAACAATAAGTCATTTTATAACACACGATCACAGAAAATTATAAAGATACTAGAAAAATACCCATCCCTAGATGGGTAAAAATTCATTCCCTAAGCAGAACAGTTTTGCACCACTTTTATGTTTCCTTACGAAGATAAAAATAAACATATAATGCAACTAAACTTTATGTCTAGAATCCTTATTCCACTTTCGCTCAAAATACATTGCATAATTTTGATTCTAAACAATGTCGAAAATTTAAGACTCAAGCTTAAGGGGGTCTTAACAAGAAATTTAAATTTAATGAATCTTGTTTAATTGGTGTCTAATGACTATGGATCAAATTTAATGCAAATCTGATATAATTTCCCATTTGAATAATAATTCAAATGGGAAATTATGCCACTTAAAACCCTTTAAAATACTCGAAACTGAAATTGGAGAATATTTATTAACTGATGTCTAATAACTATTGTTAAAATTTCACAAAAATCGAAGGTATCTGAATTTTCACGAAATGTGTCACACCGTCTTTGCTCTCTTTGCATAAAACTAAATTAAACTAAATATAACTCACATTACCCAATCTTACGACAAGCAGTCGTGTTCCAAAATTCGTAATGATCGCTTAATTAGTGTAAAAGTGAATCCTGTGCATAGAAATATATAAACATTATATATATATATATATAGTTGGGTATGTGTATATGATGTCTGCTTTTTATTTTTTTTCCATGAACATTCTGCACGATATAACATCTTTATAAATGGTTTTTATTTTAGTTTCTGAAGAGCAGCGTGTAATTGCATTTAATTGTAGCATATTGCGAAACAATTGTAAGACCATCGTCAATTCTGCCATTACAAAAATAAATGATATAAGTAAAGACTGAGTTTTGATCATTAAAATTTTAAATAATCATTACATATATATATATATATATATATATATATATATACACACACATATATATATATATATATATATTACAAGCTGGAATAGCCGTTCTGCCATACTTTTCACCTGCCAGTCTTCTTCTCTTATGCCCTAAAATCTCTTTATGCCAGTCTATCTTCTAAACAGGTGAATAGTCTATAATTAGCAAATGTTCTTTGTCTGATACAAATTGATGTTTAAAAACAGATTTTCTACTACATTACGAGGTTATGTTGAAGGAAAATACTTGAACCATAAAAAAAAATGTTGAAAGTTTTTTTAAAAAGTGTATGTGTGTGTTTTGGGGGGATAAAAAAAGATGGTACCCATTATTAAAAGGAATAATCGAGTTCTTTTAATAATGGAGAGCATCTTGTTTTCATCCCTCCTCGTTTTAATTACTATTGCACATTTCGCATTGTATTTAGAAGAAATGATAAGGAAAGAAAAACGATATACGTAACAAAAGAAAAGAATCTCAAGAGACTAATGTACTCTTGATCATTTCATAAAAGAATCTTAAAAAGTCGAGAAATGTGTTATACAACGATCCTGTTTGAATATGAAATGGATTGGAAGAATATTAAATTCAAATTGAAATTTAAAAAGAAAAAAGAAAAAAAAGAAAAGAAAAAGAAAATTGACAAAAAAATTAAAAAAATAAAAATGAAAAAAGAGAAAAATTAAAAAGGGAAAGTAAAAAAGTAAAAAGAAAAATGTAAAAAATGAAAGCAAAAAAGAAAAAAGAAAAAAAAGAAAATTGACAAAAAATGAAAAAGAAAAAATGAAAAAAGAGAAAAATGAAAAAGGGAAAGTAAAAAAGTAAAAAATGAAAGCAAAAGAAAAGAAAAAAGATAAAAAAGAAAAAAAGAAAAAAAGAAAAAAGAAAAGAAAAATGACAAAAAAATGACCGAGAAAATTGACAAAAAATGAAAAAGAAAAAATGAAAAAAGAGAAAAATGAAAAAGAGAAAGTAAAAAAGTAAAAAGAAAAATGTAAAAAACTGAAAGAAAAAGAAAAGAAAAAGGAAAAATAAAGTAAAAAAGATAAAGAAAAAAAGAAAAGAAAAATTTAAAAAAGAAAAATGAAAGAGAAAAAAGTAAACAAAGAAAAAAAGAAACGCAAAAGGTAAAAAGAAAAAAACAAAATACAAAAAAAGAAAAGGGAAAAAAGCAAAAAAGAAAACATGCAAAAAAGAAAAATGAAAAGAGAGAAAAATGAAAAGAGAGAAAAATGAAAAGAAAAAAAAAAACGGAAAAAAACCGGAAAAAACAAACAAAAGAAAACAGAGAACAAAAACAGAAAAAGAAAAGAAAAAACAGAAAAAGCAAAAAAAAAAAAAAAAAAACCTGAACGAACACAATAAAAAAAGAAGCTATTTTCTCACAGCAAATATAAATGCAATAACAATATATCTATTAATTGAAAACAAAAAGTGCAGGAGGAAATGTTTAATGTAAAAAAAAACTCAGTCAATTAAAATAGGCATTGTTGATTTTAGAAAAAGGACACATTTCCCTAGCATCAAATAAGTGTATATCATGGTCGTCTCCTGTCCAGAAATATAATAGTTACTCTCTAAAAGGGTGCATGATAAGGAGTTTATAGTGAAGCACGAGTAATGAAATCTCCAACTGCACTTCTCGTTCCCAGATATTGCTTAAGTCCTTTGGCAAGGAGAAATCCAAGACGACCGGAAGCATTGCTGGATTAAGCTGAGGAGGACTGATGTAATTACTGAGTTTTCCTTCGAGACTCGTTGCCCTTTCAAGGTTTGAGAGGGAGTAGAGTAATGGATTCATACCCTACCAAAAGGTTTTAGAGAAAGTGAATTTACAGCCAGTTCCATTTCCAAACTGATGGCACCTGCCATGTTTGTTTGTTCACAACGCACTCCTCGGGTTTTGGAGATAGATATTCTGAATCTACATAACCCTGCGTACTTAGATGAGTATAGTTAATTTTTATCAAGTGAGGTACGATTACATATGCAGTCATAACCCAAATAACGTTTTTTTTTTGCAGGCGAATAAATTCTATTATTTCAGTCATAAATTATTAATGTAAGTAAAAAATCGTATAGAAAATGCTGCATAGGGACAGCTAGTATATATATATATATATATATATATATATATATACTTCCAAAAAGTGTTTTCTTCAGTGCCCCTCATAACATCACAAATAGAATTCAAGCAAGAAAAACTGACTTTTTAGAATCATTTAAAGCATAATACAAAATAAAATATTCAAAATCGTTTTAGAAACGATCGTATGCCAAATTTTGTTGTGTTTGAATTCTTGGAACTGATATAAATAATGTGTATATATATCGTATATGTAATGTGAAGGAATTAAGACAGAGTTCTCAATTAAGGAAATAAGAGCGTGTAATATTTATTTGTTTGAGAAATTATACAACTTTGAGTGGTTGAGTTTTTATTATGAAAACCCAACTACTCAAAGTTGTACAATTTCTCAAAAAGAATATATATATATATATATATATATATATATATTGGAAATTGTGCATAACAATGAACTTAAAACACCTTATATTAGCTATACTAGACCATCCTACTCCACAGTCTCACATGTCACCTATTAGACTAAAGTGCTATAAGCCAACATATTAGTAATATAAATAATTATAATAACATTAGACCGTTTCTTATGCCTATATTCTGAGCAAATACTTATGTACTTTGAGACATAAAATTCTAAAAAGAATTTGATACAATGAAAACAATCATCACTCATCGACTTTAAAACCTTCCATAAAACCGATTTAGAGGATCAGTTTTCGAAAGTTAATATCCCTAAAATAGTGGCTGGGAAGCAAAAGACATCTACACGATATTTCATAGATTTTTGTTGGGTTGTTTTCATGCAATACAGCAGCATCATCATCATATTTCGGTTTAACGCCTGGTTTATGTGCTGGCATGTGTTGGACGGCTTTTAGAAATTGACTTACAAACTAGAACTATCTCTGACTAGGTCTTTATCTATCCCTCTTTCTCTCAAGTCCATCCTTATCACTTCCTCTTATGTTTTCCTATCCCTCAACTATTTGACATCTACTAACCCAAGAACTCTCATCCATTCTTTAAACGTGACCATACTAACAAAGTTCCATGTTCTGCAAAAAATCTCTTTATACTGTGCAGATTTAATCTTCCTCTGAGGTCATCAGATCTAAGCTTGTCTTAATGATTCACATGACATCCATCGTATTATTCTCATAAAAATACTTTTCTATTCTAAGTTTTACAGAATCTGTTTTCATGCGGATTTAAAATCCGAGTTCAGAATAAACTCGGACTCGTGACGTGGTTTTGGGGATAATGAGGCATAGACAACAAGAGGTGAGCTCGTTTGATAAACGAGAGCTGGATAATCTGTCTGAACGGGTATGATGTTGAAAAACCCAAAACACTTAATGAAGCCATCGCTATCTTGCAACAATGAAATGTATATTACAAATTACCGAGATACACACACACACAAAATATACATTCAAATAAAGAGTCTAGTTCGTATCAGACTTGGCTTAATTTTAATTATTCCATGTTCGGAATAATAACAACAATTATATAGCTGATGATAACAAGAGTATTGATTTACTCCTCTCCAGGAGTTAGGCACAAGGCCAGTTTTTATCTTACTCCCACAAGTAAGATGTGACCCAAGGTCGGGTCAAGAGAGTGGGGTTTAAAAATTGCCTCGGCAGCCCCGTCGGCATTCCCCTGTAGGGGCGCCTCAGGCAGTAAGCAATAAACTTACTCCTCCCCAAAGAAGGGAGGCGAAGCCTGGGAGGGTGGACCTCCTAGAACTGCACAGGACAGACCTATAGACCGGCATAAATCAAGCCCCGAAGGCCAAGACAATACCAGTCTATGGGGTGCAGTATCTATCGGAACAGATACTACACTTTGATCTTAGCCAAAAGGCCAAGAACATGATAACACGAGTAGTTAGTGTGTAAATAGTAAAGATAATTAGCGATAAGTGTAATAACAACAATTTATAAAATTACAGTTAGTTAACTGTTCTAATTAAGTCTCTCCAATTTGAAATGAGTTCTTCAGGCTGTTTATTTCTTTTCTTTTTTTTTAATTTTATTTATTTCTTTTTTTTATTTATTTCTTTTTTTTATTTTCTTTTTTTATTTCTTTTTTTTATTTATTTATTTTTTTTTTAAAATTTATTTAAAAACATTTTTTTTTTAAATTAAAAAAATTTTTTTTTTTTTAATGCTACTTATCTTCTGTTTGATATACAATTCTGTGTGTTTTTTAAGGATCCACAATCGTTTAATGGAAACAATATGCACCATACGTTATATATAACTAGCTGTTCCTACACGACGCTGCTCGAGATGCGGTGAAGTCATTTTAGTTTTTAATTTTTATTTGTTTTCACATGTTTTAACTTACACAGAAAAAGAAATAAAATGTTAGTAGTAAGGTAGACAACTCTAATGATATTCTTCAATTAAAATACGAGTTAACTCCCTTGCTGATTTTTTTATTTTTTATTTTTAGGTGATTATTTTAAAATGTTTCATATTATCAGTAATCTAGGCCAGACTAAGTAATTTTTTAGATAAATTGTAACTAAGTACATTATTATATTGCTAATAACATGGTACAACAATAACAAATGGAAATTGGCTAGTCAAAAGCAAAGTTTGATTTGGCTGCTTAAATGCTATTTGGGTCTGACTTTGAAAATCCAACAAGATAACCTCATATGTTAGATGAAAATAAAAGAAATATGCTGAATGGCAACACAAATGCAATCCAGCTTCAATCACAGCTCTCCTATGATAACAACATACGAACATATCAAATCTTAAATGACAGTGAATATGCCATTGGTTGTGTCTATGATGTCAGTGATCACAACTCTCAAATTGCGACCACACTACTGTATACAGTTTCATGCCATATCCAGGACAGATTCTATTGAACCCAGATATGGGACTTTGACAGGTACTGTCATTCCAAGTCATAGTGGACTTTGATGTAATGTTAGCCGCATGCACAGAATCTATAAAATTGGGTTCTGATCACTATAGGCACTTCGATGTCCCTGTTTATAGAAACGAAACAATAACAGAAAAATAATGAAATCATATTGACATAGTGTTGCGCATTTCTTTTTCACAGTGTTGCGCATTTCTTTTTCACAGTGTTTTTCATATTTACTTGCCTCCCTATGAGGATAGACTTAGATAAAAGGTCGGGTTTTAATGAGGGGAAAATCCAACTCACCCAAATAGGGCACTGTGAATTAGGACAAAAATAAAAATTTCCTGAATATATAAAGATTTATCCTTCACTGACCGAGGACAGAAAAGATGAAACGTAGCATCAGAACAGATATTACACTTTGCTCTTAGCCAAAAAAACAAGGATTTATTTATTTTTATATTTTACATTGAACCATGAAGATGTGGCACAAGGCCAATGTTGGGTTGGGTGGGGTTGGGTTGGGTGGGGGTTCGTGTATCATTCTCTTGGTCTATTCTCCAAACTCGTCTCAGTTACCAAAATACCGCATTCTCTCTTTGGGCAAACATTTTTTTATGGAAATCGCTCCAGACAAGGCATGAAGCCACTTGATGTAAAGAGCTAGAAAAGAAAACCACTACTTCAAGGTCAAAAACTAGCCAACGATAAGTGTTAGATGGATAGATTCCGACACAGAAAACAGCAATTCTTCCCCCTTTGTCAGAAACATCGCTCATGGAATGTGAGGACTAGAGGACAAAATAAGGGAAGTGAGAGTTACGAGGCTGCTGAAAGTAAAGCCAAGTTAGTCACTTTCTACTCTCTCAAAACTACTTAACATTATCCCCAGTTGGTATGACGTTTTTTATTTACAAAACGTGTAGTACAGAATTCATCGCTTGGGATTGGGGTTGGGGTTGGGGGTGCTACAGTAGCCAAAAAGTTATACAAAAATGATGTGTTGGTCAGTAAGGCCCTCCCAATTCTGTCTAAGTGTGAGCTGCTCAGTTTTCCACCAAGGAGAAGACAGATTATGTTTAACTTAGAGACGGTATCATGACTGGTACTACCACTTTGTGTCAGAGTGGACCTGTGAGTAATATGCATACTAACTTAAGAGGTGACTCCACATTCCTCAAAGTTACCAAATTGGAGCCTCATCATCAGATGTAGTTTCACGTCATACCCAGGATATGTTCCAGAATTGAAAAATGAACATTCTTGAAAGAGAATCCAATTATCATCATCATCATCATCATATTCGGTTTAACATCTGCTTTACATGCTGACATGTGTTGGACGGCTTTTAAAAATTCACTTCCAAACTAACTTATCTTTAGCCAAATCTTTATTTTTTTTACAGGGCTAAATAATGAATAAAATCTATTCAATAAATACGTAACTCAACATTTGACTAAATATGAATATTAGAATTAGATTTAAAAGTTCACGAAAATCTTTTTAAACCATCACATTTAAAAACCCTATATTCAGACCATCAGGAAGTTTTATCGGATGTCTTGCTGGCTTGGCAGGCTGAGAGCAGGCTCACAGTGTTTCCTCAAATAATGGCTATGGGGAGGCACTTGAAGAGCCAAGTCAATTCATGATGGTCCTCAGTGTGGCGCGTCATTAAAGGTTGTCGAGGAAGCCCATGTAACAGGGCCAATCACTCCACTCGTCTCCACTGATCGGTTAGAATATAAATTTTTTAAGACCGGCATATTTTAATTGCTTGCGGTTCCTCCGCTGACGCTGCTACATGTTCAGAGTTTGTCACCGATTCCGTTACTGACGAGGGTGCAAAAGTGTCGACACAAGTCGCATCCCACATAAGTCACTTGCCGGTTTTTATTTATCCCTCTTTCTCTCAAATCCATCCTCATCACTTCCTCTCATGTTTTCCTTGGCCTTTCTCTGCTAACAAACCCTACTCCCTCAACTGTTCTACATCTACTACCCCAAGCATTCTCATCCATGCTTTCAATGTGGCCAAACCCATGAAGTCTCTTATTCTGCACACATCTCCCTATACCGTCCAGATTTAATCTTTCTCTGAGCTCATCAGATCTAAGCCTGTCTTCAAGACTCATATTACACATCCATCACATCATTCTCATATTTCTTTCCATGCAACGCATGTCCTCAACCCTCACAGCTGTACTCCTTCATAATTTAAAAATAAGCAGCAGCAGCAGCATAACCAAACTTTCAAGGAAAGGTGAAGTATGACCGACGGACGTATCCAGCTTTAGAGATGTTCTACATCTACTAACCCAAGCACTCTCATTCATTCTTACAATGTGACCAAACCAACGAAGTCTCCTGTTCAGCACACATCTCCCTATACTGTCCAGATTTAATCTTCCTCTGAGGTCATCAAGTAATAATAAAAAATAATGACAAAGCAATATATGGCACAATTACATAAACACACCTGTTCTCATTAGATCACCGAAGTTAAGCAACCTTGAGCCGGGCCAGTACTAGATGATTGACTGTTTGGGAATACCAGGTGCTGTATGTGGGAGGACGGCGAAACCTCCATGCTAAAAAAATACAGCCCGAAGATGTCTTTAGCAAGTACTTCAGTATAACCTGCTAATCCACACATGTGTAGACAACGAAACTACTTCCCCACCCCCAGGGCAGAAGTTCTGTTCTCAATCATGTGGCGAAGATCTCCAGAGAGAGTATGCAATCAGTTTAATTTTTTTTATTAGATCACTGAAGTTTAGCGACGTTGAGCCTGGTCAGTACAAGATGGGTGACCATTTGGGAATACCAAGCGCTAAACCTCCCTGAAAAATAAATACAATCCTGAAGATGTCTTTCGCAAGTACTTTGGTATAACCTGCTAATCCACACATGTGTTGACACAGTGGAACCCCCCCCCCCCCACCCACCCACCCCAGGGCAGAAGTTCTGTTCTCAATCATGTGGTGAAGCTCCACAGAGAGAGTATGCAATTCTTTTTTCTTTTTTTTTTTCAACAAAATTTTAGAGATGTTCTACATTTAATAACCCAACCCAATCACTCTCATTCATTCATTCAATGTGACCAAACCAACAAAGTCTCCTGTTCTGCACACATCGGCCTATACTGTTCAGATTTAGTGTTCCTCTGATGTCATCAAGTAATGCTCATTTAAAAAAAAAAAATAGTGACAAAGCGAAAGAAAAAGTTTCCAAAGAAATGAAAGTAATTGTTAAAACAATAACAGTGATAATCCAAGTTATAGCAGGAAACCAAAAAAAAAAAAAAAAAGAAAAAAAAAAGAAAAAAAAAGAGGCTTATATAGATAAGAATAAAATGAATGATGTTTGCTGTGGTTTGTTTGTCGAAACTTAAGTGATGAGATGAGTTCGATGGCTTACCTGCTCTACACATATCGGCCTGAATGTGTTGAGTGGGTAAGTTGCCAAATAAACTGCATTTTGGCAAAAAAGGGTACAGCAAACAGAAGGCTACTGCGAATGAGGAAATGGGAAGAAAGAAAGGGAAAGGAATAAGAACACTTATATATGTATATATGTATGTATATATGTAAAGTGAACGAAAGAAAGAAAGAAAAAGCACATAGTAAATATGAGAAACCACCCGGAACAAACTTCCCACTGTTACTAATCAATAACAATTTGGGAATTAAACGGACCTGGCATATTGATTTTATAGCAGTCAATTTATTTACGAGTCAATATCCAAACCCTATGCCAAAGTAAAGGAATTTTTGTTTGATTTTTTTTTAAGGGGGGGGGGGATTATTATTGATCTCTCGTCACGATCACAGGCAAACGTTTTAAGAACATTTTCCATTTGATTGTCATTCGTGTTTCCCAGTAAGGAATAGTCCAGAAAGAAAACATTTAAAATAATTACTTTTCGTTACTAGAGATTTTATAAGCATAAAACGACGACCCCCTCAAATTACCAAGTCTAGCATTTGTAATTTCGCAACGGCGATCTCACCAACTCAGTACTTTGAAATATTTCTTAGAATTGAGTTCTTATAAAATAATTAAACCAACAAATTCCTGCTCCTAACCTTGAACGCCATATTAATTTATATTTAACTTTAAATTGATAATTATGGAAATTAAAAAGTAAGAATAAAAAATAAGTTAATTGATGAAATGAAAATAATTTGTAAGTTACATACAGGCGAAATACACACACACACACACACACACACCACACCACACCACAGGCGTATGATACTTAACTTTGGTATACAAACTATTGCTTTTGTATTTAGTATTAATGGAATATGTAATGAGATTTGAAATAAAATATGAGAAAACTAAAATGAATTGTTAAAACTACTCTACAAAAAAAAAAAAAGGAAAAAATGTAAACATGACTTGGCCTTTTAATAATATAATTCATTTTTTTCTTTCATAGTGAAAGAAAAAATCTTTCTAAACCGAGGCAATTTTAATTTTTGTCCCAATCCACAGTGCCTCATTAGAGCGAGTCAGATTTTCCCCCCACATTAAAAACCGACCTTGTGCCTAACCCTGTCCTTGTGCTGAGAAAAGTAAATAGGGACATGGAAGTGCATAAGTGACGAAACCCCAATTTTATAGATTCTCTGCGTGCGGCTAACATTACTCATAGGTCAATTCTGACCTGGAATGAAAGTACTTGTCAAGGTCCCATATCTGGGTTCAATAGAATATGTCCTGGATATGACATGAAACTGTATACGGTAGTGTGGTCCCAATTTGAGAGTTGTGATCACTGACATTATAGACCCAACCAATGTTATATTCACTGTCATTTAAGATTTTTTATCTGTTTGAGTGACCCTTTTTCGGGAGCTGGGTTTTCGTCATATCAAAAACAGACCTTGTGTCTATATCTGTCCTCATGAGGAAGCAAGTAAATAGGGGCTATATTTTGAATTATTTTTCGTTTAGCCTTCCACCCGACAACACATGCTAAATACAGCTAGTAGTACACAATGGAAATAATGTGTAAATCACACACACACAATTTTTATTTTACGTGTACACATACATACACACACTTTATGCAAGATGTGGAACACGTTACTGCAGGAATGCTTCCCTACAGACTACAACATGGTCGTTTTCAAGTTTCAACAAATATATGTTGAGTCATCCCGTGAATTAATCAAACATCATTATCAATCCTTTTATAGTACCGTTCAATCATCCAACTGAAAATCTCATTAACCCTTATCCTCGAGAGACTGTTGGCCTTTGGAAGTCGAGAACCATTAAATGATTAGTATAGGTACGTGCAAAAATGGCCGTCTCTTGTACGGACTATGATTATTAAAAAGGGCTTATCATTCATTATTTAATTAGTTTCCATGTAAACTTTTATTGTGTTTGAAAGATAAAAGCCTAAACTTAATCTCTAAACGAAAAACTGCATATTTACGTGTGAAAAATAAATTATAATGAAATATGTAATCACGGCGGCTACAAAACTAAAAAATTCAGTGAATTTTGAACTTTGAAAAAATTACTTGTAAAAATCCCTCGAAAGATAAATATAAGTTTTTGGGAACTATTTCAAAGATAATTATTAAATTAAAGTCATAAGATACTGAATTAAAAAAAAAAATTCCCACGTTTTACTAAAAATTAGCAAAATTATCCCCCCAAAAGGCATAAATTCGTAAAATCCGGCATCACTTAATCTGAAAACGACTTTGTTTACCAATTGACTATCGCTATGCAAAATATATGGAAGACAAAAATATATTAATTTATCATTTTTAACTTTATATATAAAAATGGTTTTGTAATAGTTTATAGAAGTTGAAAAATTATTATCCATTAATTTCTTTATTCTTTTTAAGGTTATAAACAAATTTAAGTACCCTTATTTTGTTATAATAAAAAAAATGCTTATTTAATTAAAATATTTGTGAGTGTACGCAATTAAGATCTTATTTTATTTTTAACTAAAAAGGTTAATATTTAACTTGGTATTAGTTTTTAATTTAGTAATACTCTGAAATTATTGATGACGTCTGTTTACTAATGTCTTTCCTTAGAATTTGAAATAAAACTTTTTTTAAATGTTAAAAATTATTTTTACGTTACGAACTGCGTCAATTTTATCAATTTTTTTTTACATTATTTAAAACTTTAGTTACTCGATTTATTCTTAACGTGTCGTAACGATAAATTACATTGATTCTTTTTAAAATAAAGTGTTTTTTTAAATTTTAAGTGTGAAAAAGTAAATTAAAGTCAATGACTTCACTGACAATTTATTCATTGAAAAAAAAGTTAAAACAGTTATTTATTGATAAACAGAATTCAATTTTGAAAGAAAATGTCATGTTTGAATTCTCTTTATTTATCAATAAATAATTGTTTTTAACTTCTTAAATATTTATTAATGAAAAAAAGACAAAACAAATACAAATCTTTCCAAATAATTGACGATGAATTGTGAAATTAACAAAATTGTTGAATCTCTAAAAATAAAATTTGAGGGGGTTATAAAAGTGAGTGGTTGTTGGAAGGCTAATCCCAGCTGGTTATTACAGAACGGGGCTACCATAGCAATCAAAGTTCATTGTTAGTAGAAATTATCCAATTTTTAAAATTCTTCTTTTAGTTAAGTTCCTGGGTCTCAAATTTGTCAATTTTGGGTTTATTTTCAAGATTATAAAAAACATTACTTGCGCTGATGATGCCACGTTCATGTGTGAAAGGGAAATATAATTATGTCGTATTTTTTATTTTTCCAGAAACTCTAATCATTAAAATCACATGAAATATTTTTTGTAATTATATTATTTTTTTGGTGAAAATATTGATTAAACAATGCTTTATTCAGTAATAATATTGCTAATTCAAAAAATTAATTTTTCTTCGAGTTATAGTGATTTTGTTAACACAGTATTTAGGGGCCTTTTTCGTAATATATAAAAAAATTTTTTTTTAAATATTTTTAATTGTTAACATCTACAATGCTTTATTATTTTTTTTTATTAATATATAAATATATAACTTTAGTAAAGGTGTATTTTGCTTTAAAAAAATAATACATTTTCACTAAGATTTAAAAAAAAAAATGGTTTTATTATATTCCGTGATTGTTGATTAATAAATATTGAAAATTTCATTAAAATTGGTTGATTTCCTGAATTTTTGATTTTGCACCTACCTAGTATATATATATATATATATATATATATATATATAAAATACGTTTACAGATGCATTATCAGTGATGTGCCTTAACTCATTGCAAGTTTCAGACCCCCATCTAAAGGGTCCCGGTGAGGGTTCATCAAGTCCTGACCTGCACAAGAGCTCCATCATTCATCGTTATCAGCTCTGGGAAATGGCATTAAAACCAGACCATTCTATGCATGGTTTGTTCTTGACTGCAACCAATGAGAAGCCGTTTCCTGTCTGATCTGGTTTTACAACTTTTCTACTTAAGTTTGGATCTTCGGTCACTTAGTTTTCATGCGCAGATAGATAAGTGGAAAGGAAAAGAGAGAGAAGAATAAAAAAAAAAAACAGGCTAAAATTTTACTACAACATTAGTTGATTCTGTGACAAATTGATGCTTTACCAAAGCATAAGTATACATTCAATGTCAGTAATATATATATATATATATATATATATATATATATTTTATTTAAAAATTTATATTATTTTATTTAAATGCTATAAATTACTGCGTCCGCTGGAGATACCCAGGTATTGTCCGTCTGGGCATTCAATAAATAGAAATATTTCTATTGTAACCTAGAACTTTTCCTAATTCTTGGATAACCAGACGGATGAAATCTGGGTATCTCCAGCAGACACAGTAATATATAGTATTTAAATAAAATAATATTGGCTCTTGTATGACATGATAGAACACGTTGATATCTTTTCTGCTAACACGAGACACACACACACACACACATATATATATATATATATATTTTGATTTTATTCCATTAGTTGCGACAAAACAAGTTTTGTTTCATTGGTGCAAATAGCGACCAACTCATCGGGCTAGCGATGGAATTCAAATGGCATACGTTTTAACTTCACCTTAACGGGAGATTGAAAATTGAAAATACATTGGAGGGGGAGGGGGACAGAATTGGGGCTTTGTCTATAACGGTGACATGGGTTATAGACAAAGCCCCAATTCTGTCCCCCTCCCCCTCCAATGTATTTTCAATTTTCAATCTCCCGTTAAGGTGAAGTTAAAACGTATGCCATTTGAATTCCATCGCTAGCCCGATGAGTTGGTCGCTATTTGCACCAATGAAACAAAACTTGTTTTGTCGCAACTAATGGAATAAAATCAAAATATATATATTTTGCTCTGAATTTTCATTGAGCACTCTCATAAACCCGGTTTCAACTTCCTTCGGATTCATACCCCCTGGATATTTGTAACAAGTTAATTATATATATATATATATATATTAGAGTACCTGTTCCAGGACAGTACTGCACTAATTTTATGTCCCTTTATGAAGATTAAAATCACGATATGATGCTACTAAACATTATGTCTAGAATCCTTATTCCAATTTTGATCAAAACTATTACATGATTTTGATTCTAGAAAATGTCTAAAATTTAAGACTTAATGAGTCTTAAGGAGAAATTGAAATTCAGTGAATCTTTCTTAATTGGTGTTTAATGACTATGGATCAAATTTAATATAAATTTGAAACATTTGAAATTTCAAATGGGAGGTTGTGCATAAATGCTATTTGAGTCTAACTTTTAAAATCTGACAAGATAACTTTATATATATATATATATATATATATATATATATATATATATTTTTTTTTTTTTTTCGGCCTATAACAACGATGCATTATTAAGATTTTGATGGTAAAAAAAAACGTAAAATTTTTTTTTTAGCTGAAATGTGACAGTAATTAGTCTATATCCTATCAGAACACTTTTTCATGAAATTTCTTAAGAGAAGTTTAAAATTTTTATGTTTTATTTTATTGTTTCGAACTTTTGTATAAATAAAGAAGTGATCAATCAGAATATTGTTTGTCATAATATGGGTTCTGGAATAAATTGTCTTTGAAACGATTGTAAAGCAACTTTTTGCTCCGAACTTCTGAATTAGCTATCTGAAAACGCTATCTTTAAAATATATACTAGAGGGTGAACTTTCTTAAAACTTGTAATACAGGGTGGGCAAAAATAAGGGTCCTATTTTTAAAAATTCATAACTTTTTTATTTATTGATTTTTTTTTTTTTTTTTTTAGAATAAGTAAAGGACCCCTTCCGAAGCAAGCATGAGCCGTATTAGCCCTAAGGAACGTACCCTCATTTAGAAAACATTATTTTTGCTTAAAAAACTCAAAACCGTGTAAAAAACAATACTTTAGTTTTTGTAAGTTTTAAGAAGTGTTTTTCGGCTAAAATTTGTTTTGTTTATTTCAAAAAATCTCGGAAGGGTCAGTCTACACACACATAAAGTTTGGTGAGTTTAACTTTTATGTTGTGGAAGTTATTCAAATTCAAGTTATTCAAATTTAAAGATAGGACCCTTATTTTGGCCCACCCTGTATATAGATATAACAAATACAATATCCACTTTGTTGCCCCTCCTCACGTACCGGTAAAAAAAAAACAAATGATTTCTATTTATCCGATGTACTTCTAAGAAATTCTAAAACCGCTTCATAATAACCATTTTTCTTCTCAAATATTGTTGAGTGAAAATTGTTTTGTTTTCATGGATCTCATCATTAACTTGATTACTCTGATCTGAATATTTTATATCCTTTAACTTTATTATCAAAATAATCAAGTTAATGGCCACAGGAGATCGAAACAGGATTGGATTTGTGTAGCCATTTACTATATTTTATTCCGATGATGAAGCTCAACTAATCTATTAAACATACAGGAAATACTGGAAAATCCACTCGAACAATATAATCTTGGACATTATATATATATATTGACTTTGAAACAATTGTACAAAAACTCTTGATATGAAATTCTTTTCAGATTAGTAGCTTAAAAGGGTTATATATATATATATATATATATGGCACAATCACGTTGACACACCGGTTCCCGTTAGATCACCGAAGTTAAGCGGCGTCGAGCCTGGCCAGTACTAAATGGGTGACCATTTGGGAATACCAGGTGCTGTATGTGCTCTCTGCTTATCTCGGCATTGTTTCCAGTCGTCTTGTATTACTACTTGCCATTGGAATCAAGCAATGCCGACTCAGGAGAGCGGTTGTTGGGATTGCGCAACTCTTGCAATTACAAATTCACGTGGGGGCACTCATACGTCGAAATCGACGGGAGAGTCCATCATCATATAATAATATTAGCAAACAATTGATTAAATTAGGAATCCATCTTCTCATAGAAATAGTAAGCTAGACTCGACTCTGAAGCCTTGCTAGGACAACTAGTCTGCGAGAGTAAAAACTCTGAAATAACTTTGCTTATCCCAGAATTGTGTTCACTTGTCTTAAGATTTCTCATTGCCTTTATTTTAAGCAATGAAGTGTTAAGAAAAGTGCAGTTGAGTATTGCTTCAATAGAATTTCCTCATTATACAGGCACCCATGGTCAGAATACAGCCTCCAAAAGTATTGGACAAAATTGCATTAAATTTAGCATGGTGAGCTCATAGGGCTTTTAAAATTAAAATACTACTACAACTACTAAGAATAACTATACATACTTATAGGTTCGAAAGCCATTGGGTAGAAGTACACCAAATTTGGCATAAAGAGCCTTTGGGATGTTAGCTATACTAAAATTAAGCATGTTGTTATTTGCATGTCTTTTTAGTTAGTATTAATACAGTTATTAATACAGTTAGTATTAATACAGTTAGTATTAATACAGTTATATATTTGCTCCCCACCCTCATGAGTTTAGCACTTTGGTAAGGAAGATTACTGGTTGCAACTTTTTATCTATAATGCATAGCTCTTCACAAAAGGAATAGAGCACTCAAGGCAGTCGATAATGTGCATACAAACATAGGCATCATAACATTTCCCTCCCTTCATCAAGGGTAGATAGCATAGGAGTAAGAGACCTTGACTACTGACAGGTTCTGAATCTCACCTTAAAGCAATATATATATATATATATATATATATATATATATATATATAGAGAGAGAGAGAGAGAGAGAGAGAGTAGAAAGAGAGAGAGAGTAGAAAGCGAGAGGGGGGGGGCGAACAAAAACAAATTAATTATAGTAAATTGCAACTTATTAATTTCTGTCTAGTTTTTTTTTACCTTTTAGAAACACAGTTCAATATATTGTTTTTCTTTTCTTCTTTTTTCCTCATTAGAGAGTGAGAGAATTATCGAAGAACCTTCCCCTTTGTCAATCTGGTAAAAAATGCAAAATCTGGTAGAGATATATCCGTGCGTTCGAAACGCATACATAAATTAAGAAACTTGTATTTATTTTAAAAAGATATCGGTTTTAACTTTAAAAAAAAAATTTTTTTTTTTTTAAAATGGATTTTTAGTCTGTCCAGTATGGTCGAAATTTTCTGTCAATGTTTTCCACAGCCTCTACAGACATTCACCGGTCCACTGATTTCACATTCTGATCAGTAAGCATGTCTGCCTCGAATAGTCTCCACTTCTTGTATAATAATTCAATGGAAATAACTCATCTGTTATCTAATATTAACAATATCCCTTTCTTATCACTTACATAGTGCAGTCTTCACAGTGTTAACGTATGTTTCTTTTATTAGACATTAGAAAAAAAAAAAAAAAAAAATTAATTACAGAAAACCCTAACTCACTACTTTGTTTATAATTTCATAACTTCTAAATAATTTTGAATATTAATGATGACGATAGAATACACAAATAAATGTTGTCATAGATGTTATTTATTGTGTTTACCGTTTATGTGTGTTTTATGTGTAATCTTCTCACCTGAATGAATTTATTCCTGTCTGATAATATCATGATATGAAATGTACATAACAGGTAAGCACAATAAATAACGTATACAACATCATTTATCATATATATATATATATATATATATATATATATATATATATATATATAAGTTAGCAAAACATTTATACGGAACAAAACTTAGGTTTAGTATACGGAACGTTTATGTTTTTGTCTTTTAAGGGAAGTGGGGTCTGATCAACTCTGCTGGGAAGCCATGAAATTAAATACTGTCTTGTTTTTAAATTCCCGAAACAGTTTTTCATGGTAAACAACTGATGATCCCTTAAATAATGTTAGAAGCAAACTAATATAATGACTGTAAAAGTTAAATTGACTTACATGAGTGATTTTCCACTGAATGACTTGGGACTTAAGGTTTTTTTTTTGTTTTTTTAAAAAAAATTTTAATATAGTTTTAATGGTTGAGAAACTTCCAAGACTATATATACATATATTATTTTATTTATATATATATATATATAATGTAGATATATATATATAAATTATTTTATTTAAATACTATACATGATAGTGTCTGTTGGGGATACCCTGGTTTCATTAGTCTGGTCATCCTGGTTTTAGGAGAAAATCCGACTAGTCATTCTGGAAAGATTTGTCAGCCCCATTTGATGTCGAAAGAAGGAGGGGGGGGGGGTAATTTTCTTTTTTTATTGAAGGTTTGTTTATTTTAAAATGTTCTTTATTTTTTATTTATATAGACAGGTTGTTTGTTGGGTAAGTGTATGTAGAATGGTCGTTTTTAGATTCTACAGTAGCAAACGAAAGAAGAAGATTCTACAGTGTGCATGAGGGCATATTTATGCTTGTGAGTGGATCGACTTTTTATATTTGATTGATTGTTCCGTGTGGATTCTTTTAGACCATAGTATTTTTTGGCATGTGTAATACTGGCGCAGTTTCCTAGGAAGTCATAATCCTCATTTAACTCATGCTGCAACAATAGCGTCCGCGTCTCTCCCTCTCATTTGTTATTTGAAAACTAACTTGAGCGCGCACCATTAACCAGCGTTTTCTGGCATCTGGTATCTTCTCAAGACATCTTCCGGGGTTCTGTCTATTTTTTTGAGTCAGAGTGTGAGATAGTAAGAAGGTCTGGTAGTTTAAATAAGGGACGTGGAGAGTTTTCCTTTTATAGTATATGGAATCGCCTGTTCAATCAGAAAAAAAAAAACCCTGTTTATTATCATTTATTTAGAAGGCCTAATAAAATTCAACACGGAATATGACGGAAAGGTTATTCCAAATAGTTATGACAACCCCGTGCCATTAGGAAAAGTATACCAGCAGTACACATGCCAGACAATACTAAGTTCTAAAAGAATCCGCACGGAACAAACAACCAAATAATAAAAAAAAAAAATCGATCCCAGCCATTAACCTTAATATGGGCTTTCATCAAAGACTTCTTTATACCTTTTTTAGGGTTACACACACCTGGCTTATTGTCATATGAAATACTAGAAGGCCCAATTGGCGTCGCCCAGGATCCTAATTTCTGTAAATTATATAGATTACAAAACAAAAAACGGTACTTGTACAGTTTACGACCCAATCTTCGGCAACTTCGCGTCGGCCTATTCCATGATAATGCGAAGACTACGAGACGATAAATTCATAACCCGGCGTTATAATCAAACAGGATAAAAACAGTTTTTTTTTTCCAAGAAAAGTTATGGTCGGTTAAAATAACTTTTTTTGCTATATCTGCTGTTTTTTTTTTTTTCGTTTTACTTCTGAAGGTCTTCTATTGCGATGAGCGCAGACGACAACGAAGCAAAGGAGGAAGTGAAAGAAAGGTAGTTAGCGTTAGGGTTAGAGTTAAGGTTAGGGTTATTTATAACAGTTGTTTCCCTATGTTTTCATCGTAAAAAAAAAACAAAAAACTTTGACGAGTTGTTTAGTTTTATTTTCTTCGGCAAAAAAATAAAAATAATTATTTATTTAAAAATTTTCTTGAAAAACAAATTTTTCATATAATTAAACATCCCATCACTGTTTTCTTCTTGTTTTACATTTTGTTCTAGTGTTTTTGTCCTGTTTGATTACAACGCCGCGTTTTTAATTTATCGTCTGGCAGTCTTCATGTTGGCTGCTTACGTAAGCTGACGGAAGATGTCGACACAAAGTTGCCGGAGATTGGGTCATAAACTGCACAAGTACCCAAAAAACTAAACAATCTGCTTAATATTGTAATTTTTAAGACAAAATCAAAGTCAAAATATGTATGCCCTCAGTGAGGTTCGAACTCATAACCTCTGTTCTTAAGTATAGCATGCTAACCGTTAGAGACAGTGAATCAATTCTGTATATCACAGTCCAATGTTGCTTAAAACAAGAACAGCTGCATTCTTTTTGCCTTCCCTTCTGTCCTGTCAGCCAAATACAAGAAGAGAAAGAAAGCCCTCTTTTTCACCGGTTAAATAGATATGTGTCTGTTATAAAACAAGTACCCGGTGATTTGGGTAGCAGTATCAGGACTTACAACTGTGAGGGTGAAAGCTCCTCGCCCTTCTTTTATTCATGACTAATAAAAAAAATAAAATAGTGATCAGGACTGAATATTAAAATTGATGAAATCGATCAAAAATTTAAAAAAATTGTTTCTAACAACAGAGACCAATATTTACTAGAAATCACTAACTAAACAGACTTGCATTAGTGTCTTTTGTTATAAAAGCTACCAATCACAAATATAGAGGGGCATCGTCTTTATTTTATACATAAGATGTTACTGAATTAATTAGTATAACAAAACATAACAGTCATAGTAACTCTTATCAAAACAATATGGTGATTATGACTACTATAAAGTTACAATTATTTTATTTGTATCCTAGATCATATGGTCTTACTTTTTATTTATCAAATGACCAAGGATCTCTATAAGAGGCTCTGTCCGTCAGTACGTTTGTCACATTAAGGCTTCAAACAGCATTTTCATCGGTCTGTTACGCTAAGGTTTAAAAAAGTATTTTCGTCAGTCTGCCAGTCTTAAGTTTAAAATATCATCTTTAAATGCATACCTGCAACTAACTGGGGAGAGTTTGAATTACCTACTAGACACCATCCTCGAGTGTCTTTGGTCTCTCTGTCCAAGGGTGTGTCAGGACAACCTAACATGAGGATACTTCACCCTACAAGTAAACTCTGGACAAATATTCAAAATAACATAGTATTCGAAGCCTAAATAAAATCCCCTCGACACGGCTATACACTGGCTCATACGAGGAATGGTGTACCTTCTAGTGATGCTACCTCAAGTAACAGCACTTAGCTGGATACTCCACCAGACTAGATGAATTCTTGTCCTGGAATCCGGTAAGACCAAGAGACCACAAGAAAGATATACTATAACATAGTTAACTGGTCAATTGGGGAGAGAAAATTAATGTTCTTCACTTCTTTACTAACTCAACGTTTGAAAAGTAAAGGAGAACTTTAGTTGAACATTCGGATATCTATGTATCTCATATAGAAATCAAGTGTTAGCCCCAGAAATGAGGTCCCCTTGATTTCTGAGACTTTACACTGAAGTAAAATGAAAAAAAAAAAAGCAACTCTATAAGAGACTCAGTCAATCCTTATTTATTTGCCTCCCCCACGAGGGCAGAGTTAGACACAAGGTCGGTTTAATGTGAGAAAAATAGGGTGTGTGTGTGTGTGTTCCTCACGTCTACATGATTTACACATTATTTTCAGTGTGTACTGCTCAGCTACATTTAGCCTGTGTTGTCTGGGTGAGTCATATTGTCAGGTGGAAGGCTTAAGGGAAAATAAATTCAAAATGTTATAACCCCTATTTACTTGCATCCCCACGAGAGCAGATATAGACACAAGGTCTGTTTTTAATGTGGGAGAAAAATCCAGCTCCCCAAAAATGGTCACTCTGGATTGGGACAAAAATAAAAATGGCCTCAGTCAAGAAAGATTTCTCTTACTGACTGAGGACAGAAAAGATGAAGTCTAGTATCAGAACAGATGCTACACTTTGCTCCTAGTCAAAAGATCTGTCACAGAACCCAACAGTCAGTTGGTTGGTGTCACGCTTACGTTTGGAATAATATTTTCGTCAGTCTGTAATACTTAAGTTTGAAATAACATTTTCTTCAGTCTGTAACGCTTACGTTTGAAATAACATTTTTTTCAGTCTGTAAGGCTTAAGTTTGAAATAACATTTTTTTCAGTCTGTAAGGCTTAAGTTTGAAATAACATTTTTTTCAGTCTGTAAGGCTTACGTTTGAAATAACATTTTCGTCAGTCTGTAACGCTTACGTTTGAAATAACATTTTCGTCAGTCTCTAATGCTTACGTTTGAAATAACATTTTCTTCAGTCTGTAACGCTTACGTTTGAAATAACATTTTCTTCAGTCTGTAATGCTTACGTTTGAAATAACAATTTTTTCAGTCTGTAATGCTTACGTTTGAAATAACATTTTTTTCAGTCTGTAATGTTTACGTTTGAAATAACATTTTCTTCAGTCTGTAATGCTTACGTTTGAAATAACATTTTCTTTCTTCTAAGAGCATGTTTACAAAAACATTTCAAAATATAAACCAATCCAATCAAAAATTTATTTCCTTATTATCCTAATTTTTAAATTGTAATTATTTCCGAAATATGTTTTCAAGAAGCACTCCATCAAAGAGGCATTGAGTCAGAAGGCACTTAAACACATGAAGGCGGCAAAGTTCTTCGTAATGATAATAATAATAATAATGATGATGATAAAACTTGCGCACTTGTGCCTCCGCATATTTCAGTTGAATATATCACCATGCAAAACAAATCAGGAGATGCAATACTGTTGCGGGGCAAAAAGAGATATTTTTAAATGAAGAAAACAACAAAAAAAAAACGGTTTTCTGTGCGACTACAGGAAGACGGTGTTAAGTCAAAAGTGGAAGCATATGTCGGTAAACATTTAGTCAGCACCGAGTGTAGCACTGAGAAATAGTCTGTGGGCTAATTGATGAGTAATACATATGGAAAGAGGTTAATGCTTAGTAAATACATTAAAAAAAAAGGGGGGGGCTTTTGAAGACAACGGTTTTGTCTCTCATTCTAGTTCGATAAAAATTCTATCTGTAGGTAAGATTAAAAAAATTCTTTTTACCATAGTTCACCGCAAACAAGGCAAGCTGCCACTGTAGACGTAAGGGGCTACTGAGAATTAGGGTTAAAGTTTCTTTGGAGGGGGGGGTCATCCTAAATTGGGAGCTGTGCAGCGAGATGCCTGTTCACATTAGTTTACAAATTTCTGCATGTCGGGGAAACAGGGAGCGGGGAGGGAGTTCCGAATTTAGTTCTCCATCGTTATTACCATGGAAGGTGCTCGACCGAGCTCCAATCTTTGGTACCTCCTTGTAAGAAATTCACATCAAAAACTCCTTTGGTAACACATCGAAAAAAAAAAAACCCAAAAAACCTTTTATTTTTCTCCCTTCATATGCCTAGCGCCAGGCAGAATTTTTATAGACAGAGCTTTTTTGCAAGGAATTCCCACCTGTGGAACACATTACTATTGGACTGCTTCTCTGCTGATTACAACCTGGTCGTCTTAAAGGCCAATGTTAACAGAAACTCGTTAAAAACTGCCCCATAAATAACGAATTCGCACAATTGATCAATGCTAGTACTCCCATGGTTTTCCTCATCTTTCAGCCGACAATCATTTCAGCCTCATTAACCATTATCCTCGAGTGGCTCCTGGCCTTGATAAGCGATGACTCAATAATTAAGAAAAAAAAAGAATGAAGAGAAACCAATAACTCCTATAAATTCATTTCTTGTGTACAGTTTAAAACAGAATTATCTCCCTTGCACTTGATTGTTCCGGAAGTCAGAATACAGAATATGCATTAGTAGTATTGAAACGGTTTCGTCCCGGGGGAGGGGGGGGGGGGAGAGCAAAAAAAAAAAGCACTAAATTTTGTGCAACGAGAATTATTTATATATATATATATATATATATATATATTTTTTTTTTTTAATGTGAGATGATATATAATTATTTCCACAATCACAAGGCGCCAATGTCTGATTGTGGAAATAATATATATATAATATACAAATAAACACACATTGGTCTTCATTATAGAGTGGAGGATTTCACTTATTTAATATATCGTCTATGTGGTAAAAAAACATGCAATAAAATGGAATATTAATAAAATCATGAGAAAACTGAATGTGTTTGTGTTTCTCGCTTCAGTGTAACTTTGATAGTTATACATTGAATTATTGATTACTAGCAGGAAGATCCGACTTTGCTCGGAATTGAATGAGGATCACTACTCTCTACTTTTTCACTCTGCTCATAACACCATATTACTTTCTTTGTTTTTACTGCCCCCTTCTTCCGTGTCTCCCCCTAATATAGTCGGAAGAAGCTGAAATGTTGGAAAACTCTCTGAATTAGTGTCTTATATATGTGGTTTAAATTTCATTAAAATCGGATATATGTATTTGAAGTTTTAAGAGAGTTTTGTGCCCATGGATATTCGGCACATAAAGGGTAATGTAGAGATTTGGGACCACTTCCATTGTCTTCCCCAGAAAATTTTATATATATGATGTGACTTTCATAAAAATAGGATATATTTGAAGTTTTAAGGGGGTTATGCCCTCATAGCCCCCTTAGGGGTGAACTTAGAGATTTGGGAACACTTCCATTGTTTTCCCCAAAAGATTTTAAATAAGAATGCACTTTTAGATTTTATGTAGATTCTCTTACCTTTCTTTCTATAGGGAACACACAGACATTTCATTTTTTATATATAGATTATTATTAATGCTTTTATTTGCCATTAATCAAATATTCCTTGAAATCAAAAATGCAATAGCATAAAATAAAACGAAATTTTTAAAATTCTATTTAAAAATGTAATTTAATTACGAAATTAAATCCACTAGTATGCATTTCCGTTTCTTTATAAACAAGTCAGCCATTTTAATCTTTTGTTAATAGTAAAAAAAAAAAAAAAATGAATGAATTATTTCATGAGTATTCGAAATTTTAAAAGGAACTTGGAAGCATTTAAACTGTTGAATAGAAATTCATTTCTGGTTTTAAAATTCTTAGCAAATCCTCACGTATTAAAAGATTGAAAATTTTGGAGGCGATTAACACTATATTTCCTTAGGAGAATTAGTTACATTTTTATAATAATTTGGTTCAATTAATAACTCAATGATCAAACGATACCGTAATAATTAAATTTAACTTGCAAAATTCTATTTAAAAAAGAATAATTTGATAACAACAACAAAAACAAATAGCATAGGTTAAAAAAAAAAGAAAGAAAAGCAAAACAAAAATGAAAGCAAAAAGTCTCCGGGGCAATGCCGAGTAGGAATAGCTAATGCATAATATAATTGAAGAACAAATATAAAGTTTTATTCAATAAAATATTACCCAGTAAGTAAATAAGAAATAAGATAGATGTTCAATCAAAAAAATAAAAGCCCCCCCCCCCCCTCCTCTGAACACAAAAAAGAACCCTCTACACACACACACAAAAAAAAAAAACAGAAAAATAAAATCTGAAGAACTTTGGGTTTTTTTTTTCTGAGAGATAAATTGATGCAAATATTTTTTGGGATAATTTGTTGATATTTATTAACATATTCGCTATTCCATGTGATTCATTTTGTTTTTCATTTCAATCTATTTTTAGTCAGACTGTGTGGGCACATGTTTAAAATCTATCTAAAAGATGACTAGAGTTAGTCGAAAGCTCGAGAATAAAAGAAAAAATGAAAAGTTTCAAGACAAAACTTTGGGGCAAAGTCAACAATGGAAAAAGGGGTAAAAAACAAAACAAAAACAAATATAAAACAAATAACGCAATAAAATTTACTTTTTTACCTCTTTGCATTTGTTTTTCTTCTGAAAGCGGTTTAAAAATTTTTTTATTTCAATATAAAGTTTCGTTCAAATCGTCTATCGTTAGAATTATATTCCAAAATGGTTGCACATATTTTCCGAGAATCATCGAAGTTTGATTAGTAGTTTTTTTCGTTTCAGTTAGGTAGAAAAGTTAATTTTATTGCGTTTAGTATCAGTTCCTATTTACTTGCCTCTCTACAAGGACAAACTTAGGCACAGGGTCGGTTTTTAATGTGGGGAAAAACTTATTCTCTAAAAAGAGGCACTCTGGATTGGAACAAAAATAAACATTGCCTCAGTCTAGAAGCATTTCATATCACTGATCGAGGACAGAAAGATGAAGTGTAGTATCAGAACAGATACCACACTTTGTTCCTAGCCAATAACAGTTATTTGTTGTTTTTTTCACCACCCCCTCAAAAAAACCAAAAAAAACCATCAAACTTCCATGATTTCCGAAAAAGCATATGCAGCCATCTTGGAATATGATTCTAACTATAGACGATTTGAATGAAACTTAGTATTGGAATAAAAATAACTTTCAAACATTTTCAGAAGAAAAAAAAACTATGTAGGTAGATAGAAAAGTAAATTTTCTTGCGTTTGGTAACAGTTATTTGCTGTATATTTTTTGTTGTTTTTTCACTTTCTTTGAAACTTATTTCTTCTTTTCTTTACAACCCTTTCTCTTACAGAAGAGATATTGTGAATCTTTTTCTACTCTATCATTATTTTCAAGTAAGGTGCTCGACTGAGCTCCAATCTCTGGTTCCTCTTTGTAAGACATTCACCGCAAGAACCCGTCTAGCTACAACAATTGAAAAGAACTTCCTTTTCTTCCTCTATATGCCTAATATAAAATAGAATTTCCATGAACAAAGTTTATTTCCAAGAAATTCTCATTTGTGGAAGACGTTACCATGAGATGGATTTCCTGCGGCTAGAACATGATGATCAGCAAATACTTGTCATAAACCATCCTCACAATTAATCAAATTTTGTTCATTTCATTCATAATTTTCAATCCCCTCATAATATTCTTTCTCAATTAACCGACAATCTATCCATCTAAATGACTCTTATACTCGAGTAGCTTTTAGCCTTGATAAATGGTGACCCAGGAGTTAAAAAAAAGAAGAAAGTTTTTAATACCTCAACAAAATATAAAAAAACGAAATGGAAGACGGACAAAATATTCTGATGAAGCTAAATTCTATCAAGTTTGTGTATAGTGTAAGGGAAATAACTTTGTATTTCAAGTTGAATGAAGATTTCAAGTTATCAAGGGAAATTGTGTATTATAATTAAGACCTGTTCAAGAGTAACATCTTGCTTAAGCTGGAATTTATTTTTCTTGGGTGATACTAACAGAGGCACCCAGCGTTGCTCGGGAAGTAATGAGAACCCTGTATATTCATGCTCCCAGTCCTGAACCCCATATTACCATTTTTAACTTATATATATTTTTTTAATTTTTAAATAAAGTAAGATATTGTTTTTACTGTTCATGAATGTCTGGTTTGAATTAGGACCCCATAATATTAATTGTAAAAAAAACAAAAAAAAATTTAAAAAAAAAAAAAACACTAATCAAAATTAATACGCCATTGAATGTCTTGTTTGAATTAGGACCCCATAATATTAATTGTAAAAAAAACAAAAAAAAAACAAAAAAAAAAAAACACTAATCAAAATTAATACGCCATTGAATGTCTTGTTTGAATTAGGACCCCATAATATTAATTGTAAAAAAAAACAAAAAAAAAAAACACTAATCAAAATTAATACGCCATTGAATGTCTTGTTTGAATTAGGACCCCATAATATTAATTGTAAAAAAAAAAAAAAAAAAAAAAACACTAATCAAAATTAATACGCCATTGAATGTCTTGTTTGAATTAGGACCCCATAATATTAATTGTAAAAAAAACAAAAAAAACAAAAAAACACAAAAAAAAAAACACTAATCAAAATTAATACGCCATTGAATTTCTTGTAAAATTTTATTTGAGAAAAATTGTGATTGATCTTGTGATAGGTCTTTGTTTTGAATTGTATCATCAGTAATGGATAATGGGAATCAATAATTGAGCCCTAGTGACTCTGGACTGATTTGGAGGAAAATTTGAATAATGTCATGAAATTCTTCGAAAAAGATTAACCCTCATTGAAGCTTATTTCTTTTTCTAAATTTTAACTGTTAGCATATCGCAAACATTCAAACAAACGTTTTCTTTCATATAGCAGGGATAGACCTAGACAAATTGATAAGGTGATGTAGTTTGCTTGAAGCATTGTGTGTACTATGTATACAAAAGGGTGATAGAAGGCTATTATCACAATTCAGAAAATGGAAATATACCGGTGTTGGGAAAGAAGATAAAAACGAAGTGATATTTATTCATTTATTTTTACACAGTAAATCTTACTTGATTTAGTCTCAACTTGTACACAGTGAACTAGCGCGTGTGACGGTTGCACGCGCTAGTTCACCGTGTAGAAGTTGAGACTAGATCAAGTAGGATTTTATAAAAATAAAGAAAAAAAAAACACTGGTATATTTCCGCTTCCTGCATTTAGATAGCCTTCTATGACCCCTCTATATACATGACAAATTAATTCAAGCTTAAGTAAAAAGTAAAAATAAATAAATAAAAAATTAGGGTGCTTCTGTAGTTTCACAATGACATGTTAGGCCTCTCTTAAGAAAAAAATAGCTAAAGAAATATATAAACTTTGTTATGTACTTATGTGGTAGCTGAAAAGAAGACTGTACGCCAAGAATTACGCAAATTCATCCAGTATTTATTAAATTTAAAATAAAAAAACGATTTTATCTCACAGTACCCATTTTTCTTATCTTTTGAGTTTTTTCCGAAAAATAATCGAGTTATCTCCCTTGCCTAATCAGTAAGCTGAAATGTCTACCGATACGTAAGATCGTATTTTTTTCTTCTTTTTCTTATAATTTAATAAATACTGGATGAATTTGCGTAATTCTTTCTGTACAATCTTATTTTCAGCTAACACGTAAGTACATAAGAGAGTTTATATATTTCTTTAAATATTTTGATATCATTGTGAAACTACAGAAGCACCCAAAATTAGATTAGAATATTTTTTATTGCAATAGAGTTAACATCCATTTTTAAAACAGATATACAAAAGTCTGCAGTTTCTTTGCTTTTCTAAACAAACGTTCAGGTTTGAAGCAAATTATTATGTAGTTCCTATTTACTTGTGAGGGCAGAGTTAGATACAAGGTCGATTTTTAATGTGGGTGGGGTGGGGGTGGGGGATCCAGTTCTCCAAAAAGAGGCACTCTAGATTGCCTAAGTCTAGAAGGATTTCTCCTTGACTGACCGAGGACAGAAAAGATGAAGTATACTATCAGAACAGAACTTATTATTTTTATTTAAATTGAATATGTTCTGTCACATATTTTTTTTGGAAAATTCCAAATGAAAATTTTTATTTGCTGAAGAAAAAAAACAAACAAAGTTATCTTGTCGGATTGTCAAAGTCAGACCCAAATAGCATTTAAGCTGACAAATCAAACTTTGCTTCGGAGTAGCCGATTTTCATTTGTTATTGTTGTACCATGTTATTGGCAATATAATAACATACTTAGCTACAATTAAAAAAAATTTTTTTTTAAATTACTTAGTCCGGCCCAGACAACTTTTAATATGAAACATTTTAAAGAATCAGCAAGGGGGGTAACTCATATTCTAGATTGAAGAATATAATAATAGTTGTCTAACTTATGTGCAAACAAATAAAACTCTAAAATGACTTAACTGCATCTTAGCTAGTTTTTAATAAAATGTATGACCTCTGTTTTTTTTTAAAAACTCAAATGCTGATATATATTATATCCTTCTTCAGTGTAACGATGCTAAAAATTTAAAAACAATTTTTCATATAAAAGGGAAAATCCTTTTATTTGTTTGATAGTTTCTGCTAATTTTTAGAATTTCTTACATTTTGATTATTGTTACTATATTAAAACAAAAGACGAGAATGGGCAGAGGGGAAGGAAGAGAAGGGAGAGGGTATAGAGATGGAGAGAGGGGGATGGATAGATAGATAGATAGATAGATAGATAGAGAGAGGGTAATTTTAAAAGAAAGATGTTGCATACATCTTTTTAACTCTTCTATTTTATTGTTTATGCTTCCGAGCGACGCCGGGTAGCCATGCTAGGCTATAGGGCAGAAACTATCAAATATATACCAACAAAACATATATATTGTGTTTCGCTATTACAACAGGGTTCAACATGGACTACATTAGTGAATTTGGTTTGGTTTTGTTGTTTTGTTTTACAGCATATCAACCCTTTTTGGGTTATTTAATGCCAAATCTGGTAATTTTGGTAAAAGTTTTATGCTTCAAGTTCTTTATATGTTCAAGTATTTATTAATGGTGTTTGGTTTATTTGTTTTGTTTTATGGCATATCAACCCTTTTTGGGTTATTTAATGCCAAATCTGGTAATTTTGGTAAAAGTTTTATGCTTCAAGTTCTTTATATGTTCAAGTATTTATTAATGGTGTTTGGTTTATTTGTTTTGTTTTATGGCATATCAACCCTTTTTGGGTTATTTAATGCTAAATCTGGTCATTTTGGTAAAAGTTTTTATGCTTCAAGTTCTTTATATGTTCAAGTATTTATTAATGGTGTTTGGTTTATTTGTTTTGTTCTACAGCATATCAACCCTTTTTGGATTATTTAATGCCAAATCTGGTAATTTTGGTAAAAGTTTTTATGCTTCAAGTTCTTTATATGTTCAAGTATTTATTCATGGTGTTTGGTATTGTTGTTTTGTAGAGGAAAAAATGTTCTTGTTTTTGGCTTTTCAGAACATGATTGAGTTTTGCAAAGGAAGAGGAAAAAACCCAAAAGCAATGGCATTAATGTTTGGTGCATTTTGGGTCATGAAGCTGGCTTCTTCAGACAGCCTGATCTGGTAGCACCAGAATTAGTGACTTTGGAGTCAGAAAAAAAGTATGTTCTTTCATTTTAGAAATCAAGGGAAATAACTCTATATATATAATCAATTAAAATTGAAAATTATAAAAATTTAAAAAATAAGAATAAAAATGGTAATACAGTATAATCACGTTGGCACATCGGTTCCCGTTAGATCACCGAAGTTAAGCGATGCTGAGCCTGGCCAGTACAAGATGGGTGATAATTTGGTAATACTGGCCACTGTATGTCATCTCCCATAACCGGGATATACATGCTGACTGGGGAATGTATGTGAATTTGTATTCCCCATAAACTTCCGTTTTCAGTGGAAGGCGGGATGCCTGACGCTGGTCAACTACCACAAAAAAGTGTTATAACCAGTTATTCGAATACAGGAGATGAAGACCGAGAGCAGAGTAGAAAAGGGTTATTATTCATCCCCGTGCAATGCCAAGTAACCCTGCTAGTTTTCAATATAATAGCAGTTCTTATGTTTTATGCTGGTTGGCAATCAGTAAATTAATTATCTTAAACATTAGAAAGAACATGGCCACAAAAAATAATTTTAATACAAGTAAATGTGAAATAAAATAAAAATAACACACTTTTCGACAAAAACAAAAAAAAAACAGACAAAATGAAACGCATAAAAAACCCCAAAAAAAGATTCACTTCTAAACTAATTAACCGATCATTATGAATTTTGGAACACAGCTGCTAGGTGTAAAGCTTGCTAATGTGGGCTATATTTAGTTTAATTTTATGCAAAGGGAGTAAAAATGGGGCTGGAACCCACTTCATGAAAATTCAGATATCTCCAGTTTTTGTGAAATAAACATTAATTAATAAATATTTCCCAAATTTCAGTTTCTTTGGAATATTTTAAAGAGTTTTAAGGGGTCATAATACGGGCACAACCTCCCATTTGAAAATTCAAATATTTCAGATTTACATTAAATCTGATCCATAGTTATTAGACACTAACGAAATAAGATTCTCAGAATTTTAATTTCTTCTTAAGACCCTTTAAGCTTAAGCCTTAAATTTTAGACATTTTCTAGAATCAAAACCATGTAATGGATTTAGATCAAAATTGAAATAAAAATTCTAGACATAAGGTTTACTATATTATACTTTTAATCTTCCTAAGAGGACATAAAAGTGGTGCAAAATTATTCTGTTCAAGGAATTAATTTTACTCATCTTGGTTCGGGTAGTAGGTGTCTATATAGACAATAAGTTAATAAAGTTATCATTTATGTTCGGTATATTTGACACCCAAGCAAAATTGTTAGTATATAATATATATATGCATTAATATTCATCACATAGTTTAAAATCAGGTCTGTAGAGGAGTATTTATTTACCTCCTCTCCAGAAGGTTAGGCACAAGGCCAGTTTTATCTTACTCCAACAAGTAAGATGTGACCCAAGGTCAAGTCGGGAAAGTGGGGTTTGAAAAGCCAGCGCCCGAGAAAGTGAGCACTCTGGCCATTAAAAATTGCCTGGGCAGCCCCGTCGGCATTCCCCGGTAGGGGCGCCTCAGGCAGTAAGCAATAAACTTACTCCTCCCCAAAGAGGGGAGGCAAAGCCTGGGAGGGTGGACCTCCTAGAACTGCACAGGACAAACCCATAGACCGGCGTAAATCAAGCCCCGAAGGCCAAGACAATACCAGTCTGTGGGGTGTAGTATCCATCGGAACAGATACTACACTTTGATCTAAGCCAAAAGGAGTAGTGCCTTTCCAAGATGGCCTATATGTGTCATTCTCGATGTGTCTCCATGCATTCAAGCACTATGTGATGCATAAAATATTGGGGTTGCCAAAAAGTACGTTCATTTTTTAATGTCATCTTTCCGGCCTACTAAACATCGTTTTATATTCCTATTCTTCAAATCCTGTTATTTGGTGTCGCGAGTATGTTGACGTCAGTGTGTAATACGCCTCCGAGAGAAGTTCTTACATTTTTGCTTGTATTTCAGGCCTTGAAATGGAAGATCAAGCAGAACACTACCGACATCTGATGCTTTTTACTAGAGAAAAGGAAAAAAAAAAAAAGCTCCAGAAACCTGCATAAAGATATGCGATGTGTATGGGGAGAATTCTGTTACAGAACGGGTGTGCCAGAAACGGTTTGCTTGATTTCGAAAAGGAAAATTTTCAGTCAGAGATGCTCCTCACTCTGGCCGGCTAAAGATGATCAACAGTGACCAAGTGAAAGTAGTAGTTGAACAACAAGATTGCCGTTTGACAACCAGACAAATCGCAGACATTCTCAATATTTCCAAATCAAGCGTGGAAAATGAACTGCATTAACTCAGTTATGTTTCTAAACTTGATGCTTTAGTTCCTCCTTCCTAAAAAAAACGAACAAACTTTTTGGATAAGCCAATACAAGCTCTCCATAGTGAATGACCGTCTGTGCGTGGTGTAGACCGGCATCCTTCACAAGGTTTTCATATTATTTACCTCCTCTTCGGGGGCGGGGGGGGGGGCACACAAGGGCAGATGTTGTTTTGAGAAGCCAGCACACTGGGATGAGTGCGCTCCTCTGGCCTACACAAAACATGCCTGAACAGCCTTGTCAATATTCTCCGGTATGGGCGCCTTAGGTGATTAGCAATAAACATTAACATAGACAGAACGCGATCTAGAGAAGTACACTTTGAACAAAAATCCCTCTATTCTTAATGGGTAGTGGTAGTTCCTGCGGTGACCATCAACAAATGGATGCTTCGGCAGAGAGAACATTGCAGAAGATCATTCTGGCAAATGAGAAGGTGCGCTGCTCCAATGAACGTAAAAAATGTCAAGTGCATAGGTTTGACGAGCCGTATACTTATTCAGCTCTGAAGATGCTTCTAGCATATACTTTAGTATGTGATGACATAACAAAGCAATTAATCCCTGGGCAGTAATTCTGTTCTCAAGCATACGGCGAAGCTCTCTGGAGTTATGCATGTGGATATATATATATATATATATATATATATATATATATATATATATATATATATATAAAATATGAAACTAAAAGTATACTTTTAGAGGATATAGCCTATAGTGAAATAGTTTAAGCTCAATATTCACCAACTGGACAAACTCCATATTTTCACACGCAAACTCTTACTCTCTATTACTTTATATTTTTGCAAATTTTGAATTTTGGCTTTTCCCCTGCCAACTTATCTATCCGTGTAATTCCTCTGATGATAAGATTTTAATCTTTGAAAAGCATTGGCTTAAGGAAAGAAAAATAAACATGTTTTTACCGAGTACAATCGAAGTTGAAATAGATTTGTCATTGGTACATATTTATCTCTTCTTTCATTTATCTCTCTCTCTCTCTATATATATATATATATAGATGATCCCCGTGTTAATATTAGACGCTTAAGGTCTCCTGTTTTTGTTTCACTCTTAGATAATTACCCCCCCCCCCTTTTTATTTTTATTATTTTTTTATATTTTTTAAATTTTTTTTTAAAATTAATTTTCCAACGAATGTTAAGTCTGCAATATCTTGGATTTAGTTAGTTTGTCTGGGAATTTAAACTGCATTTTACATTTTTTTTTTTTTTTTTTTTTTTAATGACTCAAAGCTTCTTTAGACTATATATATATATATATATATATATATATATATATATTATATATGAAATGAATAAATCAAATTAAATATGAAAAAAACAAAAGCAAAAAAACACATTATTTTAAAACGTGTACACTAGCAAGAGAATATAGTTAAGTCGCCCGCATGATGCGTTTTTATCAACGGAAATATAACAGCATGCTATGACGTCATGTCAATACACTTGAAACACAAAAAATATTAGGTCGTTCAGAATTCGTTTACCCGAACAGTGTAAATTCGTGGTTAAGAATTTATTAATACACTTCCGATGATTGAGTGAATCATGAAACTGCAGTTAAGTCACATCTATTATTGTTAAAAGACTCTATCTGAAAGAATATTGAGCCTTGTACAAGATCTGCTGTCTTGATTCGGCTCTGTTCTGATTTTGAAAAATTGCTTTTCATGCTATATTAGAAGTCTTTGAGAAACAATGGATATCCCCTGTAAGGATGCCTGTGCAGGGAGTCTATAGTGAGGCAATTGTTGTGCAATCCTCGATCGCACCTCTCCTGAACCAGCATTGCTTCAGTCCAGTGATAAAGAGAAGTCCAAGATGACTGGAAACAATGTCGGGCAGAAGACTGGCATTATTTCGGAGTTTTCCTTCTTCTGGACCAGTTGCACAACCAAGGCTTTACAGTCTAGTTTACCCTACTATTTAATCCATAGCTGGAGGGAGGATATATGAATTCATACATTTTCAAAGGGTATTAGTGAAAGTGATGCAGTTTCTCCGACGGAACTCGAACTTGGTACGCCGAGCACACAGTCGGTGCCTGTAATCCCTACACCATGCTATTATTATGAAGTTTTCTTTTGTTAGGTCAATGGATGGGAGAAAAAAAAATGGAAGAAATATAAGATAAAACTTTGAATACATTTTCTATTTTTTTTTTTTTACATTCTATGACAGATTTCTAACTTTAACAGTCACTTCAGATGGTTTGAAAAATATTTAAAAAATCTGGTTATTATAAATTGTTCTTTTTTCCTTCCACACACACACACACACACTCTCTCTCTCTTACATGTATATATATGTGTGTGTGTGAACACATATAAACAATAATTCAAAGAACTGAAAATGTGGTCAGAAAAGAGAACAGAATCTACCAACAAAAATTTAAAGTCAGCCATTCATTATTAAGTCTTTATTGCAATTTCTCTCTTTCTGTCTCTCTTGTCCTCTGACCCCCCACCCCCCACCCCCTTATGACATCATTGGTCCTTGACAATCTCAGCGAACAACAGCTGACAACAAGACAAAGTACTTGGTCAGAATGTTTCGGCTGAAGCTGGTGGGTGATCGAGTGTCGACCACATACAATAAATACAACTTGTCGATGTTAGTTGCAGCTTTTATCTAGTACACGTCAGACTGACAGGAAAAACAAAACAAAATAAAAATGGCGGTTTATCAAAACAAGTTGTTTGTCATCAAAATAAAAGACTGTCTAGCAAAAGAAAAAAAAAGAAAAAAAAGACAAAGAAAGATTTATATATTTTCCGTATGTGTTCATTTTCAATATGCAAAAAACGCACTAATTACTTCCAAAATGATTTTAATAATAAAAGTCAAAACAAAGTAGATGAAAACAAAAAATGTAATCTATTTAAGAATCTTAAAAAGATTTTTAAAAATTAAAATAAAAGAACAATAAAAAAAACTTACAAAAATCTTCTATTATATAAAGGGTATGTGTATGTCCAGCTAAGACTCTAAAACTACATAACAAACGCCAACAAAGTTGGTATTTTCTTGATCGGCATTGCCCCAGATGAATAATATCTAAAATTCAGAAAAAATCATTCATTTTTTTTAACCCTAAATTGGTAGCATTCGTAAGGGAGGGGGTTGCTTTTCAACCACTAACTAAAGGGAAGTAACTGATTTTTTACGGAGTTAATTCTCTTATGCTGACTCATTCCTCGAGTTGTCTGTGTGTATGAGGAGAGCGAGGAATGGGCAACGGCCGTCGTAATAACCCAGGCCAGCTAACTGAGTAGAGTTTTTCTAATGACGTCATTGATAGTGGTTAGTAAGAACCACTATCAATTAGGATCTGATATGCAGAAGGCGCTGAGGCACATGCGCCCATCTTTTTTTCAGAAAGTGATCAGAGCAAGGAGACTCACGACCATAGGATTATTCATTCACTTGGAAATCATTGTTAACTTGTTCCTTTTTTTCAAACGTATTTCTTTTTTTTATAGATGTCAAGCGCGAAAGAAAATACGATAATTACAAAATGGCCGATTACAATGATTAAGGCATTGCATTAAAGTTCGATTTTGAAGACTTCAAAAAAATAAATTAGAATTTTATTTTGAGATAAAAAAAATACAATTTAAGACTAATTAATAAATTTCATCCAAAATGTGTGCGAAAATCCAACGAAATAAGCAAGATATTCAAATAATAATATATTGTAAATAAACTGTCTGTTTGGACCCCCCCCCCCAAAAAAAATGACTGTTTTAATTTATTACAAATTTTTACGATATTGTAAATAAACTGTTTGTTTTGCTAAAAAAAAAACCCCAAAAAACATATTTTAATTTATTTCAATAAATGTTCTATTAATTATTTTCAATTATTGATTTTGTGTTACTTTAAAGAATTCGTAATCTTTCATGTTTGATTTACTTTTAAGTTTAAAAGATTTCAGGATTGTCTGCCATAGACGCTTATTTGTAATACTCCACCACCTGTTTTTCTCAGCTTTTTTACTGACCAAATTTTTTTCTATTTTCGGTGTATCATGTCGCTAGAGAATTGCGTGTTTTTTTTTTTGAAAATTTTAAATTCTTTTCTTCTGTGTGCAATTACGTATCATGTCGCTAGAGAATTCAGGGTTTAGTATAATAAAAGTACAAAAGTAGTTTAATTGCTAGAAATTGAAATTGTTACTTATTCAGCATTCTGGATTAATGAGAGAATCAAGAAACATCATTTATTCTTTTCAGAAATGAGAGCAACTCTTATCAAATTATTCAGCTAAAATTAATGATAAAGAAAACTGCCTAAGAATAGGGAGTTGTCTTCTTTTTCTGGTGTTTATAAACCAAGATATATTTCCATGCAGCATAACGGATAGTCTTTTCATTCGATGTAGACCTTAATTCAAACATTAAAAATACCCCGGAAAGAATGAACTTATTTAAAGAATGAATATTAAATCAGACAAATTATTTTTCAAAGGAAAATTTTCATGTTTTAAAAATTAAAAAAAAATATAACACCATTTTATTATTAAGTATTAATTTAATGATTGCTGTCAACTAAAACTAATGATAATGAAATGTTCATATAAAGAATAAAACTGCCTAACAATAAGGATTTGTCTTCTTGTCCTGTTTATAAACCAAGAGATATTTCCGTGCAGCATAACTGATACTAGTCTTTTCATTCTATGTAGACCGGAAAGAATGAATTTATTTAAAGAATGAATATTAAATCAGACAAATTATTTTTCAAAGGAAAATTTTAATGTTTTAAAAATTAAAAAATTTATAACAACACGATTTTATTATTAAGTATTAATTTAATGATTGCTGTCTAGCCTACGCCAATGACACGAAATAATACATTTGCACTAAGATTTCTAATAAAGTAATCGGTTAATTATATTCCGTGATCGTTAATCAATAAATGCTGAAAATTGTATTAAAATTGATTGATTTTCTGAATTTTGATGATTTTTTAAGTGGAGGGAGGGGTCAAAATGGCCATAGTCTGACTGTCCGACAGATCTCGTTTGTTACTTTAGATTATGACGTCATTTTCCAGTGTGCTGGTCTGGTTATATTACGATGGTCGTAGTAGAGACCGATTCAAATAAGTTCACTGTGTCCTGCATCAAGGTGGTCCTCTCACGTCAATCGGCAGCTGAGTCTTCAGCATAATTTAACCATTTCAGATTCCAACAATGAATGCCAAATGATTCAGCCTACTCTAAACGCTGGGTAAATACAGCTAGCTTTTTATATTTTATCTATTTATTTATTATTATTTTTTTTTTTATTCTATTTTATTATTTCATAGTTTTTATATTTAAATTTTTTGTTAATTTTTAAAATTAAATTTAAATGTTTTCTATTAAATTATTTTAATTAAAATTTTATTTTATATTTATTTTATTCTGTTTTCATTTTTTTTTTTTTTTTTACTTTCTCAAAATTCTTTTATATTCATTAAAAATAAATAAATTCATGTTATTTTTATTTTTTTTAATTCATTTCTTTTTTTTTTAATTCATTTAAAATATTTTTTCTTACTGCGTTTGTACCCCTCAACGTAAATACCCCGACAAATCAGACGAGTAGCAAAATCCCACCCCTTCACTGTAAAGGTCCCCAGATGCCGGAAAGCTTTCTACTCTAATAGCTTCTTTCCTCAGACCGCTTGCCTTTAAAATTCCTTCCCTATTTCCTCGATTGTGCAGAAATATAAATATAGTATAAGCATCTTGCTGCACAACTCCCCACTGAGGATGCCCCCTATAAATCTGGCCCCTAATCACGGTAATAAAATTCATTTTCATCTTATTTTGTTTTGATTTATTTTCTCATTTTTTTTAAAATTCATTTTTAAAAAAATCTCATTTGAAAAGAAAATTATTCATTTTTTATCATATTTTACTTCAGTAAAAACCTTAAATTCCAAATTATATTTTACTTATGTATATCGATGCATTAAAAACTTATCACTAACTTGTAGACTCATCTTACTTAAAATTCTCATACAAAAAACTTAACGAAATCGTATCACTTGAAAACATAGTTAATATTTTAGAGAACATCAAAATTTGTGTGATTAGTTTTCATCTTATATATATATATATATATATATATATATATCTAATTAAACAACGAACTTGGATTTGACTTGGGTTGCACATGTTGGGATTTCGGAACTTTGATTGGACTTTTTGTATTATTTTGATTGATTTATTTATCATTAACATTGAATATGGACACATTTCGCGACTGGATAACTTTGCCGGCCCCTTCAATTTCACGTATTTGGACTGCTGTTTGTATCTTGGAGTAATGTCCTTCCTGATTATGCTTCTCAACTTGTATGACCTGGATGGACTGTATGGATTCAACAAAAGTATGTTTTTGGATTGATATGTTTGATGTTATGTATTTTTATGTATTTGTGTATATAATTTTATATATTTTCAAAGCGTAATTTTATTACCTGTAGTAGTATAACTGCGGTAATGGTCCTCTGAAGAGAAGAATTATCTTTGAAAACTCATGAGCTAAGGACTTAAGGATGCTTTGCATGAACTTTGAATTCTAATAAAATTTGATTGACACCTTATTTTATTACTTCATTTTATATTATAATATTAATGCTCTATCCAGTATATTGAGCTTCAGTTTTTTATCCGGATGTTTCACTAATTATAAGATATTAGTTGACGCTTATATCTTTTGTTGGATTGCTTCATATATATATATATATATATATATATATATACGTATAAAACTCAATGTGTTCGTGTGAAAGAAAGGTTAGAGAATCTACATAAAATCTAAAAGTGTATTTAACAGGGAAGACAATGGAAGCGTTCTCGAATCTCTAAGTCCACCCCTAAAGGGAATATGAGGACATAACCCCTTTAAAACTTCAAATATATTCTATTTTTATGAAATTCACATCATATGTATGAAACTTTCTGGGGAAGACAATGGAAGTGGCTCCGAATCTCTAAATGACCTTTTAATCTAAAGGAGCTATGAAACCGAACCTCCTTTAAAACTTCTATATACCCAATTTTGATGAAATTTATATCATATGTATAAAATTCTCTGGGGAAGACAATGGAAGTGGTCTTGAATCTTTATGTACCGAATATCTACTTGTCCCTACCTCTAAGTGATGTATGGGGACAGACCCCCCCCCCCCTTAAAACTTCAAATACGTGTATATCCGATTTTAATGAAATTCAAACCATATGTATAAGACACTAATTCAGAGAGTTTTCCAACATTTCAGCTTCTTCCGACTATATTAGGGGGCGAAACGGGAGGAGAAGGGCAGTAAAAACAAAGAAAGTAATACGGTGTTATGAGCAAAGTAAAAAAGAGATCCCGAGCAACGTCGGATCTTTCTGCTAGTAAATGATAAAAATAGATTTTTCAAGTTGTGAAGGGAATTGTTTTCAAGTATAATACAATGGTTTCAATCAGCTTTTCTCAACCTTTTTACCCTTTCACGATCCGTAAAATAAATTACACGTCTAACGTAATCCTGCGCAAAAAATAAAATTATATGCCATAACTTTTTCATTTTATTTTTTATCATAATTCACGTGGTAAATATCAGAGTATATATTTTTTAATAACTTGTTTAAGGAAAAATGAATACTTCTTCGTCAAATTTTTCGGTGATATTAAATCAAATTCATACTAAAAAGTATGAATTGTATAATACTCCACTTTTTTTCTTTTAATTTATACTTTACTGACAATGCTGAAAAGAAATAAGATAAATCGAGGCAAAATGTCCGGCGAACCAATAAATGGGCTAAGAAAATGTTACTTTCACAGCCATTTGTATAAAGTGAGTCACTTCATATATGAATCAGTCCTGTTCGCTGAGTGGCTCTATTTATCTTCCTCCCACAAGCTAAGATGTGACACAAGGTCAGGAAAGTGGGAAAAAAACCAGCGCTCGAGAATTTGAGCACTCTGGTCATTTAAAAATTGCCTGGGCAGCCCCGTCGGCATTCCTCAGTAGGGGCGCCTAAGGCGATTAGCAATAAACTAACCCCTTCTCAAAGGGTGAGAAGGCAAAGCCTGGGAGGGTGCACCTCCTAGAACTGCACAGGACGGACAACCGATAGACCGGCGTAAATCAAGACTCGAAGGCCCGGACAATACCGGTCGATTTGGGCGGGGTAAAAACCCTGTTCGCTGAGTGACCACTGACTAGTAAAGGCGGTTTCACACTGGCGCTGTACACGCATCACTACATGTATTCCCAATGATTATTATATTTTTAATGACATAATAGGTTAGATATGATGATGTCTTTATTACAATAACCAAAATTATGTTGTGCATGTTTAGTAATATATTACGTATATGAAATGAAGAGTCAAAAGTGCATTAGCTTATCTCACTTGTTCTGACGGAACCCTTAGGGGACCTTAGGATTCTGGAGGACCCCGGTTGAAAAACACTGGTTTAAATTAAAATTGTTAAAGATCAAAACAAATTTTTCACAAATAGTTGATTCCTAGTGCCTATAAATATCAAAATAGTTGATTCCTAGTGCCTATAAATATCAAAATAGTTGATCCCTAGTGCCTATAAATATCAAAATAGTTGATTCCTAGTGCCTATAAATATCAAAATAGTTGATTCCTAGTGCCTATAAATATCAAAATAGTTGATTCCTAGTGTCTATAAATATCAAAATAGTTGATCCCTAGTGCCTATAAATATCAAAATAGTCGATTCCTAGTGCCTATAAATATAAAAATAGTTGATTCCTAGTGCCTATAAATATCAAAATAGTTGATTCCTAGTGCCTATAAATATCAAAATAGTTGATTCCTAGTGTCTATAAATATTTGGACCAAGAATCTTATTAAGTCGGAAAATTATTTTTCTGTGCCTTTTGACACATTGCTTTCCGGCCATTAACAAAATAAGGTCTTATTTGTTGGCATTTGTCTGCAGTATAATTATCAAGGCCCATTATTCTTCATATAATTTGCCATTTGGTTAAGAATGCTTATTACCAATATAGGTTCCAATAAAGACCAGATGTTGATAACTATATACAATGGAATTGATTGAAATAGCCTTGACCGGATGGAAAATTACAACAGAAAGAGTTTCACATTCATCATCACCATCATCATCATCATCATCATCTTTGGTTTAATTTCCACTTTACATGCTGGAATGCATGGGACAGCTTTTAGAAATTGATTTCCAAACTAACCTATCTCTAGTCAGGTCTTTATTTATCCCTCTTTCTCTTAAATCTATCCTTATCACTTCCTCCCATTTTTTCCTTTGAACTGAACACACTACTTCAACTGTTCTACATCTACTAACCCAAGAACTCTCATTCATTTTTTCAACGTGGTCAAACCAACAAAGTCTCCTGTCCTGCACTCCTATACTGTTCAGATTTAATCTTCCTCTGATTCAATGCTTATGATTTATATTTATAGAAAGAAAATTATTTTATTATACCCAACTCTTTGGCCCCCCCCTTCAAATAATTAAACAATGTTTTATTTTATTTTTTGTAAATTTTGAAACGAAATTGTGCTGATGCATATATATTTTACCAGATGCCCATGGAGACATAAATAAAATTAAAAAAAGAAAAAGAAAAAGACGGCTGACCTCTGATAATCTATGCGTACACTGTTAATTCAGGGGAAACAATAATAGTCAACTTGTTTGTATCTTTCTTTGTAGGACCCCCCACCCCCCACCCACCCTCCCCCCCGTCTTTCAAGATGCATTTCTTCAATATTTTAATTTAGGATTAAAATAACCTTTTTCTATGTCACTTATCCTATAATTTAGGATTAAACCAGAAAAACTAAAACAAGAAAAGAAAAAAACAACAAAAAGAACTCATAAAAAGAAAAGATAATAAAATGAAAATAGGAAAGGAAAAATAGAAACGAAAAAAGGTACAAAAGAAACGAAAAAAGATAACAAAGAGAAACGAAAAAAGGTAACAAAAAGAAACGAAAAAAGTATAAAGAAGAAACAAAAAAAGTATAAAGAAGAAACAAAAAAAGTATAAAAAAGCAACGAAAAAAGTAACAAAAAGCAACGAAAAAAGTAAAAAGCAACGAAAAAGGTAACAAAAAGAAACGAAAAAAAGGTAACAAAAAGAAACGGAAAAGGTAACAAAAAGAAACGAAAAAAGATAACAAAAAGAAACGTAAAAAGGTAACAAAAAAACGAAAAAAGGTAACAAAAAGCAACGAAAAGGGTAACAAAAAGAAACGAAAAAGGGTAACAAAAAGAAACGGAAAAAGTAATAAAAAGAACCGAAAAAAGGTAACAAAAGAAACGAAAAGGGTAACAAAAGAAACAAAAAGGGTAACAAAAAGAAACAAAAAAGGTTACAAAAAGAAACAAAAAAAGGTTACAAAAAGAAACAAAAAAAGGTTACAAAAAGAAACAAAAAAAGGTTACAAAAAGAAACAAAAAAGAAAAAAGCGAAATAAGCAAAATAAAAAAAGGAAAAACAAAAGTTTAAGGCTAAAAATTAAAAAAACAAAGGAAGAAAAAAAAGAAAAGGAAACGATAAAAAGTAAAACAAACAAACAAAAAATGAACCAATAAAAATCTCAAATAAAAAAATTACACATTATGACTTGACTTTTGAACCCGGGCTCCAGGCCCATTAGCTGACACCTTAAACATTATGCCAAATGATGCGGTTCATTTGTTTTAACATTTTTATATTTAATACGCGGTAACGGGTTAAGAGAGACGATTTCTTCGGACATAAATGTCATAATAATGGCATAAGAAAAGTGAGCATCCGTTTACAAAAAAAAAAAAAAAATTAAATTAGAAAATAGACGTGAAAAGGAGTTCAAAAAGAAGATATGTCCTAATTTTTAACCAGATTAACTCAATTAACATGCCATTCTTAATGGGAGCTGGAGATGTAAATCTAACTATGAAGACATGCTCTTTAAAGATGGTTTATTAACCATTTGGTAAAGGGAAATTATTACTTCTGATAAAAAATTAACACTTTAGCAATTGTAGATTTGAAATTAAAGTCAAACTTAAAGAGATTATTACTAGTGTTGGGACGATTCATCGGAATCGGAAAAAAATCGGAACTTTTTTGGGGTATCGGAATCAGGAAAATTTGTGCCTATTTTCCGATGCCAAAAACGATTCTTTTTTTTTTTTTTTTTTTTTGTTTAAAACTTATATTTCCATTGCTGGTACTGATGATAAATATTTATTGATTTTAAACTACCAGTAAAACTAAAATCTATAGATCCCCCCCAATGTATTTTTACATTTGCAAAAATATATGCACATATTACATGGGTTTTTATGGCAATCCAAAAATTAAAAAAAACAACAACGTTATAGCTAAATATTTAGAGATTTGAAAAGAATCGGAATCGGTAATTGTATCAGAATCGGGAAAAATATTGGAATTGTCCCATCACTAATTATTACCTCTAGGTATCTACCTCCTTACCACTGCGCAAAGATGCGGCACAAGACCGGAACGTGGGGAGAATAAACCAGCGCAAAAAAGGTGGTGCACTCTGGCCCCTTAAAAATTGCCTGAGCAGCCCCATCGGCGTTCCCCGGTGAAGGCACCTCAGGCAGTTAGCTATAAACTAACTCTAAAAGCGAGAAGGCAAGGCGTGAGAGGGAGCTGAACAGAATGGATACAACAGCCATACAGAAGAAATGTCGCGCCATAACAATCACCAAGTCTTTGTTGGACTGATTGTCGAGGACAGATCCTAGACTGATTTGATTGGCACAAGAAAGGAGATGGCTTTCTTTGCCTCTAGCATGCTGTTTGTCTGTCTGCGCAAACACAACTTTATATAATAATAATAATAAAACACAACTTTATATAATAATAATAATAACAAGCCGCGCGTGTGTGGTCCCCCTCTGTATGTGACTCGATGTGGCAAGTGTAAAATGCAATAAATTTGGGCAATTTGGGGCATTTTTGACCCCACTTTGACCTCCTGGGGGCACGAACCAGAATTTTTCTGACGTCAAGGATGCTCATTTTATATCCAGAACAATTGCCTCTACATTTTGGCCAAGTTTCAGAAAAATTGAATGGATGGATAAAACGTTATGGGAGAAAAGGGTCATGTTTTGCCATTTTGGGGGCTTTTGACCCCCTGAGGGCGCCAACCAGATTTTTTCCAAGGTCAGTGATACTTATTTTCTATTAGGAACAATTGCCTCCACATGTTGGTCAAGTTTAAGAGAAATTGAATGGATGGATGAAAAGTTATGGGGCAAAAAAATGTCATTTTTTGCCATTTCGGGGCCTTTTGACCCCCTGGGGGGGCTAACCAGATTTTTTTTTCAAAAATCGGAGAATGTCACTTTCTAACCTGACAAAAGTTACAACTTCATGCAAAATTTCAGAGAAATTCAATGGATGGTTGCGGAGAAAAATCCGGACGGACGGACGGAAATGCCTCAAAACATAGGTCTCCCAATTTTATAAATCGGGGGACCAACAATATAACAACTGCTCGGATTTTCATTTCATGCACATTTTACCAGAGATATGGAGCAGGAAAGACATATCAACACATCTAAAGTTAAAACTTTACAATGAATTGACAGTTCCTATTCCTGTGTATGCAAGAGAAACGTGGACTATACTGGCAGAGCATGAGAGCAATCTCAATGTCTTTGAAATTAAATGGCTAAGATGCGATATAGACCAAGAAATTCGAACACCAGACTGAAGCTCAATATTAACAGATTCATCAATGGTGTCGTTTAAAAAAATAAGATATTAACGTGGTCTGGACATATTTCCCGACTAACACACTCCAGCTATATAAAGAAATCGTATAAAGAAAACTTAACTGAAGAAAGATCAAGAAGACGGTTACGAAAGAGGTGGGATGACCAGATAAGGGTTGATACTGGTATGCCGCTCCTGACAGCTAAAAGACTAGCCCAAACTCATGATAAATAGCAGAATTTTGTTCTCAAGCATGTGACGAATCTCTATGGAGTATGCACATAAGTCAAGAACTTGGGTAGAAAAGTCCATTACATTCCGAGTTTCATTGAGCTCTGCATCTGGAGTTCGGAATTTTTAAAGGATTTTTTCCACACTGGAAAAATCAGTATAAATAGTAGTAAAAAAGCCAACATGCTGAATAACATTGTAAACAATTGAACACGAGTTGCTATTTTACCAATACACGAGTCGCGGTGGAAATCACAGGTTCATACATTTGTAAACATGTGCAATGCCGCAATGTTTAGTGGAGTGCATGGTTGCAATGCATGCAGTGAGAGAAATATTTAGCTAAGGGAAGAGAGACCACTTAAGAAATAGTTGATGTCTTTGATGCGAGGTTCCATGCTGTGATCATGACCCACTTGAGATTTTACAAAAGTAATGTTCATACCAGATGGTGGACCTTATGGTCAGTCAATTTTCTATGTCCATAGATTAACAGCTGATAATTTTGAGTAGTCTCACGGTGTGGTACAAGTGATATCTGTATATATTCCAGCATAGGGACAGAAGAGATCAGTTGGATTTCTATGGTTCTCAAAAACAGATGGCCTTTTGAGCCCTAAGCTGATGGATTGCTGGTGTTCAGTTGGACTTATATTTTGATTTGGTCGGGCTCAGAGTTCCGATTGCAAGTCTGTCGTTTGGTGGAGAAGTATCATTATAATCTTTAAAAATAAAACATTGTTACTTGTTTTAAACTGGAATTGTGGTTTTGTTTGAAAGGAGAATCCTTTTGGTTACAGCAGCGAGAGAAACCACGTGATTGACACTGCGATCGGCGTTGGAATCGCGCACCGAATTCAGACGAAGACAACAAGTGGACGATCACGGCCTGTGCAGTGAATGCACGCAGATGCACAGTCACATGTTTCTCAACAGCATTTGTGCATAAATAACCACAATAAATCCAATAGGATTTGAATCCAACAAAGCTAATTCCATAGTCAATGGTGCTATCCATCAGGTCAATCAAGTATGCCTTCATATCAGTATGGACGTAGGAAAAAAAGCCAAGGTGTTGAATGTCAATAATCAAATTCACTGATTGCAATCAATAATGTCCTTTACATTGATTGGTCAATAGAATATTGCAATTCTGGTATCAAAGAACCAGAAGAATAAAGTAACAATATAGCTTTTTGAATTCAACAAAACATTACTTAAGTGACTTATATAATTCAAGAGGTTGCCTGGCAACCACCACTGCCGAAAACATAAAAGATGTGAGAGAGAAGAAAGATAAAAGGTATAAAAATAAAGATATATATATATATATATCTTTATAAAGTTAGGTATGTTTATATGTTTATATATTTGTATGTACAAGATTCACTCATAAACTAATTAACCGATCATTATGAATTTTGGACCACAGCTGCTAGGCGTAAGTGGTCCAAGTGGGGGTTATATTTAGTTTTATGCAAAGGTGTTAAGGGCGGAGGCGGAACCTTTTTGTGAAAATTCAGATACCTCCGGTTTTGGGTGAAATTTTAGCAATAGGTATTAGAAGTTAATAGATATTACTTGAATTTCAGTATCTTAAAGGGGTTTTAAGGTGGCATAATAAAGGCACAACCTCTAATTCGAATATTTCAGATTTGCATTAAATTTGATCCATGGTCATTAGACACACTAAATTAAGCAAGATTCCCAAAATTTCAATTTCTTCTTAAAACCCCTTAGATTTTAGACATTTCTGAGAATCAAAATTAGAATAGGGATTCCAGAAATAAGGTTTTAAGGTTTAGCATCATTATATCTTCATTTTAATCTTTGTAAGGGGGCGTAAAAATGGTGGGAAACTTCTGTTCGGGGAAGGGACGGGTATTCTAATATATATATATATATATATATATACACAATTGAATGTGAGATATACACATAATTGTTTTTCCACAATCAGACTCCCCCCCCCCCCCCTCACATACACACCAAGCCAGCTATCAACAAGTAATCCTCAGCTCAAATTTCACTCTCCTTTGGGCTCTTCAGTAGGATACATCCTGATCCAGAATTTGAAGTCAGAGTCACCTGCATCTGAAGCGGCAACTTTGCTACTTGTATGTGGCATGGTGGTTCAGTAGCAGAGTTTTCGTCTTCGCATACAGGCGACTCATATTTCATATCCTGGGTCGGAATGCACCCTACTGAAGAGCCCAAAGAAGGGTGAAACTCAAGCCTAAGGTTTCCTGTTGATGGCTGGCTTGGCATGTGTGAACTGCAGCGTATGTTTGACTGTGAAAAACAATATATATATATATATATATATATATATATATATATAAATGATAAAATGTTTTCTGTCCGTCTATCTGCTTTTCTTTCACACTTTTTCCATTCAATAAAAGCCTAAAAATTGTATCAATTATAAATCACTTTACACCAAGGATTGTTTATAGCAAAAATACATTGTGACCCCCCCCCCCCCCCCCGGCATTGATTTATTTTGATTTTAAATACTGGACCCTGATGCAAGAATCCATCAATAGTAAGGGAGATAATCTTAAACTCTACACAAAGAATAGTTTCTTTTAATTTTTTAAAATTTATTTATTTAGCAAATGCTTGACTTTTCATATTAAAATGTGTAAATTTACTTTATTTTGATACGAAAATATTATAATGTAAAAAAAATAAACTTAAATATGCACCATCTTTGTTGCAAATATATGCTGTCTCAATTTGCAGTTTAATCTTTTTTAAATTTTTGTCTTAAATTTTTAATTTAAAGGAGAGGAAGTGAGAAGGGGACACAGAGAGGGATAGAGAGACGGAGAGGGGGGAGAATGGGAGAGAGAGAGAGGGAGAATAAGGAGAAGAGAGAGAAGAGAATAAGGAGAAGAGAGAGAAGAGAATAAGGAGAAGAGAGAGGGAGGATAAGGGGAAGAGGGTGACAATAAGGAGGGAATGAATAAGGGATAGGGAAGAGGGGAGAGAGACGGGAGAATAAGGGGGGGAGAAAATGTTTGTCTTAAATTTTTAATTTAAAACAGAGGAAGTCAGAGGGAGACGGAGAGGGATAGAGAGAGACAGAGAGGGGGTGGAATAAGGGGGAGAGAGAGGGAAAATAAGTGGGAATAGGAGGAAAATAAGGAGAGAGAGGGGGAAGATAAGAGGGGAGGGAGGGAGAGGATAAGAGGGGAGAGAGGGAGAGGATAAGAGGGGAGAGAGGGAGAGAATAAGAGGGGAGAGAGGGGGAGAATAAGAGGGAAGAGAGGGGGAGAATAAGAGAGAGAAAAAGGCGAGAGAGGGGTGGAACAAGAATGAATATTCTTAAGTTGTGTCCATTCAATGTGTACGTTTAATGATACGAAAAAAGCCCTCAAACTAAAATGTGACAGTCTGACGGACGAACACCTAAAACATGCTATCCAGACTTAAGCATGACAGACCAACGAAAATACTATTTCAAATTTAAGGCCGACAAATCACCAAAAATGCTATTTCAACCCCAGACCAACCAAAACATGGACGCATCTCTAGAATAAGATACATCCATCAAATCTGTGCGTTTAGCGATGAAAATGTTATTTCAAACGTATGCATAACAGACAGACGAACGGACATGCAAAAATGCTATTTCAAAACTGAAGCCCGACCGACCGACAGACAGACAGAGCCTCGCATAGATAAGCGTAGATGTATCTAAAAGAAAGTCAAAATAACAAAGACAAAGAAAGTAGAAACGTTTTATAAATAGAAATAGCAAATGTTCATCAGTCGGCGAAATTTAGAACCACTTGACATTCACCGCTTCAGATGAGACAGAAAAATGAAATGAAGCAAGAATCCAGCGATATATGTTGGTACAACTCATCGCGCTCACAAACAGTTCTTGCATAGCATTGAAACCTGTTTGTTTTGGTTTAGTTCATGGCAAGCCAACTCTTTGTATTATTTGGATTGTATGAACTACTGTTCTTATCATGGATGTTATTCTCACAACGTTTCAGCCGATGTAACCTCCCACCTTCTTCAAGTGCATTTTGTTGAACTCCGGAATCTTTCTTCGAACTCGAGAATCTGTATGGAATTCCAAACGGAACCACTTATTTAATCCACGGATGTAGCTTGACCAGGTAGAACTCATAGAATTCATAATTGTATTACTAGTATCGCCCGCACTGAGGATTGAACCTTACACCTCCTGAAGACTGTCACTTAGAACTGATTATAACTTAGCACCTATATCCGTGACACCACTTGCGGGTGAGACTATTAACAATTACTTAGGATTTCTACCCAGTCATGGCTGACGGAACGAGAGAAAGCTACCCCCGTGGATTAAATAAAAGGGTTCCATTCGAAATTCTGTACTGATTCCTGAGTTCGACATAAAGCTTCTCGAGTTTGACAAGATGCACTTGAAGGAGGGCGGATGTTACATCGGCCGAAACGTTGTGAGAATAACATCCAAGATGAGAACCATAGTCTGAATAATCTAAATAATACAAATTATCAATCCTCATCTCAACATTTCCGAAGCATAACCCTTTTTAATGCCAACATACAATATTATATACAGTATAATTACGTTTACACACCGGTTCCCATTAGGTCACCAAAGTTAAGCAATATCGAGCCTAGTCAGTACTAAATGAGTGACCATTTGGGAATACCAGGTGCTGTATGTGGGAGGGATCTCTGCTTATCCCGGCATTGTTTCTATTGGTTTTGGACTTCTCCTTGCCACTAGAATCAGGCAATGCCCATTCAGGAGAGGTGTGGTTGTGGATTGCACAACCCTTGCTTCACAATAGACCCCTCATGCAGGCAACCTTACAGGGCTTATCCTTTGTCTCTTGAGACTGAACAGAGGCCTACTACTACTACAATAGTTATTGTAAACAATTCAGTGTATACGTTTAATTGAATAAGAGTTGCTATTTTTATCCATAGTTGAGGAGGGTTGCAGATTCATACTTTTCATAAAAGTGTCAATGTGTAAATGATAATAAAGCCAATTCCACAGTCTGCAACAGCATCCATCACATCAATCAAGCCCCTGTAGATGTAGATATGATTTGACAGTGAAAGGGGTTAATGGGTATGATTAACAGTGTATGACTGTAGGGCTAGCTTAAGCTCTGTGTGAGGGATAGATAGTTGATTTGTTAATCAAATCGTGTGAAATAGGAGAGATCTGAAATTGTACAGGGTGACCCCCTCCCAAATGCCACCCATGTAATCGTTAATAAAATTCACAATCCTTTCTGCAATCCAACCATATCTGGTACAAATTAACTTCAGTCTATGCCTGACTTGTCCACCAAGTTTCAGCCATAGATGTCCAACAGATTTTGTTTTATTGTTGTTCAATGATAAGAAACATTAAATTAACTTATGTCGTCAGCTTTTATTCATAGATCGCAGTTCCTGTATATATTACTTAACTTTTTATTTAATTCCATGGGGGTAGATTGTTCTCGTTCTGTCAGCCATATTCAGGTTGTAGTGTTAATTAATTATTATGCTGTTCTTGGTTATTATCATTTGCAATCAGATTGTTATTGATTTTTTCTTAATACATGGAGTCCCAGATCACAGGACGGGTAACCATTGATTGATTTAGCCATATAAAAGTGGTAACTCAAGTGATAACGTCTTCTTTTGCCCCTTTTCGGTTTATTCACCGAAGCGACAACATCGTTTGTTCACTGTTCTTACTTCGTCCAAGCCAGTTCTGGGATAAGTGGTCAGTCTCCTCACCATCCAGACCAGTTTTGTTGACGTGCATCTACACATATCAGTAAGTCCGTCTTTCATTATATGCACGTATTAAGAAGCTTGACATGTGCGCAGATTTCGAGTGTAAAATAAATTGTTATATTTTTATAAGTAAAGTTTTTAGTTCTTTTGTGTTTATCTCTTTTGTTTATGTGTAACAATTTAGAAACAGAAATATTACACGTATTCCCTAATAAAAGTAATGCAAAGTGGGCGACCATAGTCAAGGGAAACCCAAAGGTTCCCCTTTTCATGAGTTACTACACCAAGATGTAGGGGAGGGCGCAACTCTTTTCTCAGGATTACTCCACTTACCCTTGATGCTCACCTTACAATGCTGAGTATTTAGCAAGGGCCATCAAGTACCAGATTTTTTTAGTCTTTGGTATGACTCGACCGAGGATTGAACTTCGGTCTACCAACTCATTAGCGAACACTCTAATTATTATAGACACATAAAATGGTGATTGTTGTTCAAAGAATGAAATACTTATCTAAAAAAATGATAAGATATAATAACTAATAAAAGAGAAAAGATCATGATAATAATAATGAAAATAATCAATCCAACTGGGGCATCAAATAAACAATGGAGAAAAGAATACCAATGAAGCATAAACTGTGATTGTCCGCCATTCCTATTATATCAGCCAATCAGGGCTAAGATCCTTGACATAAATAACCAATGAAAATCACAAAAGCAAGCAATCATAAAAAAATATCAAAAATAAAAAAAAGAGAAAAAAAAAGAGAAAAAAAAGGAAAATCAACCAATCATAAATTACAGACAAAAATCAACTGATTATAATAAAACAAAAGAAGAAAAAAAATGTTACTAATTGATAAAGTACTAAATACGATGTAATGAAAGGAAAAAAAAAAAAGGGAATAAAAATAAAATGAAGTAAAAAAAGTATTCACTTACTTTCAGAGTGGTAGCTTGAATTATGTGTAATGAGAGATCGGTGGCTACCAGGTAAGCACTGTTGGTAAGTATAATCCTGTAGTATACTGCCTGTGCGATTGTCCAAACACGCCTCATTGTAATCGCCAGTGCTGCCCTTTTTCGATTTTAAAATATTCTTAAAGTTGTTCTGGTCGTACGACGAAGTAATAAGTGACTCAGACTTGTGAGGACTGAATGGAAGGTTTGCGTACTCTGGCTCAGATTGGATCAGTGATCGGTGGGACAGCTGGCTGCTTGACCGTTCATGAATGCACGCATAATCCTGTTCGGTACTTTGCAACGAACCCTTCGAGGAAATGCTGTCCTGCACCGACACTGCACTGTCCTGCATATTGCGCAAAGACCCCTGGGATGAGTGTGTATCAGACATGTTGCGCAGTGACCCCTGGGAGGACTGGCTATCCGATAAGTCGCGGTTCCTCGACGAGTGCGATGCCTGGCTGTCTGTGCGCTCGTGGAGGTAGCCGCCTCGGTGTGAGGAATGCGAGGTATCACTGTCCGAGCGGTCATGCCGACAATAGCTATATGGGTCACCGTAGGTGTTACTGGTCTGAGAGCCCTGGAGAGTCATGACTATGGGTTCAGGTTGATAAGGGACATCGTACGCTGGGGTAGTTTGGTCAACGTTAATTTTTTTGTATGAAGTTTGTCCATCTCTTCGGGGGACCCCAACATAAGCTGGGTTTGTACGTGGGAAAGACCTTGGTTTGGGCTTGTGTGGAATGGGACTTATGTCCCCTTGTTGATTAACAATGTCTTGGCTGAATGCAATAAACTCCTCTTTGCCAGTTGAATAATCCCCTCCGTATATACTACGATCGGGGCCAATGATGGTCTCCGATCCGTAAATTTCGGACTTTGTCTGAAGAGGGCTGGCGCTATAAGTATCAGACCGGTAATTTACTCCCTGTTCTCCATAGCTCCCTTGGCGTCCGTGATAAGTGTGGTTATCTATCTTGCTAGGGCTCTCGTGCCAGCGATAACTACCATGCCTTGTTTGGGTTGGGGTCTGCGTCCCACAGCTATCCACGCTTTTTTGGGAAATATGTGCTCTCTGGATGCGGGGAGAGTCCCGTAGCCGCTGAGATGCAGACCTCTCGAAAGAATCCCGACGAACCAGTCTTCCTTGAAGACCGACTTCCTGTGACCTATCCATCTGCTGGGTTGATTGTGTGGGTTGGCTTCCCCTTCGTCGGAGTCGCTGTTCCCCATTGACATGGTACTCATGGCTGGAACTGCTGTGGGATGACAATGAGTCTTGCCGATCAAACCGCTAAAAAACACAAAAAATAAGAGTCAATCAATTTCGGTTACATCAAAGAGAATATTATTATTGAGCACGAAAATGTTTATACATCATACATACACGTGAATAACTCTTATAAAGTTATTTAATTCTGGTCTTTTATATCAAAAAGGTTTCAATTAAGTCAAATTAATATGAATTTGATTTGAAATTTAATGATATTTCATATAACGAGCTAAATACACAACCTACGGACAGTGTTACCGTTAGATTAATATAATGGTTGGATCATCAACTAATAAACCAACGCCTTTACCAGATTAGTTTGGTGAGGAGGATAACTAGGAACCCAGCGGGATACAAAATAAAACCCGTCAAAAGGCGGATGAATTTGATAGGGTCTATCTAGAAGACATGCTCTCAGCTTTTGTGGGCCGTAAACTGGCTACCAAAAACATGAGTCAGAACTGCCTGAAAGAAGTTTTGTGAACAGCAGCCACTATTCACCTTACGTACAAGTCTTGTAGCCAGGCTAATGACGCCTATATTCACAGTGCAATGCTCCATGCAAGCGAGACTTGACCTTTGGCCAAAGCAGACCTGCAACATTTGCAACACAACGAAAGGGCAATGTGAAGCCAAAAGATGTGGCGATTGTACGGTCACAAGATCTGCTGAAACAGCTTGGCCTTATGGACACTGATGTCATTAATAGAGTAAAAAGGTTTTGTTGGTATGGACACGTGGAACGCTTGAGTGGTGTCATCATGATAGCTTGAGATTTAGAAGTCCCCGATCAGCAGGGGAGAAGCCGACCTAAGCTGCCTTGGAAAGAACTGCTGCAGAGAGATCGCATAGCGTGGAATCTCCTTGCAGTTGATCCTCATGATAGTTTATTGGAGGTGTGGAGTGAGATCTGCCATGCGTGCAGCTGGCCAGCTCCCTGAATGGGGGACCACTCATGTGGATGATGCCCCTCAACCTGTATATTAATAAAGAAGAAGAAGAAGAAGAGGAGGAGGAGCTATTTAGCATAAGAGCTGAACTCCGAACATTGTGGGAATGCATACTTGTCACTTTCTCGCAGCTTCTGCAGCAAAGCCGACACAAAAATGTCGGCTCGAAATTTCTTTGGATCATATCAGTGACACCAAAGGGAGCCTGAAGATTGGGAAAATAGGATCTCTATACAAGAAATTTGTGTTCAAGAAGTGTAAGACAATAGAGATGGATGAGAACTCAGATGTGGAGAAAGTATATCTGGATAGTAAATCTATTCAAATTTTTATAATCTTGTGGACACCATTGGAGCAGGTGCTAGTGTGATTGTAAGAATCAGGAGTGGATAGATGAGGTTCGGGAAACTTCTGCCATTACTAACTAGCAGAGTGTTACCACTGTCGACCAAGGGAAGATTTTATCAGGCATGTGTATGCAGTATGGAAGTGAAATCTGGCTAGTGACGGTTGAGGACATACGTCGCATGGAGATAAATGCTATGAGAATGATGCGATGAGTGTGTAATGTGAGTCGTAAAGACAGGCTTAGTTCTGATGACCTCAGAGGAAGATTAAATCTGGACAGTATAGGGAGATGTGTGCAGAGATGGTATGGCTACGTTGAAAAATGGATGAGAGTTCTTGGATTAATAGACGTAGAACAGTTGAGGTAGCAGGTTCAATTAACAAGGAAAAGCTAAGGAAAACATGAGAGAAAGTGATAAAAATGGACCTGAGAAAGAAGGATAAATAAAAACCTGGTCAGAGATAGGTTAGTATGGAAGTTAATTTCTTATGGTTGTCAAATGCATTCCAGCATGTAAAATGGATGTTAAACCGAATATGATGATGATACTTATTGCCCAGGATTGCACACTGAAAGAAATCACCCAAGTCGATTTGCGGATACATCTTTTATGGTCTCCTGAGACCCAGGTTTCAATTATCTTCTAATGTACAAAGCAAATTCATTGTCTTTCTCAAGTTTTGTCATCGATAGCTTTCTTCCTACACAATCAATATTTGATTCTGGTTCATCAGTTCTTTTCGGAGATCATTGCAACATTTTAAGAACAATAAATGTCATCTGATTTAATAACTTCGATAAAAAATACTTTTAGAATTATTTTCACATAGACGCCATCTTCAAAAAGGTGATGCAACTCAGTATTCGTCAATACTTCTATCTATTTGAAACAAGTTTAAACAAATAAAGAAATTTAAAGTAAAAAGTAAGTACGGCTAGTGTTTAATGAAATAATCAGAATAATTTAGTAATATTTAATTATATTTAAATAAATTTGTAAATTTTATTAATTCAACATATTCTTATTGATTCAAACAATTAAATAATTTAACAGCTTCCTATTCCAGTAGCTTCTTTCCAATAACTGCAGGCTTGTAGAACTCTTCCTGCTGACTGTTTTCCTCCTACCTATAACCTTGGTCTTTTCGAAAACTAAGGCCAATAGGTATCTCCTGTCTTTGCGATAATCGTATGTGTTCTTGTTAGCTCCTTACATCAAGCGGCTTCATGCCTTGTCTGAAGCGATTTCCATTAAAAAAAAATCAACAGATTTTTCTTATTTGAATAATTTAGCAAAATTTTATATTTTTTCTTGAATTCTGTAGCTTTAGTTTTAATTAACTTAAATTAATTTTGGTAAGGAAGAATAAGGCTTCAATCCAGATATAAACAAATGGTTGATAATGATACTAAGTTTAATTTTTTTTTTTAAGTCTATTATAAAAACAGATGAAAATTTATTATTTCTATTTGTTTTTACTTAATGTGGACTTGGAAACATATTTATAGGTTAAAATTAACATTAATTATCATTTTCTTTAAATTTAAATCTACTAACAATTTTGTTTTTTTGTTAAGATACAAATACAACAGATTTTGTAGAATGTAGAATTAAATATTTTCTGCACAAAGAAAAGGTTTGATTTTTTAAAATAACTACTAACCCTAACCTGACATTGCCCAGTAGTTTACTTGCTTGCAATTTGTTTTGCTTTTTAAACTGTTATTTTTTTCACAAAATATATGTTTTTCTAATCACAAGGAAGTAACTTTGCATAGACGAATACAGAGTAATGCCCCTTTTTTAAGATGGCTGCCATTTGAAAATAATTCTTACTGGACAAAGTATTTTCTGGAAGGAATTAAATTGAATTACATTTTATTCTTCTTAAAAAGAATGCTGCAATGATCCACAAGACAAAACGACAAACCAGAATCAAATATTGATTTTGTAGGAAGAAGGCTATCAATGACAAAAAAACAATAAAGAGACTGAGTACTTTGTATACTAGATTAACTCCCTTCAGATATACTTATCTGAATCCTATCTGTTATGTTCAAATATTGGATTGGCCAAAAAGTTTGTTCATTTTTTTAATGTCATCTTTCCGGCCTACTAAAGATCGTTTTATATTCCTATTCTTCAAATCCTGTATTTGGTGTAGCAAGTATGTGGACGTCAGTGTGTAATAAACCTCCGAACGGAGGAGTTCTTACATTTCTGTTTGTATTTCAGGCCTTGAAATGGAAGACCAAGCAGAGCACTACCGACATCTGATGCATTTTTACTACAGAAGAGGAAAACAGCTACAGAAACCTGCATAAAGATATGCCATGTGTATGGGGAGAATGCTGTTACAGAACGAGTGTGCCAGGAATGGTTTGCTCGATTTCGAAAAGGAAAATTTTCAGTGAGAGATGCTCTTCACTCTGGCCGGCCAAAGATGATCGACAGTGACCAAGTGAAAGCTGTAGTTGAACTAGATTGTTATTTGACAACCAGACAAATCACAGAGATTCTCAAGATTTCCAAATCGAATGTAGAAAATGAATTGCATAAACTCGGTTATGTTTCTAAACTTAATGTTTGGATTTCTCCTTCCTAAAAAATGAACAACCTTTCTGGCCAACCCAATATGATTCACCTTTTTAGTTTTATTTAAATTCATCAGAGTTTGGAGCAGAGATTATCTAAATTAATAAATGCAAAAGTTGTTTTTTATTTATCACACCTATATTATGATCAAAATGGCTCAATGTTATTTAAATCAATAATACAACAGTCTTTTGAAATTCTGTAGAGAACAAAGACCCAAACACAGCTATTTGTAAGCCTAATTTGCATAAATAGTTTTAAAACAGTTTAAAATAAATTAATATTTGGGGTTATTCATTTCTAATTTGATTGTCCTATTTTCCTATATATATATGCAATAGTGTTGTCGATATTAACAGCAATTAATTAAAGTGATTTAATAAAAAAGGATACATGGGCAAAACCTTTCTTGAAATATTATCTTCATTAATTGTCAAGGGAGGTAATTTAGATGAAAACTATTAGTCTTTAAAATAACAGATTTATATTTAATATATGTAATGAAAAACTATTAGTCTTTAAAATGACAACAGATTTATATTTAATATATGTAATGCAAAACTATTAGTCTTTAAAATGACAACAGATTTATATTTAATATATGTAATACAAGATGAAAACTATTAGTCCTTAAAATGACAACAGATTTATATTTAATATATGTAATGCAAAACTATTAGTCTTTAAAATGACAACAGATTTATATTTAATATATGTAATACAAGATGAAAACTATTAGTCCTTAAAATGATAACAGATTTATATTTAATATATGTAATGCAAGTTATACAGTTAAAAAATAATACTTAGAGCTAGATTAATGGCTGCCAGATCGCGAGTGTTTTTTTTATATTTTATTTTTTATTTTTATTATTATTATTATTTTTTTTTTTACTATTTTAGGTTATATTTTGAAAAAACAAAACACAATTTTTTCGATAGGTTACTTAAAACTGCATGGCCCCATTAGAGTCAGGTTATTTTCTTTTGAAAATGTGACTCAACAACAACACCCCCGCCTCACGACCGTATTGGAGCAGAATTCCTTGAAATTATATTTCAGTTTTTCCTTTGGTAATTTAACACCATTTACAGGTTAGAATCTCTTTTAAATAATTGAGTCATTATCCCTCCTAACTGCTGAGGAAACTCTGCCGGATAAAAAAATGAACACATTTCTCCACAGTTGTCGATTGTAAATGACACATTGTTGCCGAATCAATACGCATACGTGCGATAAACTAATTGAGATATAAACTTTTATAATTTGTTTTTAGTGTTTTTAGTTTTCTTTTACTATTGAGTCACTGCTTCTCAAAGCCAAGAGCCACTCGAGGATAAGGGTTAATGAGACAGGAGTGATTGTCAGCCGAAAGGTGAGGAACTCTATGGGAGTACTAATTAGTAAGTTTTTGTAATTTGTTTTTGTTTTCTTTATTTATAACTTGCAGGCACCTCCAGCATTACCCGGGAAATAATTACGAACCCCTGTGCACTCTTTCTCCAAGCCCTGATCCCTTATATTACCATTTTTATTCTTATTTTTTTTTATTTCTATAATTTTCAATTTTCAATGTATAAATAAAATAATTGGTTCAGGAATAATAACTTTAAAACTATTTCTTGAATTAGTTCACTTGATTTCTTGACTGAAAGAATATATTTTTTTACTTTCTCCCTCGCCTGATCACTAATCTGATCCCTGGTGACCCCAAATTAATGAATATTATAGTAAAGTGTTTACCATAACCTTCTCGAGGTCATACTGAATCAGAATATGTAAGGTTTGTAAGTATATTTTTGCTTTCTAGATTTTAGACAGACAACTGTTCTTTATATAATAGATGGCATGGATATAACTGGTGGAATCTCATTCTTGCTCATGCAATTTTAAGATTAGAGTTAAATTACAATGTGAGAATGAAAAAGAAAGACACCAAATTGAAAATCCACACTGAAGAGCTGTGATACAGCGAAACAGTATTTAACATTATATATATATATATATATATATATATATATATATATATATATAAACATTTAAATTCCTCTCTATTTACTAACTAATTGTCTATGGCCAATGGGATAAGACTCTCGACTACGAATCAGTGGCGATTTGTGATCAGGGTTCGCGCCCACCGACCGTTGAGAATTAGTTCCTACACTGAAGATTGCGTTAACATGAAACATCGATGTCTGTAGGTATTAAAATATTTAATAAATATTTATTTATAAATATTATTATTTATCAGCTCCCTCCAACAAAGGCCGGGCACTCTTGAGTGACTTTAATAACAAGCAGTGCAAATAGCTACATGCATGATCCGAACACCGTTCGTAGATCACTCTAAACTGCTTGGGTAAATCTAGCCGCCGACTCACTATTTACATTTAAATTCCTCTCTATTTACTAACTAATTGGCTATGGCCGATCGGATAAGACTCTCGACTACGAATCAGTGGCGATTTGTGATCGGGGTTCGCGCCCACCGACCGTTGAGAATTAGTTCCTACACTGAAGACAGGCAATTTTTAAAAAACCAGAGTGCTCAAACTCTCGCGCACTGGTTCTTTCCCACTTTCCCGGCCTTGTGTCACATCTTACCTTGGGGGAGGAAGATAAATTGGACTAGTACAAAATGTCTGAAAAAACCTCAACTTTTTTTTAAAAGAACAGAATTTTCGGCCGTTCCTTCGGCCTTCTTCAGTGTATTGAGAGGTATGTGTGTGTATGGTGGGTGGTGGTAGCAAGGGGGGAAAAGTGTATAGCCAATGAGATGAAAAAATATTTACATGTGACTCGTGTGTGTCCATCCCAGCATCTTCACACTTAAAGAGATCAGGGGGGTGGCGCCGTGGACTTTTTCCAAACTATAAGTGGGCCATAAAATGCTTGACTACCACCATACACACACACACATATATATATATATATATATATATATATATATGGTCGTAGTCAAGCATTTTTTTTTTTACTTGGTTATTTGTTCAATGAGAGAAATAATTTAAAAGAATAATATTTTTATACAATCAAAGAAAGTTTAACTTAACCTGGTTCCTTCTTGTAGACAAAAAGTCCAACAAAAGAAACTTATTCTTTAAAAATATATTTTCCTTTCGCCATATTATTTACAGTTAGGAAAGGATGTTGTAAATATAAACTGGGCATTTTTAAGCTAAGAAAAAAAGTTTCAAATTTTGTGGTTGGGAGACAGATGAAAAACATCTTGTTTTTTGACCTTCATTTCAGTCAAGTAAATATTTAGTGTTACAAGGGAAAGAGAGGAAGAAGAGAGAGAAGAAGAAAGAAGAAAGAGAGGAAGAAGAAGAGAGAGAAGAAAGAGGAAAGAGAGGAAGAAGAAGCAAAGAGAAGAAAAAGAAAAATCGGAAGAAGAAGAAAAAGCGAAGAAGGGAAAAGGGAAGAAGAGGAGAGGGAAGAAGAAAGAGGAGAGGGAAGAAGAAAGAGGAGAGGGAATATGAAAAAGAGAAGAGGGAAGATGAAAAAGAGAAGAGGGAAGATGAAAAAGAGAAGAGGGAAGATGAAAAAGATAAGAGGGAAGAAGAAAGGAGAGGGAAGAAGAAAGGAGAGGGATGAAAAAGAGAAAAGGGAAGATGAAAAAGAGAAAAGGGAAGATGAAAGAAGAGAATAAAAATGAGGAAGAAGAAAGAAAAGTTGGAAGAGAAGAGGAAAAGCAAGAGCAAGAGATGAAAAGAGAAGAAAAAGAAAGAGGGAAGGATGGAAGAGGGAAAAATGGAGAAGGAAGAGAATACGGAAAGAAGAGGAGGAAAAAAGGAAGAAGAAGAAGAACAGCAGCAGCAGCTCTGTCCAATTCTCTTTTTTTTAGTTGAAGGTTTGTCTTTTTTCTTATTTTAAGTGAGCCAGTCAATAAAATGCATTAGAACAAAACATTTTTTTCCTTTTTATTTAAAAAAATAACATCCTGACTACAATTATGACAATTGTTTATTTATGTATAACTCCATCGATAAAAAAAAAACATCCCAAAAACAAAACAAAAAAAACGATACACAATCCCAGTTCAACAGTAAAAAAAATTGTTTCCTTATTTAAAAAAAATTTTTTTTTCCCTTTCTTTAACACTTCCAGTTAAACTTATTAATAAGTCGCGTATGAAAACTTCCAATATTGCCTGTAATAGTCATATACAAATTATCTCTGTTTGTTAAAACTCTTCACTGCCGTCACTCCAGAAATAAGAACGAAGCGTTATCCTTTCTCATCACGGACAGCATTCAGTTCAAATGTCTACAACCACAGCTAATAAAAGCATGAAATGAACACCACATGTATTCGCTTGATTCTTGACTTTAACCATGTCCCAATATATTACACTGCCCAGACAATTCTTTATACCATGATCACTAAATTGGTCAATATCATATTTGAAACGATTTCATTGACATGTTCCGGCAACCTGTTCCAGCAATTTTTATTGTACACCAGGAAAGATAGCTGTTTCTTTCTTATATAGAAATCTAAGAAAAATAAAAAATATTGGTAGAAAGATATCTGTAATCAACTAACAAAAAATAAAAACACACGCACACAAAACTAAAAACAAGAACAGATACGTGACCATTCAATATGCATTTCAAAAGAAATGCTATTTTAATTTTAAGCCCGACAGACCAATGAAAATGCTATTTTAATCATCTAAATTTGGACCTAAATATCATTGAAGCTGACATATCAAACTTTGATTCTGACTAGCCAATTTTCATTTTTTATTGTTGCACCATATTATTGGCAATATAAAAATGTATTTCGCGAAAATGGTATTTTAATCTTAAGCTTGACAAACCAACGAAAATGCTATTTTAATCTTAAGTCTGACAGAATAATGAAAATACTATTTTAGTCTTAAGCCTGACAGATCAAGTACTATGCTTTTGAACTTAAGTTTAGATATAGTTTGCCAAAGGCCTCAAGTCAATAAATATACTTTGAACCCGGGTTCACCTGTCTCTATTTACTTGTCTCGCCACGAGGGCAGAGTTAGACACAAGGTCGGTTTTTAATGTGGTAAAAATCCATCCCCACAAAAGGGGCCACTCTGGATTGGGACAAAAATAAAAATTGCCTCAGTCTAGAAGGATTCCTCCTTCATTGATCGAGGACAGAAAAGATGAAGTGTAGTATCAGAACAGATACTACACTTTGCTCCTCGTTCATTAGACAAGATGTTTTTGAAACGCCAGATTACATGGTTTTGTTTCGATAACATATCTCGAGTAATGAACGACCTCTTGTTTTTTTTTCTTTAAATGAAAATTGACCTGAAAAAAAAAAAACATGACTAACTATGAGTACTTTAGTCGTTAGGAAAACATCAAAGCATCTAAAATCTGAACAAGAATAAGAAAAATCACAAAAGAGAACTTTCTTATAAATATAAATAAAGCATAAATTAATCCTTACAAAAAAAAAAATAAAATAAAAATAAAAAAATAAAAAAATATCTCGCCTAGAGTGCTGGGTCACGGATCTTAAGCTCAGGGCAATTTTTTTAATGAAAAATAAGAAACAAAATTATGTGAGGGGGGAGGAGGGGGGGGGGTCTCTTTTATTCATTAGTGGTTGAAAGGGTCAACCATATTATTGCGGCGCTTGCATGTCAGAGGAGATTTACAGAAAGATTTGTTTTTGTGTTACAGGATGAGAAAAGAACAAAACAAATGATATTGAGTAAATTTCATGAAAGCTCCATTTCGTATATAGCAATGAGAGAGTATTTATTTACTCCTCTCCAGGAGTTAGGCGCAAGGCCAGTTTTTATCTTACTTCCACAAGGTAAGATGTGACCCAAGGTCGGGTCGGGAAAGTGGGGTTTGAAAAGCCAGCGCCCGAGAGGTGAGCACTCTGGCCATTAAAAATTGCCTGGGCAGCCCCGTCGGCATTCCCTGGTAGGGGCGCCTCAGACAGTAAGCAATAAACTTACTCCTCCCCAAAGAGGGGAGGCGAAGCCTGGGAGGTTGGACCTCCTAGAACTGCACAAGACAGACCCATAGACCGGCGTAAATCAAGCCCCGAAGGCCAAGACAATACCAGTCTATGGTGTGCAGTATCCATCGGAACAGATACTACACTTTGATCTTAGCCAAAAGCAATGAGAGAGTAGCTGGCATATAGCAACGAGGTGGTGCTATAATTCATATAGCAAAGAGAGGAGGGGGGTTATGACTGTTATATAGCTCTTTGATGCAGGCTATGGATGTCATTCGTCTTTCTTCCTTGTATGGGTCGGGGGGGGGGGGTCATCCTATTCTTCTGTTTCTTCTCCCGAATAAGTAGTTGAACCTGTTCATACATGAAAGAAGAGGACGGCAACCATTTGACCGTAAAATATATTTTATTAACCTGAACAATCTATTATGCCTCTTTGAGCATCTTTTATATTAATAATCTCATTTCAAGTTTTAATAATGTATTTCACTACAGTTTATTTTAAAAAAAATGAATATAGTCCAGTGTGCACACTTGGTAATATGGAAACATTTTTCAATTATAACCGAAAAAAAAAAAAATCAGCAAGGGAAATAACTCATTAATTGGAGAATAGAAAAATAGTTGTCTCCCTTCCAACTAAAATTTTATTCTTTTTCTGTATCAGTTTTAAATATGTGCAACCAATTCAAAATTTAAGAAGTTAAATGACTACACTGCATCCTGGGCAACATCGGGTATGTACGGTTAGTAATATAATATAATATATATATATATATATATATATATATATATATATATATATCACTTGCTTGCTCACAGAATAAATGATATGAATATACAAATCAAATTCTATTAAATATTTCATCAGATACACTCCAAAATGTCCGTTTGAATTCACTTTTTGTACCATTATTTCTGAATTTATCAAGTTCATTGTACAACTTGTTTACACTCATGCTAACTCGATAAAGCAATTAGTTCCAAAAGTATATTGCTTTATTTAAAATATAATCTAATTGTGTGGTAGATTAAGTTTCTGAAATTTTGCCAATACATTTCCAGTGCAAAAAAAGATATAAAACCAAGTGTCTTCCATATTTAGAAATTCTATTAATTATCCATGTTTCTTAACCAGGAGTTGCTTCTGACTGGGCCATATTAACATGGGCGTCTAAGCGACCGTGTCATTCCCACAGAGTGTCTAAACACCCCTATCTATCAGGACCTTACATTATTACGTGTACCTTTACTAACATTTAAACTGCAACTGCTCTAACTTCAAATCCTTTTTATGTCACATGATTAAACCAACCAATCAGATGCCTATGTTGACACTATAATTAACTACAAAAGCATATTACTGAAAGTAATATATAACAATGTGTGGGGCGTCGGGGGTGAAAGGGATAGTTGTGACGTCACATGTGAATTAGGAGCTATTACCCTTTTTTTCTAGTTTTGCATTGAAGAGTTGAAGGCCAAACTGAACTCTCTCCACAGATCCACTTACTGGTGGAGTTTCAAGATATAAAAGATGTGGTGCATTCTAGCCCACGCCTGTAAAATTGGTATTTCAGAAACGAAACCAATAGAGAGAATGCACGGTTAAGCAATGGTGGCCTTGTCGGTGATTGGGAGGAATGAAATGTCGGTCAGTCGAGTATATAACGTAATTTAGCAAACATACATTTTAAAGCTTCTGTTTAACTTGTGGTTAGCTAAATAAATAGTATTCCAATTAAGTTTAATATTTATTTTATTGGATTTTTTTAATTAATGAGAGAGATAGTAACCAATTAAAGCTGTTAAAATAAACAGCTGGAAAATAAAGTGAGTGAGAGATGGGAGAGATAAAGAGATATATAGAAAAAGAGGGAGGGAGATTGAAAGAGAAAGAGCTTGATAGAAAGAAAAAGAGCTTGATAGAGAGAAAAAGAGCTTGATAGAGAGAGAAAAAGAGAGGGAGAGGGAGAAAGAGAGGGAGAGAAAGAAAGAAAGAGAAAGAATGAGAGTGAGAAAGAAAGAGAAGGAGAGAGAGAGAAAGAAAGAGAAGGAGAGAGAGAGAAAGAAAGAGAAGGAGAGAGAGAAAGAAAGAGAAGGAGAGAGAGAAAGAAAGAGAAGGAGAGAGAAAGAAAGAAAGAGAAGGAGAGAGAGAAAGAAAGAGAAGGAGAGAGAGAAAGAAAGAGAAGGAGAGAGAGAAAGAGGAGAGAGAGAGAAAGAGGAGAGAGAGAAAGAAAGAGGAGAGAGAGAAAGAAAGAGGAGAGAGAGAAAGAAAGAGGAGAGAGAGAAAGAAAGAGGAGAGAGAGAAAGAAAGAGGAGAGAGAGAAAGAAAGAGGAGAGAGAGAAAGAAAGAGGAGAGAGAGAGGAGAGAGAGTGAGAGAGAGAGGAGAGAGAGTGAGAGTGAGAAAAAGAGTGAGAAAGAGAAACAGAGGAAAAGAGAAACAGAGGAAGAGAGAAACAGAGGAAGAGAGAGAGAGAGGAAGAGAGAGGGAGAAAGAAAGAGAGGGAGAGAGAAGAAAGAGGGAGAGAGAAGAAAGAGGAAGAGATAAAAAGAGTGAGGGAACAAGAGAGAGATCAAAACAGAGGGAGAGAAAGAGAGAGGTGAAAAAGAGATGGAGAGAAAGAGAGAAGTGAAAAGAGATGAAGAGAAAGAGAGGTCAAAAGAAGCAGAGAGAAAGAGAAAGGGGGAGAGAGAGATGAGATAGAGGGGTAGAAACTCACTTCTTATCACACAAAAGTTTCATGGTAAGATGTTATTTAAAAAAGACATTTCCCAGACATGGGATAAGATCATCGACAGACTGAGGCATAAACCAAATAAGTTTTGGACCTCACAATCCACAGGATTGTTTATTGAAGAAAAAATGGCGATAATATGCTTCCATTGTCCCAAATACCGAATCCTGACTATCAAACCATTTATTGCGTTTCTTTCAATTTGAACAGTTTATAAATGAATTTGAGAAAGATGAAAGTCTAATATCAGTTAAATAATTCTAAGTTAATATTTCATTCGTTCTTTTTACGTATATTTTTTATAGTATACTGCTTATAGTTTTTAAGGATTTAATCTGAATAAAACATTACAATCTCATTGGCAGTCCTCTTAATCTATTATACTAAAGCTGGCTTTTGTTTCCATAGGCTTTTTTTTTCTATATATTTTAATCACATAAACTACATGCCAAAATATTCCTTAGTTTTGGGATTGAGTTATGCTTGGAAAAAATCCATTTTAATTGTTCTAATTAGCTGTAATTTGCAATTAACTTACCATTTCTTACTAAGTTCCTGTCTATTATTCTCTTCCTCTGTCACTGCATCTTGTCTGACCATTCTCCCACTCTTACTTTATACCGTTTCTATCACTCTCGCTTTAATGACTCTCTCTCTCACCCACTCTCTCTCTATTATCAGTCAAATGTAATAAAGAAAGGAAATAATAAAAACATTGGAATAGTCCATTATAAACTAAAGAGAATATCACTACAAGTAGTAAAAGTATTTAATCCGTAGCTAAAAGAGAGAAAAGATATAGCGAGCATAAAGCGACTAATTTTGGATTCTATCTTTATTTTTTATTTAACTGACTTTACAAACTTACCTTTTTTTCTGATTCAAACAATTTAAACCGAGTTCAATGGATGACCCAGCGAGTCACATTCCTTTTTATATATTCGTTGGTTTGTTTTATTTTTGCAGCATATCAACCCCTTTTCGAGTTATTTAATGCCGAATCCTATAATTTTGGTAAAGGTTGTTATATATTTCAAATATTTATTCATAGTACAAATTTAAAAAAATTAGAATTAGTTTTATGACATCATTTTCAACGGCACATCAACACCTTTGGGGTTATTTTATGTCAAATTCAATCATTTTTGGTAAAAGTTTGTAGACTTCAAATATTTAAAACTTAATTTATTTTCTTGGCATATATTTTTAAAATTATAATTCATAAATAATAGACTGTATTTAACCTATAGATGAGACCCTGACTGGTACTACCATTTTGTGTCAGAGTGGGAGTAATGGCAATTGAAGACTGACTACACACTTTTGGCTAAGATCAAAGTGTAGTATCTGTTCCGATGGATACTGCACCCCATAGACTGGTATTGTCTTAGCCTTCAGGGCTTGATTTACGCCGGTTTATGGGTCTGTCCTGTGGAGTTTTAGGAGGTCCACCCTCCCAGGCTTCGCCTCCCCTCTTTGGGGAGGAGTAAGTTTATTGCTTACTGCCTGAGGCGCCCCTACCGGGGAATGCCGACAGGGCTACCCAGGCAATTTTTAAACCCCACTTTCCCGACCCGACCGTGGGTCACATCTTACCTTGTGGGAGTAAGATAAAAACTGGCCTTGTGCCTAACTCCTGGAGAGGAGTAAATCAGTACACACTCCCCAAATTGGGATGTCACTACCGGATGTAGTTTAACATCATACCCAGAACTGATATATGTGGGCAATATATTTATGGTGTCATCAAGGGGTGTATTTATCAGGCTATGGTGCAGACTATCCTTCTCTATGGTTGCGAAATAAGGCCAAGGAAGGCAGTTGATTTGCATTGGCTTGAAGTCTTTGACAACGACTGTGTCCGCTACATTCTGCACTACTGCCGTGTGGATCAAGTATCAACTCGAGCTCTCCGTCGACAACTGAATCCCCAACTCTTGTCGGCCCTCCTTCTCAAATGCCATCTAAGATGGTTTAGGTATGCAGCTTGCTACCCAAAGGGTGAGCTCATCCACGTGGTCTTTCTCCCCTCTTCTTTACCTGGTTAGTGCAAACATGCTGGAGGGTAGTTGACGACAGCAATAAAAGGCGACCTGGCAGCACTATCAGGCCCATAAGTAGTTGGTCTTCGATTATGGAATTGAGATTAGCTAGACATACTGTGTGACCTAGCTCAGGATCGGCAAAAGTGGGTTGCATTAGTCAGGAGGAATCCGGCTCGACCCAACCAAGGTGATAGTCGTTACAAGTACAAAGTACTCACCACCTGTACTAGACTAGTTTGCTCTAACAAGGCTTGAGAGTCTCATCTACCCTACTATTTATCTCAAAGCTGGGGGGGGGGGAACAGATGGATTCATACCTTTCCTAAAGGTATTAATCAAAGTGATAGAATAGCTGCCACAAAACTTAAACACAACATGCAGAACCCACAGACAACCCATCCACATGTACTAATTAACCAAACGCAAGATTTGAACGGATTTTCTTTCCAAGTCAAAGTAAGTAATAGATTTATTTAAATGAATCGATGGAAAATGTGATGAATATTGTTCAGTGTTCATCCATAATTTGTACATTATGGATGTTACTGTTTTAATATAAATGGCACATCAATCCTTTTTGGGTTATTTTTCAAAATCCAAACTTCTTAACTGAACATTCACAAATAACATGAATTAGAACACAGAAGATGCTGTCAAGTCTGCTGCAAAGAAGGTGGGCTCCTTCTACCGGGCTAGAAAACTTTTCACATCTGCTAGTATCCTATGTCTCTACAAAGCCACAATTCGTCCATACATGGAGTATTGTTGGCACATCTGGGCTGGTGCACCAACCTTCTCTCCTTCTTGAGCCTCTAATCTAATACGTTCCACACTGTCTACAAAGCTCCAGCCGCTGTCCCATTGCCGCAATGTTACATCCCTGTGCTTGTTTTACAAGTACTTCAATGGAATGTGCTCCAACGAACTTGCTGCACTTGTGTCCCCTAAACGTAAATACCCTCGACCAACTCGACAATCAGCAAAATCCTCATCTACTCTAATACCTTCTTTCCTCAAACTGCTTGCCTTTGGAATTCCCTGCCTGCTCCCTGTTTCCCAAACTGTACCAGCATGCAGACATTTAAATGTTATGTGAACAAATATCTTGCTGAACAACTCCCCACTTAGGATGCCCTTAATTCACAATAGCCTCTTATACCTCAGTAGTAATATGTCTTGTTTGGGGTGAATATAAGTTTTAAAAAAAGAAGGCAAATTCAGTCATTTGGCTAATAGTTTGTAATACTTCAGGTTCTTAATTTGTTTTGTTGGTATATATTTTTAAAATCAAAAGCTGGTAAACAATAGTTTCTCTTTAACCTGTAGATGAGACCATGGCAGATACTACTACTCCGGATCAGAATGGACCTGGGAGTAATGGCAACTAAAGGCCGACTTCAAACTCCTTAAAGCTCCAAGATTTGTAGCCCTCACTACTGGATGTAGTTCAAGGTCATATGCAGAACAATCTTATCCAAGACTGATATGATATGTGAGCAATATATTTATTGGAGGTGGCAGTGATAAAGTTGGCAATCACATTGACTGATGACCTGAGTGTGCAGAGTTCGAATCCAATCGGTTCCATAGCACCTTTTTCAGTTGCCAATCTTAACGGTGTACCTCCTCTAAGTACCGGATTTTTTTAAAGAATCAGTGAAACCAATGCCAACAACGGAATCAAGCCGGTCACACAAAAAAAAGTCCTACCATGCTGAAACATACAAATTTACTTTTTACTGTACAAATATATCCATTTAAATGAATAGAAGGAAAAATATGATGAATAGTGTTCACTGGTGTTGCTTAAAACTTCTCTCTTATCCGTCTCTCTTTCCCCCCTTCTCAGTTTTGCCCATCCTCTCCCCAACCCATTCTTCTATGGACACACACCTCTCCCCTTTATATAATAGATTCTTCAAGGAATGGGTCTGCATGTTGTTTTCAGATTAATACATAAAATGGCTGAAAAACCGACTCCCCTGACGAAACCTGGTCCAGTTGACCCCAAAGAATGCATAGATTTTTAAAATTTTATATATTATTCACCCAGAACAACGCTGATCAAGAATATACCAACTTTGTGGGTCTTTGTTTTGTAGTTTTTAAAAGCTTTTAGCTAGACATATACACACATATTGCTCGTGGAAAATATTTCATTTTTCTCATTAACCAAGCTTCTTATTTGTGAACAAAGAGAATTTAATACTTACTGATTACTAATTTTTGAGATATTCAAATCATTTATTCATCTAATTAAAATGTTTCTATTTATAGTAATCAATCTACCTTCATTTATGAGGTGTTGTTATCGGTAACTGTGTTCAATTATGTGCCCTTTATTGGAAAAAAATGTCTTTTATATGATCTACAATAATTTTTGTACAAAATAATATTTTTGGTGCTTCTTGGCATAACACTCCCTGGTAAATACGCTAAATAAAAATCAAAGTTTTGGAAATACTTAAACGTTTTGGTGAAAGAAAAAAAAAAGAAAAAAAAAAGGGTAACCAAATTTTACGGAAAACAATCAATCAAGTACGTTTTTTTTAATTATTTAAGAAATTCAATTTTTTCATTCGAATCAGTATTTGAGTTGAAAGACATTTGAAATCTTAAAAAGTATGACCTCTGGTGAGATAAACTAGTATCTTGCGATTATCGCCCTTGATATTAAAAAAAAAAAAATTGTGGCTCTGAAGTTATCTACGGAAGTTTTTTTTTTTCGTTTATCACACCTATATTACCATCAAAACGGCTCATTGTTATTTAAACCAATAAGACAACAGTCTTTTCAAATACTGTATATATGGTAGAGAGAAAAAAAAACACATTTATTTGTATACCTAATTTGCATAAATATTTTTAACAGTTTATAATAAATTAATGTTTTGTGTTATTCATTTCTAATTTTATTGTCTTATGTTTCTACATATGCGTGTGTGTATATATATATATATATATATATATATATATATATATATATATGTGTGTGTGTGTGTAATATATATGTGTGTGTATACGTGTAAACACGTACACATACACACACATGCAAACCCACACATGCGCAAAAACGCCAAACAATAACACATTTCCTCAAATGAAACAACACTCTTTCAAATCGAAAGACATTTCTTCAAATGGATTTACATATCTGATGATAGCAGACCACCGCTTGAAACGCGTTATATAAAATCATAAAATAACAAAATAATAAATAAATGTTGAAAAATCTTTTTACAAATGTTGGTAGCCTTACTCCTTTACATATATACTTTTCTCTCGTTGGAACTGCACTAATACTGCACTACCCTCTTATTTATTTATTTATATATATATATATATATATATATATATATATATATATATACACACAATAGTTTTGTCGATATTACCATTAAAGTGAATTAATAAAAAAGGATAAATTACCAAAACCTTTCTTGAAATATTATGTTCATTAATTTTCAAGGGAGTTAATTTGAATTAAAACTGATATATCTAAGCTAGCTATTTTTAGTTATGCAAGAGGAATGTCTTAACAAAATCACACCTCTTCATTGTAGAGGTCTCCAGATGCCGGAAGGCTTTCTACTCTAATAGCTTATTTATTCAAACTGCTTGCCTTTGGAATTCCCTCTTTGCTCCCCGTTTCCCTGACTGTACCAACATGCAGAAATTTAAATGTAATGTGAACAAGCATCTTCCTGCATAACTCTCCACTTAAGATGTCCCTGTAAATCTGTCCCCTAATTCATAGTAGCTCCTTATGTTTCAGTGGCAGTGTGTCTTGTTTGGGGTGAATTGAAGTAAAAAAAAAATTTAAAAAAATAAAAAAAAGTCACAATGTACAAATTTTCGAATGAAATCAAAGTAGAATAAATAGTGTTAGCCGTTGTGACCAAACGGGTCAAGAGTAAGTCTAGTTGAAAATAAAAATGACATTGTTGAAAAAAAAAGGAATGGCATTAAATATTATTGAAACCTCTTAAGCGTAAATGGAATAGGTTTACTTGAGATTCCAGTGAAATTTTTGTCGTAATTTAATTTTCGGTTTTTAATTGCAGAGAAAACCGTAAAATAATCATAAATCAAAAATTTTCTTAATTAGAATTTTTATATAACTACGCAATTTGCTCTGTTCCTGCAGCTGTTTTCATACCAGCCGAGGTTAGTCGCCTCGGCACTCAATCCGACAGACCACGCGTTACATAATCCGACAGACCACGCGTTACGTAATCCGACAGACCACGCGTTACGTAATCCGACAGACCACGCGTTACGTAATCCGACAGACCACGCGTTACGTAATCCGACAGACCACGCGTTGCATAATCCGACAGACCACGCGTTACATAATCCGACAGACCACGCGTTACATAATCCGACAGACCACGCGTTACATAACGTGAACCGTGTTTGAATAGAAAGGTTTGAGTGACACTTTCAGGGATCAAAGGTGACCAAATCGAAAATCAATGAAACCACGTGACTTCCGGCAGGGGATTTTCTGTCTCTTTGGCTGGCAACACTTCAAGCAGAAAAGGCGTGTCTCTGGGTACTGTCCCCAATGGGTTGGGAGACAGTGCAGACAGTGTGGCTGGGTGTAGAGAGAGAAGCTATCCGGCTCTCTATCTGTCTCATGCCCGAGAAATTAACTTGTCGTTTTGATGTTTTTCTGTGTTTGTCTCTCTCTTTTAAATACATCCTTTTTATAAACATCGGCGTCCGAGTGAGTTTATCAGCAGATGAATAAAACCTGGGTTCACGACGACGACAGGGGTGTATAATGCTTAATATACTCATAGGTAAGTAAAAATCGAATAAATGGATTGTCAGGGTGAAGTATGGTACAGTACAGTATTATGACAATAGAACAGATACTACATTACCCCCCCCCCTCCAAAAAAAAAAATTAACGTGATCGACCATTAGTTGAGGGCGACCCGAAGGCTCCCTTTTCATTAGTTACTACACTGAGATGTAGGGGCGAGCGCCACTCCTTCACCAGGACTGCTCCACTTACCCGTGATCCTAACTTTATAAGTCTGAGTGTTTAGCAATTTAGCAAGGGGACATCAAGTACTTTTTTTTTTAGTCCTTGATATGACACAACCAAGGATTGAAACCCGGTCGTTCGGCACATTAGCGAACACTCTTATAATAAATATTATTGCTGTATATACATTACAGTAAACATAATGTGAAGGAGTAATCCCCCTATACCATTTCAGACTATATTACACTGGTAATGATATAAAGAGGGCTTTATACGATTTAAGACAAAGTGCAATAGTCTTAAATAGTATAGTTTCGTCTTTAGAAAGATACATAATTTCCATTATTAATAGATGGGGAAACCTTTTATTTATTGATTGGAGCTTGGCATTCGATTTATTTATTGCCGATCAGCTGATGTCTCCCTATTGTGGAATGCCGACAGATCTGTTCAGGGTTAATCTTGTAGAGCCAAAGTGCTTCCTTCGAGGTGCAGTGGGAAGGAACTAAATTAAAAGCTTCCCGTGGACCGTGGATGCTCGATTCACTAACCATTAGAATTACTTACGAGTAAATGTTGTAAGGGTGCTTGTCATTTAAATGCTTAACTAGTATTTTGAACATAATTGAAAAGTTTGAGACAAAACAAACAAAAAAGAGGTCGGGGTCATGCTAAAAAGAGACAGCAATTATTGCAGGAGCCGAATTAAAAAAAAAACCCTCCTCAAAATGACTTACTTTAATTCTTACTGATAGTTGTTAAAAAAACTACACTGAAACTACGTCAGTAAGTCAGTTGTCGATGACCTTCTTTTTTCCTTGCTTTCTTCTTTCATTCCATTATATCGAACCAGTTGCCAGAGAGCTATTATATCGAACCAGTTGCCAGAGAGCTATTATATCGAACCAGTTGCCAGAGAGCTATTATATCGAACCAGTTGCCAGAGAGCTATTATATCGAACCAGTTGCCAGAGAGCTATTATATCGAACCAGTTGCCAGAGAGCTATTATATCGAACCAGTTGCCAGAGAGCTATTATATCAAATCAGTTGCCAGAAAGCTATTATATTGAACCAGTTGCCAGAGAGCTATTATATCGAATCATTTTACAAAGAGCTATTATATACGATCAGTTGACAAAGAGCTATTATATTGAACCAGTTGCCAAATAACTATCATATCGAATCAGTTGCCAAAGAGCTATTATATTGAACCAGTTGCTTAAGAGAGAGGGTCTGTAAGAAGAAGAAATGTATATTCAAAATGTAATGTGACTGAGAAATAAGAAAGAGAGGTTTTCACAGAATGATGTCATACACTTTTTAAAAAAAGATCTCTTCTATGATTTTTACTCATGGATCCAGGCAACGCCGAGCATCCTTGCTAGTGCCAAATAAACACCGAATATGCCAAATAACATTTCTAAAATATGAGATGCATTTATGAATTAGACCACCCATTCACATACCAATTATGCATTAGCTGACACTCGTGACGACGCTTAATGTATAGCTTTTTAATCAGTGTATTTTGTGCTTCGATTCTTTCCTCACTCGAAAAAAACATTAAATATGTCTGAGTTAAGACACCCTTCATTTATTTGGGTAGGAATTGTGTGTGGAGCCACGGGTTTTTAACCCACCTGATAAACTGGTATTGTCCTGGCCTTTGGGTCTGGATTTACGCCGGTCTATTGGGGGTTGTCTGGTCCTGTGTAGTTCTAGGAGGTGCACCCTCCCAGGCTTCGCCTCCCCTCTTTGGGGAGGAGTAAGTTTATTGCTTACTGTCTGAGGCGCCCCTACCGGGGAATGCCGACGGGGCTGCCCAGGCAATTTTTAAATGGTCAGATTGCTCACCTCTCGAGCTCTGGCTTATCTAATCCCACTTTCCCGACCTTGTGTCACATTTTACCTTGTGGGAGGTAGATAAATAGTAGTTGTAAACTTTTGTATTAAAAAAAATTGTTTTTGTTTTAATGCCGGTCTGTTTACTCATGTATATGTAAGAGCTCATTTGTTGAAGATAGAAAGAAAGAATAAATAAATAAGTGGATAAATAAATATAATAAACTAGCTTTCCCTACACGGCGCTGCCCGGGAATCTTTTTACTTTAATCTTTGTTTCCCTATGCCGCTTTTTTTTTTTTTTTTTAAAAACCAAATTATTATTTTTAATAAGATTTTAAAAGTTAAACGTAATTATTACAGCATTGTTTGGTCATTACAATTAATAATTGAACCAATTTTTTATAAGCTATAACTAATTTTATTCAGTTAATATTTTAATCTTTATTAAATTATTGGATGTAAATATCTTCCAGAACTTTCAATCTTTTAATACATGAGGATCTGCTAAGAATATTAAAACCAGAAATGATTTTCTATTCAACAGTTTAAATCCTTTCAAATTTTGAATGTTCTTATTTACGATGAAACCGAAATGCATTCTGGTTGATTTAATTTCGTAATTATTTTTTTTAAATGGGATTTTAAAAAATGCGGTCTCAGTACTTCATGCTATTTCATTTTTTATTTCAATAAGTAATTAATTAATAGTAAATAAAAAATAATAATCTGTAGGTCACATTGAGGTGAGAAACACACATACACACGAGAAGTGGTAACATAATTTCATTAATATAGAGATAAAAATGAAAGACTATAGGTATGAAAGTAGTTTTACTAGAGTGATTAAGTTAATATCCTAATGAGATCCATGATCAAAACTTGATTGAATTTATGTAGACATTTAACACATTTTATTGGTTGCATTTTCTTTTGCTAGTAAATGTCATGCTTACTTTAAATCTCTTAATAAATGGATGAATTAAATGAAGAATATATTTAAATCAAGAAAATTAAGAAAATCAAACTAAAAAAAAAAAATCAAGTATAGAATATTTGCTGAATGTTCACAGAATGTTTTAAAAATCCTTTGGATTACTATTGATTCAGTGCCAATTTTTAAGACTATAACCCCCCCCCCCCAAAAAAAAAACTTGTTCAATTTTTAGAGTGAGTTTGTGATGTAAACATAATGTAAACTGATCCCCGCAAAACTTAATATTCTAAAATATTTATATTGCAAAAAAAAAAAAAAAAAAAAAAAAAAATAGGACATCAGGTGTTATAGGCTGGGTTCAAAAGAAAATATGGGGTTTCGTTCAATTCCTGGCAACACTGGGTCTTTTTTGCTACTTATATCTCTATTTATATAAAGTTAGGTATGTGCATATGTTTATAAAGAGATATGTACAGGATTCACTCTGAAACTAATTAACCGATCATTACGAACATTGGAACACAGCTGCTAGATGTAAGAAGTCCATATTTAATTTCACTTAGTTTCATGCACATGGGGTAAAAAAGGGTGTGGAAGCCCTTTGTGAAAATTCAGATCCCTCCGATTTTTGTGAAATTTTAACAATAGGTATTAGACATAAATCAATAAATATTCCTCCAATTTCATTTTCTGTTGAGTATTTTCAAGGGTGTTTAAGGGGGCATTACATAGGCACAACCTGACATTTGAAAATTTAAATATTTCAGATTTGCATTAAATTTGATCCATAGTCATTAGACACCAATTAATCAAGATTCCTTGAATTTTAATTTCTTCTAAAGACCCCTTAAGCTTAAGCCTTAAATTTCAGACATTTTTTAGAATCAAAATGATGTAATGGATTTTGATCAAAATTGGAATAAGGATTCGAGACATAAGTTATAGTATCATTATATCGTTATTTTAATCTTTATAAGGGGACATAAAAGTGGTGTAAAAAATTGATTTTACTTGTTCTGAGACGAGTATTCTTCTAGTATATATTCTATTCAATGGGCACTATACATTAGTGCGATCTTCCATCAACTAATGTATCATGCTCATTGAATAAACATATATATGCTCTTGCACTAGTAATTGAGCACTCTTGTTATTTCTTCTACAACACTAAATTACACTAATATATCTTTTTGTTTTTGCTGGGAATGGGGTATCCTACTGGATGCCAGACATTCATCCGCTATTTAAGAGACTCAAACTGAGAGATCTTTTTAAGATTCTAACCGTCCCTTTAAGCGCAATAGTTTGTATCTCTCTTGCACTTGGTTCACCGGGTATATTCGCCAAGTAGTTTTTGAAATTCTTTTTCATGAGCCCGGTTGCTCCTATAATTACTAGAATGATGGAGATCTTCCTAAGATTCCAGTTTCTTTTCATGTCATACATAGGGCATTGGTATTTCGTTATCTTCTCCCGCTCAGCTCGATTTAAGCCAACATATATATATATATATATGTGTGTGTGTGTGTAATGTGAGTCTTAAAGACAGGCTTAGTTCTGATGACCTCAGAGGAAGATTAAATCTGGACAGTATATGGAGATGTGTACAGAAGTGTAGACTTCGATCTTATGGCCATGTTGAAAGAATGAATGAGAGTTCTTAGGTCAGTAGATGTAGAACAGTTAAGGTAGCAGGTCCAGTTTACAGGGGAATGCAAAGGAAAACATGGGAGGAAGCGATATGAATGGACTTGGGAGAAAGAGGGAGAAATAAAGACCTGTCCAGAGATAGGTTAGTTTAGAAGTCAAGTTTCTAAAAGCCGTCCAACACATGCCGATATGTTAAAACGGACGTTAAACCGATGATGATCATACATTCTGTCTGATTATCGTCCTCAACCCCCCGCCCCGACACACGCAGTTTAACTATGATATATATATATATATATATATATATAAAGGCAATTTTAAAAGGCGGTACAATTCAAAAACTTTTATATAAACAGTGTATGTATGTATGAGAAACAAAATCGCAAATACAACATGGTATCAATATCATAAACATACATCACATGAATAAAACAATATATTAGAAAACATTAATCATAAGTAGTTTCATAATATAAACAATAAAATATTATGATCATAAAAACATAGAAAAACAGATATTCGTCAATCAAGAAATGAATTAAAATATGATTATCTCAAAATATTCGATACCATTTTTTTTTCTTTTAATTGTTTTAATAGATTTGCACAGTTGCAGAGCCAGCACTACCTGCCTCAGAGTATCCGCTACCCAGAGAGGCTGGTTTCAGAAGCGCTCTGAAGGTCTCATTGGTTTTAATTTTGGGTTTCCTTACATAAAATGTTGTAAAAAATTGTTTAGAGTCGCTTTTAACAGTAACAAAATATTTAAAAAAAAAAAAAAAAAAAAATTAAACTTGTTTGAACTTAAATTCTATAAAACTTCCACTCTTGTAAAAATTGTTCAAATGGAAAATTTAGAAACATGTACTTATATTTATAAAGTTGAGCCAATTATAGCATTAACAGTAAGATTAAGAAGCCAAATTCATATTCACAATAAAAGACCAATAGCTTTCTAATATACTGATCATGTGTATGCGATCAATGTTGTTAGATTAACAAAAATTGCATATTGTTTTGCAAAATGACATCTCATTAATTAACTATTCGTTTATATTGGTTTCTAATTCAATGACTGTTTTGGTTTTACTATAACACATGCTTCTATTTATGAATGGTTTTCATATCGTCGATAAAGACTTAGCATTTTGAGTGAAAAGAGTCTTCCTGGCCCTTTCCAGTCAATCTACTTCTAGGGTTTGGTTTCCTCAATTTTCCTGTGCAACTCTGGGGCACAGGTCCTGCTAGTCTATTATATAAAGGGCAGATGTCTGTGTGTATCTCCAGCGAAAAGTCAAAAGCTACAAAACAAAGACCCACAAAGTCTGTATATTATTGATCAGCGTTGCCCTGGATGAATAATATCTAAAATTTACAAAAAAAACAAACCTTATTTATTCTTTGACTCTAAACTGGCGCAGATTTGGTCAAGAGGGGGGGGGGGGGGTCTGCTTTCCGATCACTAACTAAAAGGAAGTGACTGATTTTTTTTCACGGAGTTAATTTCCTTACACCGACTCATTCCTCGAGTTGTCTGTGTGTGTGTGTGTGTGTCCAAAGATAGGAATGGGCTGGACAGAGAAGAAAGAGGTGTTAGTTAGAGAGAAGGAGAAAACGGAGGAAGGAAAAAGAGAGATGGAAGTTTTAATAGAAATATGTTACACTTTTGCCCCGGGCAACGCTGGATAGCCCTGCTAGTTAAATATATGACTTATTGAATAAATGCTGAAAATTTCATTAAAATTAAACAATTCCCTGATTTTTGGCGACTAAAAATAATTAACACTTTGGTTTGTTTAGTCACCCAGTGGAGGCTCTGTATCCTAGATTTTTCTTTAGGGGTAATATTAGTGTTCATAAACCTTTTTACTCTCGTGTAACCCTTGAAATAAATTACACGTCTCAAGGAACTGCTGTGCAAAGACAAAATTATATGCCATATTTTTCTCATTTTATTTTCATCGTAGTTCATGTGGTAAATATCAAAGTATATCATTTTAAAGAATTTTTTTTTTTGTCAAATATTTCGATATTGCAAAATAAAATTCATATTTTTCTTACATAATAATTCATCAGGGATTTTTCCTTCCACACACAAAAAAATCTAAAGTCAAACATAAAAAATAAACATAAGTAACCAATATCATAGTGAACCTATAATATAAAAGTTAACAGGACGAAAACAGATAATTGCTGCATCAGTTTATTATTTATTTATGCTTTACTTACACTGTTGAAAAGACATAAGGTAAATCATAGCAAACTTCCTGTGAACCAATAAAATGGTGGAAAAGAAATTTACTGAATATTTTGAGCGGTATTGAGGGGCTGTACTTGTACGCCAGGAACCATAGAGACGACTGATCTAGACCATGCATGCGTCTTGTATTTATTTACCTCCTCTCCAGAAGGTTAGGCACAAGGCCAGTTCTATCTTACTCCCACAAGTAAGATGTGACCCAAGATCGGGTCGGGAAAGTGGGGTTTGAAAAGCCAGCGCCCGAGAAAGTGAGCACTGCGGCCATTAAAAATTGTCTGGGCAGCCCCGTCGGCATTCCCTGGTAGGAGCGCCTCAGACAGTAAGCAATAAACTTACTCCTCCCCAAAGAGGGGAGGCAAAGCCTGGGAGGGTGGACCTCCTAGAACTGCACAGGACAGACCCATTGACCGGCGTAAATCAAGCCCCGAAGGCCAAGACAATACCAGTCTATGGGGTGCAGTATCCATCGGAACAGATACTACACTTTGATCTAAGCCAAAAGGCCAAGGTAAACATCGTCTTGTACTGAATGAGTTACTTGGAACATCAATCAGGCATGTACAGGTCCTGTTCACTGAATGGCGACTGACTATTGAAAATGGTTTCATACTGGCGCCGTATAGACATCACTAAATATATTCCCAATGATTGTTATATTTTTTGATAACATAATAGGTTAGATATGATGATTGCAATATTACAATATTAAAACAACCAAGAATATATTTGTGTATTTAGTAATATTATGTATATTAAATTAAATAAAAATTCAAAAGGGCATTAGCTTATCTCACTTATTCTTGCAGAACTTTAGGGACCTTTTGTGGAACCTTAGGTTTCCGGGGAACCCTTGTCGAGAAACGCTGATTTAGATATTTCAGACTGTTATCTTCATCTTAGTTGTTGATATTTGATACAGAAAGCAAAGATATTCAGCAGCAGTTTTTACAGTTATTTTTTGCTACTTTTTTTATTTTGTAAAGTACGATCATGATAGATACATCATGATAATCAATCTAACCTGAAAATGATTGATTGGTAATTTGGTTAAATCAAAACAAAATGCCTTTCTATAGCAGTCATTCTTAACAAGAGTAATATAACCTTTCAAATTGTGATTTGAAACCTGATAAAATTCAGTCTGAGCGCATTCTCTTCAGCTGTCATCCAGACACGAGAAATATAACCTTTCAAAATTAAGATTTGAACATGACCTTTTAAATCTTTCAAGCAAACATAGGATTTGTTGATACTTGTCGACCCCAAAATGTGTTGACCCCAATTTCTTTTGATTAATTATTTCATAATTTAACTTAATTAATCAATTAATATCGCATCAGCAAAATACTTCAAATTTACTGGCAATGTTGAAAAGACAGAAGGTAAATCAAGGCAAAATGTCCTGTGGAAAGGCGTCGTACAGACATGACTAAATATATTTCCAATGATTGTTATATGTTTTTAAGAAATAGTAGGTTTTTTTTTCTGGTGATATAATTTTATTCAAGGACAAGAAATACAATTTCAAACCAACAATAAATAAACAATCATGGCTGCCATTGTAAAGACAAACCAAAACAAGTCCAATTATTTATAAACAATAATGTGAGAGAAATAGTAGGTTAGATATGATGTTTATATTACAATAACCAAGAATATATTGTGCGTGCTAAGTAATATTATGTCTATGAAATTAAATAAATGGTGCTTCTACAGAATTTGAACCGAACTAAACCTAAAACTTTAGTCAGTGTTAGTTTAGGGTTAAGATTTATAAAAATACCAGTTCGGTTCAAATTCTGTAGAAGTACCAAACAAAAAGTGTATTAGCTTATCTCACTTTTTCTTGCAAAACCCTTAGAGACCTTTTGTGGAACCTTAGGGTTATGGCGAACCCCGTTGAGAAACGTTGGGTTAGAGATTAACTATGAGCCTGTAGCGCCAGCACTGCAACAAACAATCACGATTTTTCGAATTATTCAGTTTCTTTTAATTCAGATCTCAAAATCAAGTTTAATACATCACAAAAATAATAACAATCGGTTTTGGTAAGAAAACATAAGTATAAACATAAGACAATAAGATGTTTTTTTAAAAGGATTCAACGCAAAAAAGTTTTGACATTTTTTTTTCTTTCTTTCCCCTCAACCGTAGGAAAATACTATGAGAAAATGCAATGTGAAAAGACAAGGAGACTATTTGGCATTTTTTTTTTTTACATGCTTGTTTTTTTTTCTTCTCTTTCATGCAGAATGTCTAGGAGAGAGAACCATGCAATGCAAAAAACAAGACAGATCATGTTAATAGCACTGAAAAGAAGAGAGAAAGGGAGAGAAATACAAAAACCTCGAAAATTATCTTAAGAATAAATATTACAAAAATGATCATTTTGTTGCAAATTAGAATATTTATTGTTAAGCATTTCATTGATTCAGTGACATCTTGATAATAACCAAGAAAACAGTAAGATAAATTGTATTTAACAGGAAGATCTTTTTTTCATATTATATGTATATAAATAAATAAAAATAAATAAAGATACATATATATATATATATATATATGTAAATTAATAGATATATAACTAATAATACAACTATAAATACGGCTCTTAGTAACAATAAGACACAGCCTCCTGAAGACGGTCGAGAGATCGAAAGCGCTAGAGGAATGGCCCACGACACAACGTTAGGTGCCATACTCCACCAATTCGCTCGCCGCGTCGAGAAATTTACAAGAAAGATCGTGAAGAGAGAAAACTCTGTGGTCTTTAACGAGGCTTGCATAAAAAATGACTTGCTGCCGAACTATATATATATATATATATATATATATATATATATATATATATATATATATATATATATACACACATAAAAGCGATACTGGCTTGACGATGTTTCGATTAGTTATACATATTTATATTAACGGTGTGTATGTAAATGTATACATAAATATGATTTAAAAAAAAAAAGAAAAAGATCTTCATGTTAACTTATAATTTATATACTTTCAGAAAGTTTCATTAAGTAAAATATGCCGGGCATGTATTGATTCATAAATACAATATCATAGAGTAAAAATAAATAAAAATTCTATTCATAAAATAATTTTTATTCTGAAATCAAATCCATCAGAATGCATTTCGGTTTCCTTATAAACAATCAGCAGTTTTAATCTTTTGAAAGAAAATTACTTTGTGACCCTTCAAAATTTGAAAAGAGTTTGGAAGCATTTAAACTGTCGAATAGATAATCATTTCTGGCTTTAAAAAAATTCTTACCAGATTCTGATGTATTAAAAGATTGCAAGTCTTGAAAAGCTACTTGCATCCAATGATTTTATAAATAGAGATTAAAACAATATTATCTTAATAACGAAATTAGTTATAGTTTTATAACAATTTGGTTCAATTGATAATTTAATGACCAAATTATAATGTATTAATTAAATTTAACTTTCAAAATCATACTTAAAAAAAATAAATAAAAAATAATTTAGTAAAAAAAACAACAAAAAATAAACATATCCGGCATAGTTTAAATAAAAAAAGTGAAACAAAAATGAAAATACAAAACTCCCGGGCAACGCCGGTAGGTACAGCTAGCGATAGATAAAAATGGACAAGAGTGGGGGAAAAAAAAAAAATTCAAAAAGAACAAACTGACCATAAAAATTCATTAAGAACAAAATACATTTCTTATTTCCACAAAAGAAAAAAAAATAATAATGTAAAAATTCACAAAAATACAAAAAATGAAAGCAATATTAATAGCAGATATTAAACACAATATAGATTTAATATTGATGTAGGACTGAAAAAATACTTTTAATACCATGGATTTTTTTAACATAAAAAAAAAAGCCACAGAATAAAAATGACATGGAAAGAATATTCACTCCAAATGAAGCAAACCAATGTTTATATGATGTTGTAAACTGGTGCTAAAAGAAATATGCGTACAATTGAAAGTATCAGAACATGACAGAGTCAGAAAGTGTGTTGGTAAACAAAAAAAGCGGGAAAAAAAATATACAGAACGTTTTAGCACAACTTTCAAACTTTTTACAGGTGGAAAAAGAGGGAAAGTGGGAGGAAAAAAAAAAAACGTGTTGAGCAAATACAGAAATGATATAAAACACCCAACCAAGAAGAAGGTAATCCCAAGGAAAAAGGGGGTGGGGGTGGGGGTGAGGTATTAGATAAATAAAAAGAAAATTGACCAATTCACCAGAATATTAGAAAGGGACATTGCAGTTGTAACCAGAAATATATGTAGGCTGGATGGAGAAGGAATATATATATATATATATATATATATATATATATATATATATATATATATATATAGTAGACGTGAGAAATGTGTGTGCGTATACTTACACCACGTGCCAATAGGTTGCAGGTCTGGGTCTGGTGGGAAGACTTGAGGGATCCCGTGCGAACATGTTCCCGACGCTTATGAAAAAAAAAGACAAAGCCAATAAGAATGGGAAATGTTGACACGAGAACGCACAAAGATATCTCCAAAACAAGATAGAAGGGACCACAGTTGCCCATAAGGGTAATCACGGTCCTTGATATCAAATCCATGGCAATGGGCACATCCGCGCTATTTGCACCACTCGGCTGCACAGTTACTGTGGCGAACTGATAAAGTGCACGACGGTGGCGATAGCATCCTGACAACAGCTGGAAAAGGTTGCACAACTTTGGTTAAAAATGGGGTTAAATTTATTTTTCCGACAAATTTTCTTTTTCAGATTGATAGAGTGGGTTTATTCACGCGCAAATACAAAAAAAACAAAAACAACACCTGCTGGACGGGGGAAAAAAAAATCTATGCGAGAGTTCTTCAAGAATAAAATGAATAAGGCACAATATATATATATATATATATATATATATATATATATATATATATATATATATATATATATATATATAAATCCAAATGTGAATTAAAAGATTTCCCAGGGTTTGTTAATCCAGATAAAAATTTCATGAAAACTCAACCTTCGTAGTTCAGAAACCATTAGTAATTTCAGGTCTTGAATGCACAATATTAGAAAATGTGTACCAGTATATGTGACACCGGATTTTACTTATATCTACCTACTCCAAACAATCCTCAATCACAATATGTAGTTAGGAAGGGGAGATGGAGGGGAGGGGGGGAGATGCAGGTACTCTTCATCTTTTAAAAAGATGAAACTAAATTTTAGAATTAACATTCTACAATTTTGAAATGCATAAAAAAATATTTATCGCAAAATATATAGTCATGATCACTTGGATACAGCAGTTCCTGTAAAATCACTGAAGTAACGTTTAGCCTAGTCAGTATTTAGTGGGTGACAATTTAGGAATACCAGGTGTTGTATGTAAAATCTCTTCAGAGCTCTGGCAACAGATGGTGTGACTCATCGTTTAAAGTATAATTGTCACAGTTCAACAAATCTGCATGGAAAATCAAGTGCAGACCCTGCTTCAGCAGGATAAATGTAGAAGATTATATATATATATATATATATATACTTTTATGTACGTATAAAATTTATATATATATATATACTTTTATGTACGTATAAAATTAATATATATATATATATTTTCTTTTTTTTTTTAGTTCAAGATTTTAGTTAGAGGTTCAATCTAAATGGAAAACTCAGTTTAATATCAAATTATATAGAGCTATAAATTTATAGACCGTGATAAGTGGCAGGGTTTTGTTTTCAAGCATGTGGCGAAGCTCGCTGGAGTATGCAGATCAGTCAATAAGTCATAAATATATATCAAACGCCATGTTTTCGACTTGAGAGCTGCTCAATGTACTTTAACGTACAGAGCAAAATATTTAAGAATATTGAAAAAAAAAAAAAAAAAAAAAAAAAAAAACCCTAACAAATACCAGATAATAGTTTCTATTTGTTTCTCATCTAAAATTGATGGATTTCTTCACGTTTTAAAAGTAAAATACATGCCTTATCGAACACATAAAAGCATGTCCATTACAGGTGTTAATGTAATTTTTAATATTTCAGACAGTCCTCTGTCCTTTACCAAGAAAATTTTTTTTTCTTGATATATATATATATATATATATATATATATATATATATATATATATATATATATAATGCAACTTTTATAAGTAATTGCACATCAGGTACCTTTACGGGATTTTTTCATTGCGATTTCTGTATCGCTTGATAATGCTGAGAAAATGTGATAGTATTTACATTATTTGAATATAACAACCTCAATGAGAATAACGATCCTGAAACTTATAAATAATATATTTTTAATGTTTATTTTTTGTATATCACTCAATATCGTAAAATCGTTTGAATTTTTAAATAGCGATATATATATATATATATATATATATATATATATATATATATATTTATATATATATTCTTAGTGGTTGTTTTTTATTTACAATAGATATTACAAGGACCCTGTGGAAATTCCACGGTGCCTACCTACTGTTAGCGAAGTATTTTTTTTATAATTAACAATTCAAACGTTTTGATGTATTTATTTATTGCAACAATTTTAATCTTTTAAAATTAAATCGTCCCTTTCTTGCGGCACAAAAATAATCGCCAGCTAAATATGCTTGAAATAAATAAAACGAATGCAACTTAAGTCAACGACTATGACATAATTATATTTATGAAGTTTTATTCGATTTTGGTACAATTATTCGGTAAAATCTAAATTTTTGGCCACAGCGACACCAGTTGACTATCAATTTCATTTTTAAGGACCTGACAGACAATCTCAGTTTTTTGCTGTTGTTTTTTTTTTTTTAAAGAGTGTTTTAATGTATGTACAAACGAATTTTATGTATTATACAGGTTTTTTTTTTTACAATTTCTAAACAATATATGTTATGTTTATATAAATAAAAATAGAGCCTATATGGGGGTGGGAAAAAATTACCTGGCCTGTACGGGGTTAATATTCACCTGCTGAACTTAAAGGTGCGGGACATTTTGGTTTTTAATATTCCGTAATATTTGTAATTTGTTTTTTTTTCTTAAATTTATCCCAAATTTGAGAATGCATTTGACATCCCATCCTGCAACAACGCATTTAACAGAGTCAAGCGTTAACAAACTCCGAGGACATATAGGACGACGATGACGACGACGATAGCAACAGAAAGTCTAAAAGCAAGATGCAGGCATTGGTGGAGAGCTGAGGGCGCGTGCGCCTGAACTTCCGTCTGCAAAAAGGGGGAGGGGATTGTTGTTGTTGTTTTTTTTTGTGTCGCGCCTTTTTCTTTTTTTTTTTTCCTCTAAAAGGAAAAGAAAAAAAAAAGAAAGAAAGAAAGCTACTGATACTAGGACATATTGACAGCAAGTGGGAGATGTTTCCAATGATAACAGATATATAGGATCAGCAACGGAAAAGGTCTTCCTCGGTACAAATAAAAGTGTCCCCCTGTTTGTCGACAAACGGCATTGGTGACGACGAAAAAGATCTTAGCCGTGTGACAAACATTATTCTTCTTCCCAGAACACAGCGGTTGACAAGTGACTACTGCTGCTTACAGACGCGACAACAAAAATTTTGAATTTATCCATCCTTCCGTTTATACTACCATGTGTGACTGGTTGACTGCCAAAGTGCTCACAGCTGGTTGGTTGGGGGGAGGGGGGTTAGGGTGCTTGCGCTGTAGAAGGGGGGGGGGGGTAGCGGTGTGTGTGTGTGTGCAAGTTGTTTTAAAAGATATATGCATGTGTAGCTAGGAAGGTGAGATTGCGGATGGGAGATCCATCTAATACAGATGCAGAATAAAATGAGTCAGTGGTTGTTGTTATAGTAAAAAAGAGATTTATTCCTAAATTTAAGAGAGTAAAGAGGGTGATAGAGGATGAGGGAGAAGAGAATGGGGGGGGGGGAAGAAATGACGCCGTGGGAGAGAGAGAGAGAGAGAAGAAATGACGCTGAGAGAGAGAGAGAGAGAGAGATTGACGACGAGCGAAAAGAGAGGGTATGAGAGAGAGAGTGTGTGGCGAAACGAGGAAATGTAAAGACACGCACAAGTGTAAAGTGTGAGAGGAAGAGAGAAAAAGACGAAAAAAAAGAAGAATTATTAAAAATATAAAAAGAGAAGAAAAAAAAAGGTATGGCAAAAAGCAAAGAATTGAAAGAGAAATAATGAGGAGAAACAGGCAAAATGAGAAGGGGAGGGGGACAACTGAGGGTTGGCAAGGGGGGGGGGGATAAAAAAGATGGGAGGTCAAAATAAGTGAAAATAAAGAGAGCATTAAGTTCACCTTCAGTAAATTGCAGGAAAGGCATGATTGCGCAGACACATGTGCACACACCTGTATATGTTCTACTTCACTTGCCTCTCCCCACATACACACGTGTAATATATATATATATATATATATATATATATGGGGTAGGGAGAGTGAGAGCATGCACATTATGTACATGCTTAATACACTTCTACTAGTTACTCTAGTTATAAGAGGAGAGTGCTCAATATGTGTTACAGCGTGTCGTTTGAAGAGCATAGACCTGGTGGTTGCCAGCCGAATGCAAGGATGTAAACTGGCTGGCATCGTGTCCCATTCATTCTATGTCGAAACTCTTCAAACTCATATATCTCAGTCATCTCAATTCTGAGAGATCATGTATGATTGGTTAGAATTATGGACAGTTAGGGTTATTTTTTTATCTCACTGCTGGGAGTCAAAAGAAATACCGAGCAAAAAATGCAAGAGAAAAAAAGGAGAGGGAGAGAGAGAGAAGGAGAGAGAGAGAGAAAAAGGAGAGAGAGAGAGAAAAAGGAGAGAGAGAGAGAGAGAAGGAGAGAGAGAGAGAGAAGGAGAGAGAGAGAGAGAAGGAGAGAGAGAGAGAGAAGGAGAGAGAGAAAAAAAAAGGAGAGAGAAAAAAAGGAGAGAGAGAGAGAGAAAAAAAGGAGAGAGAGAGAGAGAAAAAAAAGGAGAGAGAGAGAGAAAAAAGGAGAGAGAGAGAGAGAAAAAAGGAGAGAGAGAGAGAGAAAGAGAGAAAGCGATAGACAGAAACTTAGAAAGAGATGGGGCACATGATGAGTTAATTACAAATTATAACAGATTAAAACAATTAAAATGGAAGTTTTTTGTTCAAACATAACTCCACCTGAGAATTGTGCATGTATTCTGTGTGATTAAAATATATAGAAATAAAACCTTAAGGAAACAAACGTTGATTAACTCAGCTTTAGTATAACAATGGATTTTATAAAAGTTACTAAATCTTCAATTAAAAAAGATTTAAAATTGTAGAAGCCAAGATGTTATTTAGATACTATTGACTACATTTTAAAACAGCTGGCCAAAGGTAAAAAAATGAACTGCAGGAAGACAGCGGAAACGTGGGGAAACCTAGCACAGAACTGATGTTCCTGGCGTACACCAAGCCACAAAGGAGCCACGATTGCTGAATCTGCACGCAATATTCGGAAAGAATAGCATTCAGCACCTCTGCGACAGAATCATCCTACAGGGGCTCTAAATGCAGGAGATACTCCAGAGCTCGGATCGGACTGACGAGCCATCTCCGGACCCACAAAAAATCATAATGATCACGGTCATCTTCACAAACGATGGACGAACATTTTATTTACCTCCCCAGGAGGTTAGGCACAAGGCCAGTTTTATCTTACTCCCACAAGGTAAGATGTGACCCAAGGTCGGGTTGGGAAAGTGGGACTTGAAAAGCCAGTGCCCGAGAAGGTGAGCACTCTGGCCATTAAAAATTGCCTGGGTAGCCCCGTCGGCATTCCCCGGTAGGGGCGCCTCAGGCAGTACGCAATAAACTTACTCCTCCTCAAAGAGAGGAGGCAAAGCCTGTGAGGATGGACCTCCTAGAACTGCACAGGACAGACCCAGAGACCAGCGTAAATCAAGCCCCGAAGGCCAAGACGATACCAGTTTATGGGATGTAGTATCCATCGGAACAAAGGCCGATCAATGAACGAGGGACGAACATCATCACTAGCTTTTATACAAGCTTTACGTAGCCAGGATTATTTTAGTTTTTAATTTCTTTGCTCATTTACAAACTTAAGGTAGACAACGCCTATTATATTCTTCAATTTAAAATGAGTTATCCCCCTTGCTGATTTACTTTTAGGTGATTATTTAAAAAATGTTTATTTATTAGAAGTCGTCTTGACAGGACTAAGTAATTTAAAAAATAAATCGGAGCTAATTATGTTATTATATTGGCAATAACAAATAAAAATTGGTTAGGCAAGAGGCCAAGTTAGATCTGTTGGCTTAAATGCTACTTGGGTAGGATTTTGAAAATTTGACAAGATAACTTTATATGCTAGATTATTTATTTCATATACATGCGCAAACAAAACAACATATGCACCCGGCGTGTCTTAAGCATTTAAATATTTTAAGCCACAAAATAAGTGTTTATTTTTTATGGGTACAACAAAAACAAATAAGGATAATTGATTTAATCCGTATTAAATTTGTTTAAATTAATCCATGATTTTATATTTGAAATGCTTGCAATTAATGTGTTGCAATTAATTAGGATAAGCCGCTCTTTGTGAGATGCTGCTTTTAAATAGATTCTAGATTTGAAAAAAGAGCAAGTTTATATATATCTTCCATTTTCAAAAGAAATACTTATTATACTTTTGTTTTTATAAGTATATTTTCGGCCAGGTGTAAAAAGGACAATAACTGAAGCTAGAATCCTAACATACATAAAGTTTGGCTGTCAACTTTTTTTTTTTACTTTAATTAACAAAAAAAGTCAAAGCAAAAAAAAAAAAAAAATCAATCAATGTAATTTTTTTTGTGCTTTAATTGACTTTTTTTATGCTTTGATTGACTTTTTTTATGCTTTGATTGACTTTTTTATGCTTTGATTGACTTTATCTGTCTACTAGCAGGTTTACCCAGCGTTGCCAGGGATTGAATGAAGAATCTTTTCTCTTTTTTATGCTTTGATTGACTTTTTGTATGCTTTGATTGACTTTTTTATGCTTTGATTGACTTTTTGTATGCTTTGATTGACTTTTTGTATGCTTTGATTGACTTTTTGTATGCTTTGATTGACTTTTTGTATGCTTTGATTGACTTTTTTTATGCTTTGATTGACTTTTTTTATGCTTTGATTGACTTTTTTATGCTTTGATTGACTTTTTTATGCTTGTATTGACTTTTTTGTGCTTTAATTGACTTTTTTGTGCTTTAATTGACTTTTTTTATGCTTTGATTGACTTTTTTATGCTTTGATTGACTTTTTTTATGCTTTGATTGACTTTATCTGCCTACTAGCAGGTTTACCCAGCGTTGCCAGGGATTGAATGAAGAATCTTTTCTCTTTTTTGTGCCAAGCCCATAATGCCATATTACTTTTTTCATTTCTTACTTTTTACATTTTATAATATTAAATTTTTGAGGTGGGGCCCAAGGATCTACCCACCATTGATTAAGTATAAGTAAAGTGAAATAAATGTCAGTAAATTTACATTCTTTAAACCCCCCCCCCCATCCTTGGGGCACACCTGGCGTTTCCATGGAATCAAATAAGGACCCCTGTGAACTCCAGTTCTAGGATTTGAACTCCCTTAATAACATTATTTTTTTTTTTTTTTAAATTTCTACAACTTTTCAGCTATAAATAAAGTAAAAAGTAACATTTTCTTTTTAGGGATATCAAGCGCGAACACAGACCCCCACCACAATTTTGTACTTCCTTTGATCAAAATGAAATATACTTATCCAAGTACTGTGTAATACAGTTTCAGAATATATATATTTAATCATGGGGACTATCTCTATTTTTAAGTTATAAATACAATGAAATAAAGTTGTCCAGTGCAAAATGATATACACTTATTCAAGTCATCATCATCATTATCATCATTATATTCGGTTTAGCGTCCATTTTACATGCTAGCATGTGTTGAACGGCTTTTAGAAATTGACTTCCAAACTAACTTATCTCTGGTCAACTCTTTATTTATCCCTGTTTATCTCAAATCTATCCTTATCTCCCCCCTTTCCCTGCTACCTCAACTGTTCTACTAACCCAAGAAGCCTCACTGTACACATTCATTGTATCATTCTGCATGTCCTAGGTTTCACTTCCACACATCATCACACTGCGTACAGATGCTTGATAGACTCTTCCCTTGGTCGACAGTGATAACGCTCTGCTGGTTAGTAATAGCAAGTAATTACCATGAGTAATGTACTTTCACAGTATATATGGTTATGGGGGTCCATCTCCAGAACCTAATGGGTTTGTAAACAAACAGACAAGACCTACAACTTTATTATATAGATAAGCTTGCCCATACTTTTTTTATGAATCAGCTATTTCTTATGGGAATCAGTCACTTCCAAAAATTTCTATGAAAATTTAATTTGAAATGATTAATGACATAATATATACAAGAACTGCGATCTATGAATAAAAGCTGACGACATCAGTTAAATTTAATGTTTCTTATCATTGAACAGCAATAAATCTGTTGGACATCTATGGCTGAAACTTGGTGGACAAGTCAGGCATAGACTGAAGTTTATTTGTACCAAATATGGTTGGATTTCAGAAAGGATCAACTAAACCGTTCGGGGTTAGTTCATACCAAAATCAAATCGGTAGCATCTGCGCCATTTTTGAGGATGGATTGTTCGCTATCGGTCTGAGATATAGTCCTGGTCAGTTCTAGAAAGTCCACCTTCCCAGGCTTTACCTTCGCCCTTTGAGAAAAGGGGGTTTAGTTTATTGCTAAACGCCTGAGGCGCCCCTACTGGGGAATGCCGACAGAGCTGCCCAGGCAATTTTTGTTCGGCCAGAATGCTGGTTTCAAGATCCCACTTTCCTAGCCTTGTGTCTAATCTTCCCGCCGTGGGAGAGATATAAACTAATTCAAAAAAGATTGTGCATTTTTCTTAACGAATCCATGGGTGGCAATTTTTTTTTTTTTTTGGACTGTTTAGCAGGTAGTATTAACACAACTGTCATCGTGGCTTCAGCGCAATGTACCTTTCAAAAGTTGAACTCTTTACGTCAGCTGCCTTTGAGTAGGATTAATCTCTCGCTGATTTACCGCGTTATTGTCAACGGCCGTGTGGGCAAAGACATTGGAATTTTAGTTTGAAATATAACTCGAATTTCGGGGTTCGAGCACTGAGGCGACCTGTGTGAATAATTCTTCTCTCCACTGATGATTTCCATAAGGATGAAACATATACGTATGCAGATAAAAAATAAATATATATATATATATATATATATATATATATATATATATATATATATATATATATATATATATATATTTGTTCACAAAACTAAACAAAACATTAAGCTGTGTACTATATTATGAATAATCCAATATTTTTACTAGTTAGTACAGGTTTGTCTTTTATCTTTTTTTTTTTTTTAATCTTTTACCTGTTAATATTAATTACCAATGCTAGTTTCAAATTGTAATCATTGTTTGCTAGAATAGAAATCCTGAAAATGTCATGTTTGTACCATCAACCGAGATAAGGTCATGTTCCCATATTGGAACGTTACCGAGATATCAACAAAATATTGCATATTAAAAACAAAACTGATTTCAAATGAATATTGATTGAATACCAAGCAAATTATTTCCAAATAAAATGTATATCTAATAAGGAGAGGCGACATTAAAATAATTACCCAAATGACAAAAAATTTGGTTGATGAATTTTTTTGTTCACAGGAATATTTTTTTTTAATATAAGATCCTGAAAAATCAATGTTTAATTTACGAAAATAACGATATTTGCATTATTAATTTCTACAGATTGAAAAAGATTTATGGAGTATTTCACACGGGAATATTACCACGTAAAAAGTTAATCAAAAATATATTACAGACGTTGAGTAATATAAATGTTACAAGAACAAAGGAAAGGCAGAGTCTTGAAGGTGGAAAGTGTCCTATTTGTTGATTTTGTTCTTAGGAAAATTTGAAAACTAATTTTGAGGGGGGGGGGGGCAATATAGAGTAAGAAATATTTACTTAAGCTCTCAAACCTAACATTCATAAATTTCGGAATTTTTTAGATAAGGATTGACTATTATTCTCATCTTGGTTTTTATTTTTTACTTTTTTCACAACGTTTCGGCCGATGTAATCTCCGACCTTCAGGTGTATGTGTTTACGAACTTGGGAATCTTTCTGAACAATTTGCCACTGTGAACTAAACAAGGGATTCGGTCCGGGGGTTCTACGTGGAATCCAGAGTTAAACAGAAAAATTCTAGAGTTAAAAAAAAAAATCCACTTGAAGAAGGTCGGAGGTTACATTGGCAGAAATGTCATGGAAAAAAAAAAATAACAACCAAGATGAGAATTGTAGTCCAAATAATCCAAAATATAAAATTTGTCCAAATATTTAATGCCAAATTATATATAACTAGCAGAGCTACCCGGTGTTGCCCAGGTTAGAGTGTGGGATAGCATCATATGCAACATAATGATAGGGAGAGTTTACTTAACAGCAACCTCGATGCTGTCAGCTAGATATCTTACTCACCGAGCTATTCAGATATATGTTAATACTCTTAAACTAACGCTAATAAATAGATTAATTTCATTGTGTAAAATGTTTGAAAATTGTCATTAGCTTCTGTAAGGGGCAGCCAGAGACGCAAAAATACTTCCATTATGTTCACATGCAAATTATGCATGTGAATACAATTATAGTGAAAGTACACTTCCTAGTATGTCTTCGTTTTTAGGGACAGACATGCACAGACAGAGAGGTGTTCTCCTTGATTATATATATATATATATATATATATATTATTTTTTTCATTTGAATCAAAGGGAAAACAGTTTTCAGTAGAGGGGTTGTGCCCCCGGGGACCATCTTAATATTATCAAAATTTGCTGAAATTTTGGGAATAGACATCATTTTTGGTCATGTACCTATGGTTTAAATTTCGTTTGAATCTAAGGGAAAACAGTAGTAGACCACATGCCAATTTTCAAGCAATTCTGTCCAGCGGTTTGGGTGAACATAAGACACAAAGATCAGGCGGACAAACACACACACACAGACACACACACACACACACACACACACACAGACAGACAGAGTTACTATTTTATTATATATAATTTGGTAAAGATTACAAATATTTTAGGGGGTGCATGCCCAGCCCAATGGATATCATTACAGACTATGGAATTGGTTATGCTAAGTTTAAATCCTTGCAGATTTGTTATGGTCATTTACATATATACTGTTGGGAAAGGTATGAACCCACAGTTTACACCCTCCAGCTATGAGTAAAAATAGCAACTTGTGTTCAAGATTGTGCTTCGGCATTAAATAACTTAAAAGGGGTTGATAAGCCGTAAAATGGACAAATGCATACTTTAGTTGGCATCAAATAAGACGAGTGTATGTACGAAAAAAAAGGAAGGCTTTTTTTTTAAATAAAAATAAGTATTGTAATAGAAACACTTGAAGTGGAAAGAAGAGGAAGAAAAAATAGAAAAAGAGGAGGGCGAAGAAGAGAATAAGAAGGAATGAAATAAGAAGAAAGTGGAGAAGAAAGAGAAAAAAGAAAAAGAAAAAAAAGAGACAAGAAAAAAAGAGACATGAAGAAAAAAGAAGGAGGAGAAGAAAAAAAGAAGGAAGAAAAGAAAAAAAGAAAAGAAGAAAAAAGAGAGAAATTTTGCTGTTTGGAAAAAATGCTTAGTTTGTCAGTTATGGTGGGTTTGCAACTTTGGCATTTAAACTGGAATTCTAAAATCAGTGTCAGTTGATTGAATAACTTGTGAGAAACTTGAAACCCATAAAGCAAAAAGGACGTCTCAGAGCAGCGGCGGTTGGAATGCAATTCCTTCTAACCACCACACAGCAACCCAGAGTTATTAACCCAACACCATGAATTTAAGGACAATCAGAAAGAAAGAAAAGATCCATAACGTAATTACTGTATCTTCTTGTAGATAATACGAAGCATTTTGAACAAAAATAGAGCCCCCCCCCCAAAAAAAAAAGGGGTCGTATTATACACAAGTACACGCTTTTCAGAAATCTGTATACAGCTAAGATCCTGGCTATGACCTTAAAGTGCCTCCTGTGGTGAGGCCCCAATTTAGGGGAACCATGAAGTCACTCCTTTGTAGCCATTCCTCGCAGGTTCACTATCGTTTACAAACTATTTACAAAATATATGCCTGCAAAACAAAAAAAATTAAGGTAAATATGTAGATCAACACCCTCAGGTAAATGAAACGAGATTCTATTTTTTTAGGCGATTACGTGTGAACACCCTGAAAAACTTGGGAAAAAAAAAGAAAGACATTTTAGAATTTAGAGTGATGGAATATAACGTAAAATGATCCCCCATTTCTGGGCCATTCTAACTTTTATGGGCAGTTAACAAAATTCTTTTACCACTAACCCTAAGTCCGATTGGGAAAGTCGTAAAACCACATGTAATCGCTTAAAAAAGTAGACCCACCCCTCCGAAAAAAAAAAATATGTACAGAATTTATCTCTCATAGCAAAAAAAAATAAAATTGGTTAATGTCCTAAAACGTTACAATGGCCCATAAATGGGGGATCTTTTATTAATAGCGAGAAACTAGAAGAATACCCGTCCCAGTACGTTAAAATTAACTCGCCTGAACAGAACAGTTTTGCACCACTTTTATGTCCCCTTACAAAGATATAATGATATTAACCTTATATCTAGAATCCTTATTCTAATTTTGATCAAAATATATTACATGATTTTGATTCTAAAAAATTGTCGTCATATAAGTTCTTTTGGTTTCTGTGTTCATCCATGAAGCAAGTGAAAAAATCTCACACAATTTTTATTTTTATTTTTGTGAATTCGTGAGGATAACATTAGATATTTGTGTTTGGAAAGAAACTAACCCTAATTAAAATGTAATTCGCAATATGTTTTCTGATTCAATTTACGTTATTGAGCATAATAGTACGAAGAGATGGGATTGTCTGAGTAACAAAAGATAATGAGTTTTATCAACAAATAAATCAGTTTGTGTCATTTTCGTCATAGCAAACCAAAGTGTAGTATCTGTTCCGATGGCTTCTGCACCCCATAGACTGTTTATTGCTTACTGTCTGAGGTGCCCCTACCGGGGAATGCCGGCGGGGCTGTCCAGGCAATTTTTAAACCCCACTTTCTCGACCCGACCTTGGGTCACATCTTACTTGTGGGAGTAAGATAAAAACTGGCCTTGTGCCTAACTCCTGGAGAGGAATAAATCAATACTCACTCATTGAAATGATTATTTAATCACAGCACCACTTACACAGAGTTCTATGATAAAGACATACAGGCGGGCAGATACATAAAAGACAAGGCCATCAAACCAGACAGTGTCATCTGGAACAAACCAGAAAGGACTGCTCTCACCATTGACGTAACCGTCCCAAACGCCTATGGCCTCAATAGAGCCGAATGGGGAAAAATAACAAAATACCAAGACCTCAAAAATGATTTAAAAATAACATGGTCCCTCGACAAAATAATCATACCGGTTGTAATGGGAGGCAACTGGTCTTGTGAAAAAAAATCTAAGAAAATACTTAGACACAATCCCCCGGAAGACCAAACTGTAGGGAAGTACAGATAGCAGCCCTAAAAGGAATAACATCTATCCTTAAGAGAGCCCTCAGATATAAATTTTACTCATAGGGAAATAAATGTTAGCCTCAAGAGGGGGCCCCTTGATCTCTTTAGATAAACTAAATTAAAATGATAAAAAAAAGAGAGAACTTGAATGCCTACTAAACACTGTCCTCTCTGTATAGGGTTTTGTCAGGACCACCTGCCACGAGGATACTTCACTCTACAAGTAAACCCTGTCCAAATATTCAAAATAACATAGTATTCGAAATCCAAACAAGATTCCCTCAATATGGCTACCCCACACTGGCTTATATGAGGAAAGATGCATCTTCTCCAAGTGATGTTGCCTATAGTAACGACACTAAACCGGATACTACACCAGACTAGATGAGTTATTGTCCTGGAATCCAGTAAGACCAATAGACCACAAGAAAGATATACTATAACATAGTCAATTGGGGAGAGAAACATTAAAGTTCTTAACTTCTTTACTAACTCAATGTTTGAGAGATAAAAGAGAACTTTAATAGAATATTCGAATATCTATGTATCTCATATGAAGATCAAGTGTTAGCCGCAGGAAGGGGCCTTTGATTTCTGAGAACTTCGACTGAAGTAAAATGAAACAAAAAGAGAGAGAGACTGTCCTTAGGTGTCTAAGGTCTCTCTGTACAGGACAGTAAAATGAAACAAAAAGAGAGAGAGACTGTCCTTAGGTGTCTAAGGTCTCTCTGTACAGGACAGTAAAATGAAACAAAAAGAGAGAGACACTGTCCTCAGGTGTCTAAGGTCTCTCTGTACAGGACAGTAAAATGAAACAAAAAGAGAGAGACACTGTCCTCAGGTGTCTAAGGTCTGTCTGTACAGGACAGCCTGGCATGAAGATACTTCTCCCCTACAAGTAAACCCTGACAAAATGTTAAAAATAACATAGTATTTATTCCAAACCCAAATAAAACATCCTCGGTATGGCTACCCACATTGACTCATATGAGGAATGGTGCACCTTCTCCAAGTGATGTTGCCTCTAGTAATAACAGTAAGCTTGATACTCAACCAGACTAGATGAATTATTGTCCTGGAATTCGGTAAGACCAAGAGACCACAAGAATAATAGACTATAACATAGTTAACTGGTCAATTGGGGAGAGGAAAATTAATGTTCTTCACTTCTTTACCGACTTAACATTTGAGAGGTAGAAGAGAACTTTGATTGAATACTCTGATATTTATGTATCCTATATAGAGATCATGTGTTAGTTCCAGGAAGGGGGCCGCTTGATTTCTGAAGTAAAAAAAAAAAAAAAAAAAAAAAAAAATCTCTCTGTTCCTTATGGGTAGTTGTAGTTCCTGTGGCGACTATCGACAAATGGATGCTCGTCAGAGACAACATCGCAGCTTCACGGAAGACTATTATTAACAACTGGAAGATGCACGGCTTCAGTTAGTGTAGAACCATAAAACTGTAAATGGTACTGGTTTGGTGAGCCGTATACTTTTCCAGCCGTGAAGACGTCTTTAGCAAGTAATACAATATAACTTTCTAAACTACATATTTGATAACAAAACAAAACAAATGATAGTAGTTTGAAAAAAACTTTTTGACCGATTCGAATCAACGGTTTGGTATTATCTTATTCGAACGACAATCAGATCCCAAAAGTTTATATGATGAACTGAATATACTTCCTGCGCAGATCGGAATCTCCTACCCTGTCATAGGTATAAATCGACAGTATAAGTGTGTAAGATTGTAAATATCACCTATTCTACATCTTGCCATCTTCGGCCTTCTTGGCCTTTTGAAATGCTTGTCTCACTTATCCCCGACCCCCCTCCCCCTACATCCCGGGCGCTATGCCTAAGGTCTGGTGAGTTCTCAAGGTTTGTAAAAATCTCCATCTGTAGATAAAGATGGAGGTTGTCCGAGGGAATTCACCGGCCTAAATAACTTCTTGGCCTTTTGGCTAAGATCAAAGTGTAGTATCTGTTCCGATGGATACTGCACTTCATAGATCGGTATTGTCTTGGCCTTCGGGGCTTGATTTCCGCCGGTCTATGGATCTGATCTGTCCTGTGCAGTTCTAGGAGGTCCACCCTCTCAGGCTTTGCCTCCTCTCTTTGAGGAGGAGTAAGTTAATTGCTTACTGTCTGAGGCGCCCCTACCGGGGAATGCCGACGGGGCTGCCCAGGCAATTTTTAATGGCCAGAGTGCTCACCTTCTCGGGCGCTGGCTTTTCAAGTCCCACTTTCCCGACCCGACCTTGGGTCACATCTTACCTTGTGGGAGTAAGATACAACTGGCCTTGTGCCTAACCTCCTGGGGAGGTAAATAAAATCCTCGGCCTTTTGGCTAAGATCAAAGTGTAGTATCTGTTCCGATGGATACTGCACGCCTGTCCTGTGCAGTTCTAGGAGGTCCAGGCTTCGCCTCCCCTCTTTGGGGAGGAGTAAGTTTATTGCTTACTGTCTGAGGCGCCCCTACCGGGGAATGCCGACGGGGCTGCCCAGGCAATTTTTAAATGGCCAGAGTGCTCACCTCTCGAGCGCTGGCTTTTAACCCCACTTGCTCGACCCGATCTTGGGTCACATCTTACTTGTGGGAGTAAGATAAAACTGGCCTTGTGCCTAACTCCGCGAGGAGTAAATAAACAAATATCACCTATTCTTTCCTGAACATTTGTTTTTGTGGTCTTTCTAAGTGGGCTGCGATGGTCAGAGACACGATACAGACTACCCTCATGAAGCATGTTGATCGTCATTATATATATATATATATATATATATATTTATGTATGTAAGGTTAGTTGGAGAGAACCCCAGCTTGATTAAGAAAAATTAAAAATAAGAGCGTAATATTTATTTATATATGTAATTACAGAAGATTAAGACAACATCGGTACCGTCGGTTTCAAATCCAAACAAAGGGGACCTATAGTTAGCCTCCTCTGCCGGATTCTCTTCAGCCTCTTAAGAGACAGATATAGTCCGGCATATGAGGCGAATGATAATAAGTCCCCTTTGTTTGGATTTTATCTAGACTCCTCCTTATTCTAATTCTGAAGGGGTCTTTAGAAGAAATTGAAATTTAGGGAATCTTGCTTAATTTAGATGAATATGGATAAAATATCATGTAAATTTGAAACATTTGAATTTTAAAATCGTAGACTGTGCCATATTATGACCTCGAAAAACCCTTTAAAACACTCCAAAGAAACTGACATTTGGGGGATATTTATTAATTGATGTCTAATATCTATTGTTAAAATTTCACAAAAATCGGAGATATCTGAATTTTGACGAAGGGATTCCACTCTCTTTAATAAAACTAAATATAGCCCACATTACCACCCCTTACGCCTGGCAGCTGTGTTCCAAAATTCATTATGATCTGTTAATAAGTGTATCATCGAATCCGATACACACAAATATATAAGCATATCTAACTTTTTAAAGATAGAGATATACAAGCATGGCCACCTGGTGTTCCTTGGGAGCATAGACAACAAAATGAAAGAGTTTAAACAGTGTGTAACATCTTTCGGAGCAAGACAACAATAAGGACCCCAGATCATTAACACAAGACGCGGGACATGTTTTGGAAGTCACCGGTTGACCTCGCAATACACGTGGTCTCTATTTACAAAATACTTGTAAATAAATCTTTTATTTATTTGAATAAATGCAGTATATTTCGGAATTTTTTTTTCTTTTAACATGTTTATATTTATTTTAAGGCAGAGAGTTCATAAATAAAACAAATAAAATATTAACATGTTTTCTTTTAAAACATGTTTTTGTGTCACTATTTACTTGCCTCCCCACGAGGGCAGAAATGGGGGGGGGGTATGAAATATTTATCACCGTACTTAAGTAATCTTTCGTTTTGTAGGGAAAAATCAAGCTTCCCAAAAAGGGGCACTCTGGATCTTACCTCAGTTTAGAAGGATTTTTCCATACTACACATTGCTCCTAGCCTGAGGAGGCAAAACGGATGATTACGCAAGTTATTTTAATAAATAAACGAAATATATACGCTTTTTAAGAAATCGGCTGACTTGTAATCTTTCGTTTTGCCTCTCCACGAGGGCGGAGTTAGACTTCAAATATCAGTTTCTAAACGGAAGCAATTTAAAGTTTATGAAGTTTTTGTCCTTTTCAGAAAACAGAAAGAACGTTTATTTTTTGAGAAGGAGAGTGTTTCTCCCGAAATATCAAAATATTGAAAATATATATTCTCCATCATTTTAGACTCTATTGACATCATCATATTCGGTTTAACGTCTGTTTTACATGCTGGCATGTGTTGGACGGCTTTAAGAAATTGACTTCCAAACTAACCTATCTCTGGCCAGATCTTTATTTATTCCTCAGGTCGATTTTTATTACTTCCAATTTTTTACTTTGCCTTTCTTTGTAAACTGGACCTGCTAATTTAACTGTTCTACATCCACTAACCCAATAACTCTCATCCATTCTTTCAACGTGGCCATACCATCGAAGTCTACTCTTTTGCACACATCTCCCTATATTGTTCAGATTTAATCTTCCTTTGAGGTCATCAGAACTAAGCCTGTCTTTAAGACTCACATTACACATCCATCATATCATTCTCATATCATTTCTTTCCATGCAACGCATATCCTCAACCCTGACTGTCCAGGTTTCACTTCCATACATCATCACACTGCGTACACATGCCTGATAGACTCTCTCCTTGGTCGACAGTGGTAACACTCTGCTCGTATGTGAAAGATATACTGAAAGATAAATAAATTAGTTTTTTGAAGAAAAATATTGCATATATTATCTCCATGTATTTATTTTTTGTTTATCTCTTTCACTGCCTTGCCGCATTGCAAACAGCCTTATTAAATATCTAGAAACTTATTTACCAGCAATGCTTCAAGCAAACTGCCATAACTTTTTTTGTTTTTTTAATTTCTCAGCTGGAATATCCTCTCTTTTTAAGTAACGGTCCCTTGTCTTTCTTTAAGTGTAAGTCCACATGTTTCAGCCATTTTGTTGATAAAAAAACTTTTGCTCAGGAAGAAAGCGGCAAATTTAGGTTATACTTAAAACAATAATAAGTTTCGGAAGTGGCAAAATTTAGGTTATACTTAAAACTTTAGGTTATACTTAAAAAATTAGGTTATACTTAAAAATTTAGGTTATACTTAAAACAATAATAAGTTTCGGAAGGACCCACTTATATGTGCTTAGTAATAATCAGTTCTAAATGACAGTCCTATGGAGGTTGAAGGTTCAATCCTCAGTGTGGGCGATACTAATAATACAATTACAAATTACTTAAGACTTCTACCCAGTCATGACTGACGGAATAAAAGCAAGCTACCCCCCCCCCCCCCCCATGGATTAAATAAAGGAATCCGTTCGAAATTCCGGACAGAATTCCAGTTCATCGAAGAACAAACGGAACTTCCATGAACACAGTTTTTTTCCAAAAACTTCACACCTGTGGAACACAATACTATGAGACTGCGTCTCTGCTGACTACAACATGGTCGTCTTCAAGTCCAATGTCAACAAATACTTGTCGAGCTGTTCTCTAAAGTAATCAGTAAAGCAGGAATTCTCTTGCTTTTCTGCCACATACTTATTCCCATGACGCAACTATCGATGCCCGTCATCCTAACTTCTAACTTAACCTCTAATGGAAAATTCTATTTTCTTTCTTAAATAACTTTACTCTTATTTTTCTTTTACACATCCAACATCTAATCCTGGTACATATTCAGAAAGCTGCACTGGATGACACAGTACCAGTAGTACTTGTTGCCCGCACGCGCACAAACGTTATAACTATTTGTTAATTGTACGAAGCTACAAGTTTATTTTATTATTACTTTTTTTTTTTTTAGAGATAATTTTTTATTCTTCGAGATCAAAATAAGGAACATTTGTGAGTGTCATAATAGTCGATCTTTTAGCGCAAGAACTGCCAAACCGGTGGAAGACTGATTTCAAAACAAGAGTCATCTCACACCTGACTCACAATTAATGAGTTGTTAAGTTTATTTCATTTTTTTTTTTTACATTTCGGGCTAGACATCTTGACTATTATTTTTACTTGATATTTTGACACTCAATAATTTCCCGCCACCCAGAGAGGCTTGTATTTCTATCATCACAAGCAACAGTTATACAAAATAAAAATAAAAAAAGAAGATCAATACGGTCCCGCCAATTGAGAGCATTTCAAGGGAAGGGGGTCGTAGGAGGAAGGGGGCGGCATTTCGTGAATTATGAATGGCTCATGTTTGGGTTGTTATTTGTTTTTTGATTGACAGAAAACTGGAGTGATGCCAGGGTAACCGGTAGAGAAAATACATGAAAGGAAACAAGAGTTAACTGGATTCACAAGTGTTGAAAAGAGAGAGAGAAAGAGAGAGAGGGAAAGACAGAGAGAGGGGGGACGACAAAGAGAGGGAGAGAGAGGAGAAAGAGAGAGAGAGGAGAAAGAGAGAGAGGAGAAAGAGAGAGAGAGGAGAAAGAGAGAGAGAGAGAGGAGAAAGAGAGAGAGAGGAGAAAGAGAGAGAGGGAGAAAGAGAGAGATGGGAGAAAGAGAGAGATGGGAGAAAGAGAGAGATGGGAGAAAGAGAGAGAGAGGGGGGGAAAGAGAGAGAGAGGGGGAAAGAGAGAGAGGGGGAAAGAGAGAGAGAGGGGGAATAAGAGAGAGAGGGGGAAAGAGAGAGAGGGGAGAAAGAGAGAGAGAGGAGAAAGAGAGAGAGAGGAGAAAGAGAGAGAGAGGAGAAAGAGAGAGAGAGAGAGGGGGAAAGAGAGAGATAGAGAGGGGGGAAAAGATAGAGAGAAAGGTAAAGAGAGAAAAGGGTAAAGAGAGAGAGAAAGGGAAAGAGAGAGAGAGGGGAAAGAGAGAGAGGGAAAGAGAGAGAGGGGAAAGAGAGAGAGGGGAAAGAGAGAGAGGGGAAAGAGAGAGAGGGGAAAGAGAGAGAGGGGAAAGAGAGAGAGAGGGGGAAAGTGGGGGAAGAGAGAGAGAGAGAGGGGGGGGGAGAGAGAGAGTGATGAAGGAGAGAGAGTGATGAAAGAGAATGAGAGAGTGATGAGTGAGAGTGATAAGATGGTGGAGGGAAAAGACAGAGGAGAGATAAGGGAGTAAAGGAACGAAAGAGAGAGAGAGACAGAGAGAGAGAGAGAGA
>OY744529.1:21070354-21137854 GCA_963556195.1 Sepiola atlantica | reverse complement strand
CTCCTATGTTTTCCTTGACCTTCCCCTGTGAACTGACCCTGCTACCTCAACTCTTCTACATCTACTAACCGAAGAACTCTCATCCAGTCTTTCAACGTGGCCATACAATCAAAGTTTTCTGTTCTGCACACATCTCCCTATACTGTCAAGATTTAATCTTCCTCTGAGGTCATCAGATCTAAGCCTGTCTTTCAGACTCACATTACATATCCATCGTATAATTCTCATATGATTTCTCTCCATGCAACGCATGTCCTCAACCCTCACTGGCCAGGTTTCACTTCCATGGTCTAGTGTTTAGAAGAGCTGGCGAAACGTACAACATCACAGGTTATTCATTTGTCTTCAATTATCTTTTCAATTTTATTATAAAAAATTCCTCAACATATCCTTTTATTTACACTTTCAGGTTTTACTAAAAGGCCCACCCGGAATTGCTTGGTAATGAATGAAGACATCCCACTCCAATGTATTCCTGCTTCCTCCCCTGAACCCTATATTACCATTTTATAATCTTCTGTCATTTTTCAAGCTTTCAATTCTTTCTTCTTTATTTACTTCATCCTTTTATCTGTCTTCTCTTATGCTACTACTACTACTACTACTACATTCTTTTCATTTTCTTCTTTATTTACCTCATCCTTTTATCTGTCTTCTCTTATACTACAACTACATTCTTTTCATTTTCTTTATTTACTTCATCCTTTTATCTGTCTCCTCTTATGCTACTACTACTACTACATTCTTTTCATTTTCTTTATTTACTTCATCCTTTTATCTGTCTCCTCTTATACTACTACTACTACTACAACAACTACATTCTTTTCATTTTCTTTATTTACTTCATCCTTTTATCTGTCTCCTCTTATACTACTACTACTACTACAACAACTACATTCTTTTCATTTTCTTTATTTACTTCATCCTTTTATCTGTCTTCTCTTATACTACTACTACTACTACATTCTTTTCATTTTCTTCTTTATTTACTTCATTCTTTTATCTGTCTCCTCTTATACTACTACTACAACATTCTTTTCATTTTCTTCTTTATTTACTTCATCCTTTTATCTGTCTCCTCTTATACTACTACTACAACTACATTCTTTTCATTTTCTTCTTTATTTACCTCATCCTTTTATCTGTCTTCTCTTATACTACTACTACTACTACAACTACATTCTTTTCATTTTCTTTATTTACCTCATCCTTTTATCTGTCTTCTCTTATACTACTACTACATTCTTTTCATTTTCTTCTTTATTTACTTCATCCTTTTATCTGTCTCCACTTATACTACTACTACTACTACATTCTTTTCATTTTCTTCTTTATTTACTTCATCCTTTTATCTGTCTCTTCTTATACTACTACAACTACATTCTTTTCATTTTCTTCTTTATTTACCTCATCCTTTTATCTGTCTTCTCTTATACTACTACTACTACATTCTTTTCATTTTCTTCTTTATTTACCTCATCCTTTTATCTGTCTTCTCTTATACTACTACTACTACTACTACTACAACTACATTCTTTTCATTTTCTTCTTTATTTACCTCATCCTTTTATCTGTCTTCTCTTATACTACTACTACTACTACAACTACATTCTTTTCATTTTCATCTTTATTTACTTCATCCTGTTATCTGTCTTCTCTACTACTACTACTACTACTACTACAACTACATTCTTTTCATTTTCTTCTTTATTTACTTCATCCTTTTATCTGTCTCCTCTTATACTACTACAACAACTACATTCTTTTCATTTTCTTCTTTATTTACCTCATCCTTTTATCTGTCTTCTCTTATACTACTACTACTACTACATTCTTTTCATTTTCTTATTTATTTACCTCATCCTTGTATCTGTCTTCTCTTATACTACTACTACTACTACTACTACTACATTCTTTTCATTTTCTTCTTTATTTACTTCATCCTTTTATCTGTCTTCTCTTATACTACTACTACTACTACAATCTTTTCATTTTCATCTTTATTTACTTCATCCTTTTATCTGTCTTCTCTTATGCTACTACTACTACAACTATATTCTTTTCATTTTCTTCTTTATTTATGGCATTTATGTCATCCCCTTGCTCTCCTTCTCTTACGCTGATGCTGCTGCTATTACTTGATTTTTTGCATTTCCTTTATTTACGTCACCGTCTTACTATCCTTCTCTTATGATGTTGCTGTTACTACTACTATTCTCCCTCTTCCCACTACCTTTTGTCTCAAAAATTAATATAAAATAACGCTCGAATCAGTGAATTTAAAAGAAAAGAAAGAAAGAAGAAAAAAAACTTGAAAGTTTTAAAACAGAAAAAAAAATGTATAAATCGATATAGAAAGCAGAAATTAATAAAATGGAAACAAATTTGCTCTCTCTATTCCCCTAAATACTTGAAATGGATTCGTCTGGCAGCTAACTTTTGACGGATGGATATATATATATATATATATATATATATATATATTCAAAATAAACAAAATGTGAACATTGTTCCAAGAATTCAAATCCCACGATTATATGGCATACGATCGTTTCCAAGACGATTTGGAAATATTTTATTTTACATTATGGTTCATAAGACTCTAAACCGTCCCTTCTTCAGTGCCCTTCACAACATCACATAGAGAAGTCCTCCAAGAAAACATTTGATTTCTGTATTATCTGATAGAAACATATCTTCAGACAATATTGGAGACACAAGGTCCAATCATGTAACCACATATGATACCAAACAGTCAGCTCAATAAGGACAATGGCAGTCAAGGCACCTGAGACACAGCAAATACAGAAGATTAAATCAAATTAAATACACAAATTAAATAAATCACACACACACACACTGATCTTTATTATAGAAAGTGGAGGATTGCAAACAAACATGTACACTAGTGCTACTGACATACTGGGTTGTTTATTTAATGCCGAAACACAATATCTATTAATAACGGTTAATTACATACAATTAGTTGAACACAAATCACTATTTTTTTACGTGAGAAATTGTGGGTTCATACCTTACCCCATCAATATTAGTGTGTAAATGAGTATGATAGAGCCAATTGGATTCAAACTCGACAGAGCAGATTCCATAGTCTATATTGGTACCCTTTAGGCCAATCACATCCCTACAACCGACAGAGTATGAATTATTGACTCATATTGAACAACAATATTGTTCTACGTAAGTCGCATGACTCATTACTGAAACTGCATAAAAAGGGGGGAGATAACTTATTAAAGAGGATCATAAACTTGACCAAAGGAACACTTGGTCAATGTTTCACTTCCTCTGGTCAGAATAATTGAGAAGACAACTTCTTTTTCTTGCATTCTATTAATAGGAAGAGCACGTCTGCACATATGTGGACCAAGTGCGAAGGTCCACTCGTTACTAAAGTCATTTCCCTGACCAGTTAAAATGGCCGTGAAAACGAGTGTCCACAGTTAACAATCTGCAGATTGAGTAAGAAACGTCTGCCGATTGTACTTGACTCTCTTGTCACTTAACTGAAAAGAAAAAGAAACATCTAATGACACTTAAATTGACTCTAGATACAAAAGGAAACAAGTGGCGCCAAAAACATTTAACCCAAGTAAACTTTTATTATTGTTTACGCAGACACCCAAAAAGGCAAGCGATAATTTACTAAGACATGATTCACCGCTTTTGTCTCATAAGTTTCATTATTTAGAGCTCATTTTTAGATACAGTTAAATCATCATTATCTTCATCATCCTCTTTCTCCTCCTCCTCCTCCTCCTCCGGTTTGACATCTTTTTTACACGCTGGCCTCCGTTGGACGGCTTTTAGACACTGACTTCTAAACTAACCTATCTCAGGATGGATCTTTCTCTCAAGTCCATTCTCATCACTTCCTCCTGTTTTTTCTTAACCTTCTCCTGGGCACTGAAGCTTCTACCTCAACTGTTCTACATCTACTAACCCCACCCCCCAAAAAAAACTCTCATCCATTCTTTCAACATGGCCATATCATCGAAGTCTCCTGTTCTGTACACATCTCGCATCTCCCTCTGCTGTCTAGATTTAATCTTCCTTTTAAGTCATCAGATCTAAACCTGTCTTTAAGACTTGAATTACACATCCATTGTATCATTCACATATCATTTCTCTTCGTGCAACACATGTTCTAAACTCTCACTGGCCAGATTTCACTTCCGTACATAATTACACTGTGTACACATACGGCAAAATCACGTTGACACACCGGTTCCCGTTAGATCACCGAAGTTAAGCGACGTCGAGCCTGGCCAGTACTAAATGGGTGACCGTTTGGGAATACCAGGTGCTGTATGTGTTCTCTGCTTATCCCGGCATTGTTTCCAGTCGTCTTGTATTACTACTTGCCATTGGAATCAAGCAGTGCCGACTCAGGAGAAGTGTTGTTAGAGATTGCGCAACCCTTGCTTCACAATTACACGCGCAGCCAGCCCCTTACAGGGGTATCCATAGTCTCTCTAGACTGAACGGAGGGCCTACACATACCTCTTCCCTTGGTCGACAGTGGTAACTCTCTGCTGGTTAGTAATGGCAGAAGTTCCTTGAACTTACTCCATCCACTCGTAACTCTTACAATCATACTAGCCCACGCTCACCCGTGTACTCTAATGGTATCACCAAGCAACAAAACTTCTCAACAACCTATCGAAGCTTTGCCATCCAGATATACTTTGTCTACATTCGAGTTCTCATCCATCTCCATTGTCTAGCATGTGTACACTGTGTACACATACCTCTTCCCTTGGTCGACAGTGGTAACTCTCTGCTGGTTAGTAATGGCAGAAGTTCCATGACCTTACTCCATCCACTTCTAACTCTTGCAATCATAACTATCATAATGACTTAAAATATTACGAGGCGACTGATGTAATTGGCCCAAAGTTGGTACAATGTACATTAAATAGATAAAAAAGAAAGAAATGTAAAAGATTCGACAGGTTTAACAGTATCAATGTTTTCAGCCACTGTAACACAATCAGTAATGTCATGCTGATCTACCCTATTGCGTCACTAAATGGACTCTTCTCAACACTATGAATAATGATAATGGTGGTAACAGACAGTCACTATAATCAACCCATTACTTCTATACTTTCTGTAAATCCATATTCTTGTTAACTACCTCCTTGCTGTCTTATTTCTGTTCGGCTCTTTAATGCCACAACAAATAGACAAAACACTCACTTTTCAACATGTTTACTTTTCAAAGAAAAAGGATTTCAGAATACATTGTGATGTTATAATAACCGCACCCCCCCTCTCTCTCTCTCTCTTCAACATATCTCTCTCCTTTCTCCTCTTCCTATCTCTTTCTTTTAATTATGTACATCATTTCATTCCTCTCACTATTTCTTTTATCATCCACTCTTTATTTATGTCATTTGCCCTTCCTCCCACCATCTAAAACATCCATGTACAAGTCAACATACAAGATCCTCAGAGTTTTAGTATTATATAGAGTTTAATAAACCCTTCTCTCTTATCTTTTCATTATGAATTCGTAAACCTATGTAAGTAAACACAGAATTGATTATTTCACAGTTTGCTCATATCACAAAACAATGCCTTTGTCTATTTAATAAATGAATGACCAAAAACTAAAATAATTGCATAAGAAATACAATGTGGCATCTATCAAAAAGAGATTACTTTTTTCTATTATTCTTCCGGTCATTTCATGATGGTCTACATACCTAACCTCTCCCCCCACCCCCTTTTTTTCATTTTAAGCTATCAGCGATGTTTTTTGCTATCAACTATGAAAAAAAAGCTCCTATTTTAATATTTTTTAAGCTGATATTTCAACACTTTTTTTGCATGATTCAGTCAAAGGATGATTAAATGAAATATTTATGAAGAAATCATATCTGCTACTAATGGAGATTTGGTAGCTGTCTGTCTGAAGCCGAAACTATACTATTACTTCTATTACTAATGGAGATTTGGTAGCTGTCTGTCTGAAGCCGAAACTATACTATTAATTCTATTAATGTACTATCCTTTAAAGCTTAATTTAAGGGGAGAGTGTAGTATCTGTTCTATTGTCATGATACCACACTCCCAAACATTAACTCTTCCTTTTTAGGGATGGGGTAGTTTAGTATGCGTTGTCATGAGACCATCCTCACAGGCATTTCTTCCTCCTCTTTTTTATTGGGGGTGAGGGTAGTGTAGTATATGTTCATTCGTCACCATACAATCCTTCAAGGAATTACCTCCTTCTTTACGCTAACCCCTCTCCCCGAAAAGGAGGTAATGCCTGGGAGGATGGTATCATGACAACAGAACAGATACTACACAACCTTCCACCCCCAAAAAGGAGGAGGTAATGCCTGGAACAATGTTTACATAACAACATAACAGATACTAGACTACCACCCACACACAATGAATTGAGCTATGAAAGGTAGTACATTAGTCTGAAATCGTATAGTAAACTGAATTGAGCATTAAGAAATAGTACATTAATAAAAGTAATAGTATAGTTTTGAATTCAGACAGACGGATACCAAATCTTAATTAGTAATGGATACTATTCTATCTATGATCAAAATCTTAATTAGTAATGGATACTATTCTATCTATGATCAAAATCTTAATTAGTAATGGATACTATTCTATCTATGATCAAAATCTTAATTAGTAATGGATACTATTCTATCTATGATCAAAATCTTAATTAGTAATGGATACTATTCTATCTATGATCAAAATCTTAATTAGTAATGGATACTATTCTATCTATGATCAAAATCTTAATTAGTAATGGATACTATTCTATCTATGATCAAAATCTTAATTAGTAATGGATACTATTCTATCTATGATCAAAATCTTAATTAGTAATGGATACTATTCTATCTATGATCAAAATCTTAATTAGTAATGGATACTATTCTATCTATGATCAAAATCTTAATTAGTAATGGATACTATACTATCTATGATCAAAATCTTAATTAGTAATGGATACTATTCTATCTATGATCAAAATCTTAATTAGTAATGGATACTATTCTATCTATGATCAAAATCTTAATTAGTAATGGATACTATTCTATCTATGATCATTGCTTGAAAAAAAAAAAAAAAAAAAAAAAAAGTAATTCTTTGAATTTTTCATATTTGAAGTGAAAATCAACGGCCATGAATAAATACTTAGAATTAGTTTTATAACTGTGAAAGTTACACAAGTCAAGGACTGGCGCTAGAACCGGAAATGTTAGAAATGGTTCTGCTCCGACAATCCTGAATGCTTTCGCGTATCACATTTGTTATCAGCATCACAGACGTGAACACTAATCATACAATTGACGTAGATTGATTGCCGCCGTCAAGTTTCACGAGAACAGGAGCCAACTGACAAACTGCCAGAATGATTTGAAAGTTTTTACATTGATCTAATGTATCAGTTCAGCAGACCAGTAATGCTGAAATGTAGTCAGAACAAAGAAACAAGCTTTAAATAGAATTCATTTATTCACCGAGTCGACATCATCAAACATATAAAGTTATCTTGTCGACTTTTTAAAGTCAGACCCAAAATAGCATTTAAGCTGACAAAGCAAACTTTGCTTCTGATGAGCCAATTTTCATTTGTTATTGTTGTACCATGTTATTGGCAATATAATAACGTTCTTCACTATAATTTATTTTAAAAATTACTTAGTCCGGCCCAGACAGCTGCTATTATGAATTAAAAAAAAAAAAATCACCTAAAAATAAAAATCAGCAAGGGGGCTGATTCATTTTAAATTGAAGAATATATTACGAGTTGTCTACCCTACAGTTTTAAAATGTGCAAACAAATAAAAAAAAATTAAGAATTAAAATGGCTTTACTACATCCGGGCAATTCCGAACCGTTATTAGTTAGTAATAACTCCTTTTTAACAAAATATAGTTTTTGCAAAAGAATATTGCTGATAAAAAAAAAAATGAATCAAATTAAATAATTTTGTCCTAATTTATTCTTTTGGACATTAACCTATGAGATGCAGTTTAGTTTATTAATAATTTACTTTTGTAAATTGAATTTCGGGAATAAGGTAAGAAAAAGGTTATTTCCCAGTTGTCTCCCTTCAGGAAATAGTCAAACAAGAGTTATGGTTACTTTGCGACCTTAAAATACAAAAGAGCCATATTTGGTTTCTCTTCAAGGTTGGTCATAATGACTGAGTCTAACACGGCTTCTGTATGCCAACAGTGAAATAAAAGCAATTATAAATTACGTTTTATCAGTAAAGAAATATAACATTTGATAAAGTTTTTGTTAAATTAAAAATTTAAGACATAAAATATGAGAGATTTTATTTTACTTATACCATAGACTGAGATGCAGGGCATAGTGGCAACATAGGTGGAATTATTTAGTTCATCTACTTTTTACTATCAAATTGAAATGTACACTAAATTTAGAAATCTCTATTTATATAGAGTTAGGTATGTTTATATGTTTATATATTTGTATGTACAGGATTCACTCCTAAACTAATTAACCAATCATTATGAATTTTGCAGCACAGCTGCTACGTGTAAGGGGTTGTAATGTGGGCTATATTTAATTTAATTTTATGCAAAGTGGTAAAGAAGGGGTGGAAGCTCTTTGTGAAAATTCAGATACCTCCGATTTTTATTAAATTTTAATAATAGATTTTAGACATTAATTGATAAATATTCGTCAAATGTCAGTTTCTCTGGAGTATCTTAAAAGACTTAGGGTACATAATATAGGCACAACCTCCAATTTGAAAATTGAAATATTTCAGATTTGCATTGAATTTGATCCATAATCATTAGCCACCAATTAAACAAAACTACCTGGATTTCAATTTCTTATTAAGACGCCTTAAACTTAAGTTTTTAATTAGAATTTAGAGACATTTTCTAGAATCGAGATCATTAAATGGATCAAAATTGGAACAAAGATTCTAGACATTCTTCATAAGCGGACATAAAAGTGGTGCAAAATTGTTCTGTTCAGAGGACGGGTTCTCGTCTAGTTTGTTATAAATACTAATCTATATTAAAAATGTTGTTACTGTCCTCCTAGATCGATAAGAGCCAAATATATGAATACATTATTTATAGGCGAAAAACAGAAGATCAATGGCAAAAGCTCAAATATGTATTCAACACGTCAAACAGACAATTATTAATTAAAAAGTGATTGTCCATTGGGATGGACTTGAGCTGCATTTCAAGAATATGTGGATATAGATGAATTCCTGTAGTAATGGGATATGAATCAATTGCGGGTTAGGTTTGTCGCCCTGCAGAGACATCCGGGTGGAAAAAGTACTACAAATAAAAAGTTTGTTCAACGCACTGGAAAAAGAAAATTATTAAAACAGAAAAAAAAAAGACAAAATTAGAAAGAAAAATATTTTGATTAGAATCGTTAAAAAAAATCATATATAAAAGGAAAAAGAAAGGTGAAAAATATGTAGGCAATGTACCTTTTTTTTTTTTAATTTCTGCCTGAAAAGAAAACTTTTATTTAAAAAAAAAAGTATGTATTTTTTTGTACATACTACCAACATTTTCTTTCGGTTCATTAGAAGAATACTCATTACAATATTTAAGCTAAATTAAAGCCTTCCTTTGAGACCATTTTTGTTTTATATTTCCAGTTAAACGTTGAAAAAAATAAAAATCCAAAATGGTGGATAGATCACTTTTCATTGATGTGTGTCATTTAATAACTAAAATAATTTAACTGGTAAACCATAACTGCACAACATCCGTTTATTTAAATAATTTTAAGTACAACACTTTTATTAAAAAGATGTTACTTTAAAAACTTTCTTTGGAGTTTTTGAGATGAGGGTTGATAATTCGTAGAATTTGGTATATTCGGACTACTGTTCTCATCTTGGGTGTTTTTATCACAACGTTTCGACCGAAGTTACCTCCGACCTTCTTCAGGTGTACTTTGTCGGACTCGGGAATCTTTCTGCCGAACTCGGGAATCTGGACGGAATTTCGAATCGAACCCTTTATTTAATCCACGGGGGTAGCATGACAATATAAATTCCGTCCAGATTCGCGATTTCGGCAAAGTACACCTGAAGAAGGTCGGAGGTTACATCGGCCGAAACGTTGTGATAAAAACACCCAAGATGAGAACAGTAGTCTGAATATACCAAATTCTACAAATTAAAAACTTTGGTTTGTTTAATTATTCTTAAAATAAAGTTCTAAAATCTCAAAAAAGCAAACTTTCATTTGTTTATAAATAAACATTTTTTTTAAAGTTTATTTTTTAAAATAAATATAGTAAGTAAATATGAAGATGAGAATTCCGAGGCAGAAGCAATGCAATGTTGAAAAACCGGAAGGTGGAATAAATAAAAATAAAAATAAATGATAAGAGACGGTAAATCTCAGAGCAATTCATTTATATTTCAAAATTTAAACATAAAGACAGTAAATTGTAAAATGGGCTTACTGTTAAATATTTAAAGGTCCGGAATGGTAAAGACTTTGATCATTTCGAGAGTAACAACCTCCATTTTTCCAAAAGAAAACAAAAAAAAGAGAGAAAAGAAAACAACTTTTGTTTTCTTTTTGAAAAAGAGAGGTTGTTACTCTCGAAATGATCAAAGTCTTTACCATTCCGGACCTTTAAATATTTAACAGTAAGCCCATTTTACAATTTACTGTCTTTATATTTAAATTTTGAAATATAAATGAATTGATCTGAGATTTACCGTCTCTTGTCATTTATTTTTGTTCATCCCATATTCCACCTTCCGGTTTCTCAACATTGCATTGCTCCTGCCTCGGAATTCTCACTTTCATATTTACTTGTTTACTAGCAATGCTTCAAGCAAACTACCATTTCCTTTATATATATATATATATATATATATATATATAAGAATAATATTTATTTTTATTTATTCCACATTCCGGTTTTTCAACATTGCATTGATCCTGCCTCGGAATTCTCACCTTCATATTTACTTGTTTACTAGCAATGCTTCAAGCAAACTACCATTTCCTTTATATATATATATATATATATATATATATAAGAATAATATTTATTTTTATTTATTCCACATTCCGGTTTTTCAACATTGCATTGCTCCTGCCTCGGAATTCTCACTTTCATATTTACTTGTTTACTAGCAATGCTTCAAGCAAACTACCATTTCCTTTTGAATATAGTAAATTTCAAAAAGTTATTAAAATAAAGTTTTTTCATGAACAAATGTCATTCATTTTGTTCACAAAACAAATAGAAATTAGAAAAAGAAAATGATGTTAAGGCAAAAGTGAACCTTTAATTTAGCTTGAACGTAGTGATGCGTATTCTTCCTTCGTTCAATAAGTATATTATATGTTAAATAATTACTTGACAATGATTCGTACTAACATAGATGGCAGTGGTTTCACAGAGTCACGTGGTACTTCGCCTGTTGGGCTGAAAGCAAACCATGCGTCTACACTCAGCTGTCTATTGTTTGAGCGTCGACACATGTTTTAGTTTCAACCAAACAGGCAAAGTACCACATGGCTTCGTGAAACCACCGGCATCTATTTTAGTATTATTTACTCCTCTCCAGGAGTTAGGCACAAGGCCAGTTTTATCTTACTCCCACAAGTAAGATGTGACCACAGCTTGGGTCGAGTAAGCGGGGTTAAAAGCCAGCGCTCGAGAGGTGAGCACTCTGGCCATTTAAAAATTGCCTGGGCAGCCCCGTTGGCATTCCCCGGTAGGGGCGCCTCAAGCAGTAAGCAATAAACTTACTCCTCCCCAAAGAGGGGAGGCGAAGCCTGGGAGGGTGGACCTCCTAGAACTGCACAGAACAGGCGTGCAGTATCCATCGGAACAGATACTACACTTTGATCTTAGCCAAAAGGCGTTTAATTTTAGTACGAATCATTATCAAGTAATTATTTAATAAAAATATATCACGCTCTTACATAAGTAGTTGGACACTCTGATCCATTTTTCTTCAAAAACACAGTATTTACAATATATATATATATATATATATAAGATAGATGGACGAAGAGTGATAAACATGCACGAATGTCCAAATTTATATCAAAATTCGATTGTTCAATGCAAGGTATATTCTGAAATAAAATTATGTTTATTATTCTTTCCTTAAGCCAAGGCTTTTCAAAGATCGAGATCTTATCATCAGAGGAATTATACAGATAGATAAGTTGGCAATAGAAAAGCCAAAATTCAACATTTGAAAAAATATTTTTAAAAATGATGGGTGAAAAAAGTTTGTGTAAAAAGATATTGGGTTTGTCCAGGTGGTAATTGTCCGCCGATAAGGTGCCCAGTGGAAGAAAGTTTCTATATTTATATATATATATATATATACATATATAGTAAGCAATGAAAATATATATGGCAATTAAGCTACACAGAGGCTCCTGCGTTTCATCCCCGGGGGGAATCTTCAGGCTAAATATATATATATATATATATATATATATATATATAAAAGGTAGTATGAAAATATATCTATGGCAAGTAGGCTACACAGAGGCATCCACTTTGCATGCACACATTTTTGCCTGATAATTTCCTGCGGGAATGAAACATGAACGCCTCTGTGTAGCTTTCTTTACATAGATATATTTTCATATTGCTACGAAGCTCTATTCACGTATTGAGCACTGTTGAAGTAAATACTGAAAATATATATACACAATATATTATATTACCTTATAATATTCTGTGTATATACATGAAATAGTAAAAATTATATATATATATATATATATACACACACACACACACCTGTGAAACAATTAAGGATAAATTCAAGTTATCATGCAATACACTCCAAAAAGCCAACAAACTATACACTTACCATGCAGAGTGACAGTGACATGTTTTATTGTCTATAATTTTTTATGGAGTAGGAGGAGAAGGAAATGGTAGTAATAACATTCAAACATTCAAAGATTTCTCATTGACAATATCTCTACAGGGGAAAACACACACACGCAGTGCTGAAATCATGCCATCAAAATGGTTTGGTGTCCAGGGTGGGAGGTTGTCAATACACAAAATACAATAACAAAAAAAAAAAAAAAAGGAGTTAAAATATAGACACACACAACTAGTTTTAGTGGGGTGCTCATTCAATAAACTAGGAACACAAATATTTCTTTGGATGCTTGAGGGGAAAGGATTCATTGCGATGAATTACTAAAGAAACAACCTTCCTTCTTCCAATTGCAAAATTGTAAGTATCTCAATAAAAAAATAAAATAAAATAAAGAGCTCTTTGGTTTGTACAGGGTGGGCCAAAATAAGGGTCCTATTTTTAAAAATTCATAACTTTTTTATTTATTGATTCTTTTTTTTTTTTTTTTTTAGAATAAGTAAAGGACCCCTTCCGAAGCAAGCATGAGCCGTATTAGCCCTAAGGAACGTACCCTCATTTAGAAAACATTATTTTTGCTTAAAAAACTCAAAACCGTGTAAAAAACAATACTTTAGTTTTTGTAAGTTTTAAGAAGTGTTTTTCGGCTAAAATTTGTTTTGTTTATTTCAAAAAATCTCGGAAGGGTCAGTCTACACACACATAAAGTTTGGTGAGTTTAACTTTTATTTTGTGGAAGTTATTCAAATTCAAGTTATTCAAATTTAAAGATAGGACCCTTATTTTGGCCCACCCTGTATTAGGGAACATTTTAAATCTGACTTGTCAAAGTAAATTCGTATGAATCAGAATGGGACAATTTTGTTGACCAGTTTGATTCTGTTGTCGGCATTCTTGCAGGAGGAACCACATAATGGTTACCAACATCCTCAAGTGAAAGTGGTATTATGGAATCGACTGGATTCGAACTTGGCACACCCAGGTCGTCAGTCCACGTCGTTATCCACTTAACCACTGTCACCTCCTCATATCTAACTTGTTTATATACCTGCTCTTTGAGCGGTGTTAGTACAGTACCTGGGTATGTCAATTTACATCTTTACCAAGCTTCTACCACTAGTACTTAGAAAGAATTTGTGAAATTTTGTAGAAAAAAAAAGTATGCTACTTAGTAATATGCACGAGAGAGTAAGTAACTATGATGAATGTATTTATGTATTGTTTTAGAAATTAAGTTTTTAAGCAAAAATCATTTGCTTTCAACTAATTCTGAATAACCTTTACGCCTACTTTTTTTGCGAATTATCAAAAAAAAAAAAAGAAGAGGTCACTTAGTTAAAAATATTTATATAATGCTTTTTTATGTTATATTAATTTCTTTAAATTTATAAAACATGTATTCAGTTGAAAAAAAAAAAAAAAGTCTTAAACTTATGTGAGATTCAAACTCAGGTATTGACATCGTAAAAACTACTGTCTTAGTAATGTGTACTCAGCCTATTCCTTTTTTGGTCAACCAATCACAGGTTTCTATTTGCATACGAACACTCAAACTCCCAAAACACCATAACTTTTTAATAGTAAATAGATTAATTCATAAATAATCAGTTATATTTTCAAAAACCTAACTTTGAGTTTTACAAAACAACCATTGAAACAGAAACTAATGCCTAATATAGGTATTATTTCTTTGATTTTGTTTATGTGAAAAATAGATCACTTTAATTAAAGACACGGATGGATCATTAACTGATTGCTAAGAGTGTTTTTATTTTGTTTTGTTTTTCTGGACGGGGATCGTCATTTCGTTTAATATTACAGATTCTCGTCCAAGTTTCTCTGAATTTTACTCTCTTTTTTTAAAAAGATATTTTACATTTTGAAATTTTTTAGATGAAGATCTATAATTTGTATTATTCAGACGACTATTCTCGTCTTGGTTGTTATATTCACAACGTTTCGGCCGATGTAACCTCCGGCCTTCTTCAGGTGCGTCTTTCTGAACTTTGGGAAACTTCTAGTAGAACTTGGGAAACTTTATGTCAAACTCGACCTAAAGATTCTAAAGTTCGACTAGAAGCTTCCAGTGTTTAAAAAGGTGCACCTGAAGAAGGTCCGGAGATTACATCGGCCGAAACGTTGTTGAATATAACAACCAAGATGAGAATAGTCGTCTAGGTAATACAAATATTACCTATTTTAAATTGTTTCAAAACTATAAAATACAACTAAAAATGTTATGAAATAATAAATGGTAGTTTGGTAGTTTTGTTTTACGGCATATCAACCCTTTTTGGGTTATTTAATGCCGAATCTGGTCATTATAGTAAAAGTTTTTATGCTTCAAGTTCTTTATATCTTCAAATGTTTAATCATCGTTTTTGGTTTGGTAGTTTTGTTTTACGGCATATCAACCCTTTTCGGGTTATTTAATGCCGAATCTGGTCATTATAGTAAAAGATTTATGCTTCAGGTTCTAAAAATAAAAATAAAAAAGGGGAGGGAGAAAGGGAGAGGGGCTGTTGTTTTTGTTTTTGGTTTTGTAGAACATAATTAAGTTTTACAAAAAAAAAAAAAAGAAGAAAAACAAAAAACGTCAATGTAGGTGAATTTCGTCTCAGGGAGCCACAGGGCAGCCTGATCTGGTATCACCAGGAAATAATAAATGAATATGTTGAAACCTACATAAATAAGTATAAGGTTTCTACTTTCTGTTGTTGTTGTTGTTTTAATCATTTTATGTATTTTTCGTTGATTTAGAAGTTCTGATTTACCTGAGAATTCGTGGGAAAAAAAACACACAAAAAAAAAACAAAAAAAAAACAAACAAACAAACAAACAAACCCTGTGTCCTGCCTCAAGCGACGAGAAAAGGTGAAAAGTAAAAGGAGGGTTGAGTATAAAGACATTGAAATTACACATACTAAGAACTAATAGAAGAATTAATGAGATGGGGGGGGGGGCGGATGAGGTGGAGCCGGAGGAGGAGAAAGATGGATGAGGTGGAGCCGGAGGAGGGGAAAGATGGATGAGGTGGAGCCGGAGGAGGGGAAAGATGGATGAGGTGGAGCCGGAGGAGGGGAGAAATGAATGAGATGGAGCCGGAGGAGGGGAAAGATGGATGAGGTGGAGCCGGAGGAGGGGAAAGATGGATGAGGTGGAGCCGGAGGAGGGGAAAGATGGATGAGGTGGAGCCGGAGGAGGAGAAAGATGGATGAGGTGGAGCCGGAGGAGGGGAGAAATGAATGAGGTGGAGCCGGAGGAGGGGAAAGATGGATGAGGTGGAGCCGGAGGAGGGGAAAGATGCATGAGGTGGAGCCGGAGGAGGACGGAGATGAATGAGATGGAGCCGGAGGAGGGGGGGATATAGGATATTTAATAAGATTATAATTGTTGATAACTACCAGCCCCCCCCCTCCCCGCCTCTCCCTAAAAAAAAGAATGAGAAACATGACCTTAGATCTCCCTATTGACCAAATCCTGAAAGACCTGTGACCTATCTCTAGATATTACTAAGAAAACGTGGTAAAAGAATCTATTCGGTCACATTAAATAAAATACAAGTGGACACACAAAAACAAACGAATTTATGCTTCGCCAGTGTTCACACTAATATTTATATTCATATAAAATAACGTCTCAATCTGTGAAGTTAACAAAATCCAGAAAGACAACCTCTCAAACTGGAAAGCTTAAAAAAAGAAAGGGAAAGGTATCAATCAGTTTTATACTGATTGATATGTTTTCCTTTCTGGAGGAAAAAAGAAGAAAAAAAACAACCCTGTCTCATTATAGAAATAGAGTAAAAGATTTGCCTCCCGAATTCATTTCAGATGGCGGGAGAGTGGTGTGTTGTCTGACTTGCTATTTGCTTTCTCCCTTCCCATTAACACTTAAAATAGTTTCGTCAAACAGTTTTTTTTTTACTCGCTAAATTTTTGGTGACGGGATGGATATTTATATATGTATACAAATAAATACACGTTGGCTTTTATTATAGAGTTAAGGATAAGAACTAATTTTCTTTTTCTAATTGTTTGTTTCTTTTGTCTGTTTTACGGCACATCAACCTTTTTTCAAGATTATTTAATGCTGAAATAACACCTATTATAAATAATTAACTTGTATATGAGTAATCGAACACAAGTTGCTATTATAACCATAGCTGGGAAGGGATTCATACTTTTACCAACGCCCTACAGATACAACATTACATCAGGTTTCACGTCTACAGGAAACAATTCTCAGATGTTGCTTCTTATTTGAACGTAACAATTCAGGAAGCCCCACATATAAGCAGGTCATGTAATATTCCTCTATCATACGCATTAAAAAAAAATTATTCCCCTTTTTAATTACTGTTGCTAAATTACAAAGAAACTAACACATGTGCCTACATTTTGATACAAGTTCAACCCTTTGTTAGGTACACTATTGGTATCAGGTATCAAAATCTGAACGGAGCCAAATCAAGACAGCAGACCGTTCCTAGCCAGAATAAGTATTTTCAGAAAAAAAACTGAAGCGAAATAAAATATATTCATGCTAATAACACAGTGGAAGGAAAAAAACAAAAAAATAGGCTAGTACAAATCGAGTATCGATATTTCAGACTGATTGCTATTTGGTTCTGACATTGAAAATCTTGTTATATATATATATATATATATATATATATATGTCTCTTTTTGTCTCTAAAGACACTTGATGCATGGTGTGTTCATAGTGAAGCAAGGTTTGCACAATCACCAACCACATTTTTTGACTCTGGATTGCTATTTGGGCCTGACTCTGAAAATCCGACACGATAATTTTATATGTTAGATAATATAGATATGAATAAAATAATTTGGATAAAGTTTAACGAAATGTATACAAATATGTGAAAAAATTTCAAATAAGACTCTTTCATACCAACCCCCTTTTTGCCTTAGATCCTATGATATCCTTTTTATTTTCTGTATCTATTCTGTCTTTGTCTGGGCTTCTTCCTTTTATGCCTTTCCTCTCCCTTCCTCCCCCCTCCTTACATTCTCATGTCTATTGCTTATATATTTTTATAATTTGTAATCAAAATCTGATCTAAATTTGTATGATAAAAGAGTCGTTTGATAAATAAAGACGGAATATAAGCTCTGTACATGAGTTTGATGTGATTTGCTTGTGCAGTTATCAATTTTATATCTCAAAGTTATGAGCGGACAGACTGTTTTGTTGCATCACGGCTCTTCAGTGTGGCTAGACAAGCAATTACTTCAAGCCGTTATCTAAAACCGACCGTTTCGTTAAAAGTCAGACTTCTTATCCATTATGCTATCAGCGCAAGCTACGAAATAAGTGAAATCTTAGTGTTTATGTTTGCAAAAACAAAATTGTATCTACACACATCTAATATATAAAGCAATACAGACTTTTTGTGTGTCTGTAAACGCATTATTGCCTAGCTCCTACAACCTCAATATGTAATTCTGTTTCACCATAATCAACTGACGCAGATCGGGCCATGTTTTTAAAAAATTGTATTTTGAATTAATTTTATCAAAAACATACTTATATAATAAGAATAGAGATCAAATTCTCTTAAATATTTCATCAGATAGATCCCAAAAGTGTCTTGTAAATTCATTCTTTTACCATTATTTCTAAATTTATCCAGTTTATTCTTAAAATTTCTACACTAGTGCTGTTTTTAACTTGATGTGATAATTTATTATAAAAATATATTACCCTATTAGAAAAAAAAAAATCTAATTTTGTAGTAGAGTTAGTTGAATAAAAATAAGTTTGTTTAAGTTGGTATTTTATATTAAAACTAGTTACTAATACTTACATAGTCGGGTAAAGTACAGAATAGTTAACAATCCTCCCATTCCATGAGCAATGTTGCTGACAAAGGGGGAAGAATGGCTTTTTTTCTGGGTTAGAATCTATCCATCAAACACTTATCGTTAGTTAGTTTTTAACCTTGAAGCAGTATTATTTTTTTAATTTTTTTTAGCTCCTTACATCAAGTGGCTTCATGCCTTGCCTGGAGCGATTTCCATGAAAAAGTTTTTTTAAAATAAATAAAATAAAAAAAATAAAAATTTTAAATCGGAAACTCTTAAAATTTTTTATAGCAAACACAGACTCTACCGACCTGTATACTTTTAACATGTAGAAACTAAGATTTTTTAAATTTTTATTTCAAAATTTTATTTCGATGTTCGTGTGGTGATAATATCCACGAAGTACACATGGCGAACAAGGTGATGGCTTAACTTCATTAAATTTAGGCGATTAAGTGTGATTTTACGAGCTTTTTTGTTGTTTTGGAAGGGTGCTTACCACTCGGGCTTAGGGTTTGTGGTAGGGTAAGTAATCTTTTAATACTATCTTTTCAGCATCAAGTGAACCGAAGTTAGGCCATCAACCGTTGTCTTTTTATCTGTCGATGAGACATTGAAATAAAATTCTGAAATATAAAGAATCTTACAGTTTTCACATGTTAAAAGTATATAAGAATTTAATTCAACTGCGTTTGCTATACATTATTTGCTATTTTTATTTTTTGCTTACCAGTTTTCGACTGTTAACTATTCTGGGCCTTTACCTACATAGCCTTTAACCTGAAAATAGTATAAATTAAATTTAAAAAAAAAAACCCCTAAAAAACAGGTTTTCGGAGATGGATAGATGGCAAGTGTGATTTGAATTGTTGCGAATGAGGGGGGGGGGCATATCTGTTTAAATAAAGCCGAAAACGGAAGGGACGGACGGAGTACAGATGAACCGTATTTGAATCCGTTAAGATCCTTGTCAGAAGTGTCCTCGGAACGGGGAAGTTAGTCAAACTTACGCTGCGGGGGACACATTGTTTACCAACAACAACCTCAACTCCAAAATGGGCCTAAAAGATGTAGATAATTCTAAATGAATGATGCGAAGAGAGAAAGAGAGCGAGCGAGAGAGAGAGAGAGAGACAGTGGACGATGGTGAAGAAAGAAATGTTTCTCTCTTGCGTCTGTACGGGGGGGGGGGAGAACAATATCTTGAATACCAATCCCCTTCCTCCCAGAACCTGCACAGGTAGAGCCAGGTAGATGATTACTTGCGGACAGGTGGCTCAGCGAGAAACACTCGCTAAGGCAGACTACCAGGTAGTAAGGATGGTTGCATGTCCTTTTCAAAATGGAAAAACAAGTTTACGGACTGATGAAGCTGGGGACATTCTACATGCTACAAAGGCACCTTGATTCGATGATGAAAAAGGAGAAAGAATTGTAGCAGTAGTAGTAGTAGTAGCAGTAGTAGTAGTAGTAGTAATAGGAGGAGGAGGAGGAGGAGGTCGCCGAGGAAGAAATCACACTTACTGGACTCCTGTTATCTGGAGTTTGTGTCCCCATTTCCCTCTTGATGCATACCTGTTTGGATTCACCATCACGAACTTCGGTATTTTGTTTCAAAGTCTGCAATATAAGAGGAACAAAAAAATGTGGGTTTTTAAAAAAAGGTGTCCATGCTAAGGATCGTCTATTTTAGAACGGTTGTTGTTTTGCGGGGCTGATGACAATGTTTTTCTTCTTTTCTTTTCTGTTTTTTTTTTTTAATATATATATATATATAGATATATAGATAGATATAAAAGTCTACTACGAAGAAGATGATGATGATGATGATAACTTTGAATGAAATGTAAAGGAACTGGCTATTTTAATGGCTTTTGTGACTTTTTCTCCGCAATTAACGATTAGGTATTGAGGTTGCAAAGGGAGAAGGCGTTCGGATGGAGGACTGGGAAAGTAACGCTAAACAGAGAAGATTGGAAAGAAAAAGAAAGAAAAAAAGAAAAGATGAAAAAAAAAAGAAAAAAAGAAAAAAGAGAAATAGAAAAAAAAAAGAAAAAGAGAAACAAAGAAAGAGAAAAAGAAAAAGAAAAAAGAGAAAAAGAAAGAAAGAGAAAAAGAAAGAGAAAATAGGAGAGGAAGGAGTTTCTTGTGTTCAGCTAAACAACATACAAATGGAAACACAGATTCATGCTGACTTGGAAAAAGAAAACACAAAAAACAAAAAAACAAACAAAAAAAACAATTTCACACCAGAAAACATCACATCAGTTCAAGGACAAAATACTTAATAAATAGTGACATTTAAAAAAAAAAAAAATGACATAAAATACTTTGACAGTCAGTAACAAGTCCATCAAATAGAATTACAAAAACTGGTGTGCAGAGGTCTGGTGATGTTCTATTAATGCCAGGGGAAGAGGGCAACTCCTTGATTGCATGCCTGAAAGACTAAAGTATAAGTTCTAGTACTTCTTGCGTGTCTTTGAAGTGTCATGTGGTCATACAACAGTTTCCCACTTTTTTACGCAGTCCTTTGCATTATTGTTGTACTCTGCAAGATCTTTCCAGCTGCATCGGTTGGACAGTAGGGGACAGACAAGGCGGTGTTGCATCGTATGGTCCTCCTCTCCACAGTTCTAGTAGAAAGGGAGATAGTTTGAATATGATTGGATTCCCTCCGCCCCCAATTTAGATGCCCTGGGCCACCACCCTGTCAGCGCCACCCTCTGCACTCCACTGTTTACTGATAGTATTTTTATTAAAATAAAAAAAAGAATCTCAAATAATTTGATTCAAGAAAATAATATTTAAAAAATGTTATATTGAATTTCAGTACTTCAATTTTTTTTTAATTTTTTTATTGCAGATGTTTGACATTATTTCAATAAATGGATTAAAATATAAAAGAAAATTACCAACACTTACGGTAGAATTAAGATTCTAAAATAATATTTGAAAAATATATATTTATTTGATAAATAACAACAAATAATATTAGAAAAACATTTTTTTTAAATGCTATTTGCTGCGGGTGGCATTGATATTTACTGCGGTATAACCAAGAACCAACATTACCGGTCCACATTTCAAGAGATTTCAAACACCTACGATTTGATAAAGAGGTTTTTCCTTGAAATAGAACATGGTCACACACATTAGATCACTGTGTAGAAGTCTTAACTAATCAACTAAGATTTAATATAAAAAAAAACACTTGTTTTTGCCTTAATACCGACATATTTCGATTTCTTGCATTGTGATAGCCTTCTAATACTCCTCTATATATACATTACACGCAATGCTTTAAGTAAACTACATCTCCTTATTAAATAACATTAGTCACTTATATGGAATGCGATTTGTGTCAACACTTTTACGTCAGTAACAAAATGGGCAACAAACCCTGGACATGCATCAGTGTAAGAAGAGGACTGCAAGCAATCCAAATATGTCGGTCTTCGACAGATTTGTGTTCCATGTAGCCGAGTGGACTTTTTCAACACCTTTGGTCTGTTAATGATACGCCACACTCGGGACCATTGTGAAATGACTAGGCTTTATGAGCAATTCTCCATCGCCACTATTCGTAGAAACGCCTTGAGCCTGCTCTCGGCTTGCCAAGCCAGCAGGACACCCGATGAAACGTCCTGATATTTGCATATTCGTTTTGAAAAAGGACATTTTATTAATTAATTATTTGTTGTTATTTATTGAATAAATAATATTGAAAATTAAAAAGAAACTGTTTTTAAAATGAAAGATTAATGTATTTTTGACTCATTCATTGCCCAATCGATCTAGACCATGTAGACATTTTGGTTTGGTTTGTAAGTTTTGTGGCATATCAACCCTTTGGGATTATTTAATGCTGAAAAACAATACCTATGATTCATTGTACATGATTTAATGAACACAATTTGCAATTTCACCTATAGCTGTAGAAAGGATATTAGATTTTGTAAAGATAAACTTTACAGTTGTTAAATATTAGGCGAGTAAACCCACTAGTATATAAAACTGTTAGTTGAGAATAACAGGAAATTAAAGTTCAGTCGGGGTCAACTTGCTGAACTTAAGGTTATAATTACTGGGGCTGTGGGAATTGATAGAAATGGATGTGACGTTACATGGCTCAAAGAGAGAGAGAGAGAGAGAGTGTGTGTGAGTGAAACAAGTTGATAGTTCGTTGGGAACACTACATGTGTGAACATGTTATTTTAAAATGCTCTGATAAGATATAATTAAACAATGATTATTGATCTCTCTCTGGTCAGTGATTTGGAACAAAGATCAAGCCGGATAAATGTCCTCTGTCTTCCAACAGTGTTGCCTTGACTTCGTCCTTTTTCGGGGTATGAAAGAACTTATTTGCAGGCGGCATTCCCGCGGTCTGGAAGGACCACAGAACAAGCAGCTAACAAAGATATGATTATAAACTTTCATTCATGTATGGCACAAGGCTAATTTAGAAATAGAACCATTTTTAAAAGTTGCTTAATCTTTCGTTGACAAAGTTAACAAAGAGTTGAAGGCTTAAGATGGAAAGGTATCAACATTATCAAAATATAAGAAATATTCTAGACACACTGAGAGTATTAGAACACCTGAATTCATTCGGCAAGTACAGCACATCGTTGGTGGTTGTTAGATGAAACAGATTTTCATCTAGAGAACATGTAAAAAGGGAAGTAACTTTGTGATCTGGCTGGCCTCAAAGACATTTAGAGGGTAGAGTTATGTCCCCTGAATTCCAGATAGACAATTTTTGGATTAGCACGTGTTAGAGACCTCTCTCCAAGTAAGACGTTTTGGACTAAGAGGTAATTCTTTTCTTCACTTGTAAATGGCGAATAAATGTTAACTGTTGATTTATAAAAGAGTTTTATTCAGTTCTTTTATATATTCGTTCTATATCTCACGAATACCACCGACTACACATCAGTGGTAATCCTAGAAGATCTATGAGGTTGATTGCAAAAAATACGGCGTGTCAGAACGAACAATGTGAAATGTTGTCCACAAACACCTCAGATACATGTATTAAGTGATAAATAAAGGTCATTTCATGTCAGAAAAGGTCAACGAAAATCGTCAATAGACTCACGGAATGCAGAAACAGATGGCAGAAATTTTTCATTATCGCATAAACCATAACATTTGGCCTTCTAATATGTAGGCGATTCATACCTCACGTTTTTTTAAGACCCTGAATTCAATTGTTTTTTTTTTTAATGAACAACATCAAAAGAATTAGATTTAAAAAAAAAAAAAAAAGTGATACATGAAAAATGGGCCTGTGGAGTCATAGCCCCAAATCCTGAAATTTTAAAAAGGTCAGACTACAGCTCTTAAAGCAATGCATTTGATCAGACAGTGGTTAAGCCATGGATCGACAATGTATGCAATGGAAGATTTTATGTTTCAACAAAATTAGGCACCATCAAGGAATGAATTGCGGAAAATGTTTATGATCACATAACCTCTAACATTTGGCTCTCTAATTCTCCAGATTTCAATCCATTGAACTACTATGTATGGAGTATAGTTGAAAAAGGGGTCGATGAGTACCCTCATAACACTAGAGAATCCCTAAAAGCCTTCACAGTCAGAGTAATGCCCATTGTGAACAAGAGTCACTTCATCCTTGCATGTAGGCGATTCAGACATCACATAAAAGCTGTTATCGAAGCTAAAGGAGACTTTATTGATAAAAATTTACAAATAAATATGGTTATTCTCAAAACGTTTTTTAGTAAAAAAAACATTATCTGTTTCTAAGATTAATTTTTGTGCATGTATAAATCTGTCTTCAAATACATTACACACCATGTACACAAACACACAAAAAATGAAAAACCAAAATTGTTTACATGTTCATCAACGTTTCGTCTTTATTCCAATATTTTCTCAAGATCACTGATTTGAAGAAAAACATAGAAGTCAATATTTGAAAGATATGTGATGAATCTACGACGTGGAAAGAATGTTTCTCTTTTTGTTTTCGAAATGAAACAGACATTAAAATTCAAAATATGTGGTGCGTTTATGAAGTGGAATGAATGTCTTTTTTAATATCGATATTACGTGTATAAGTTTTAAAAACTTACTTTGAAAAGGAGGTTTTAACCTCGAAATATTAGGAAAACTTGGACACCATATGATAGACGGTTGATTAAAGATGACAAAAAAAAACATGTTAAGTAGAAAATAAAAGATAAGTATTATATTGCATACTGTCTCTTTATGTCTAATATCATCTCATTTCTCACCCAGACATACTTTCAATTCACCCGATGCCCATAAACTTACATTGCGTTGGCACAGCTTCTAAACCTCGAACCTATCGATTCTTTTTCAAGTTGAAATGAGATTATTGATAAAAATAAGAGATGCCCAAAAAAGAAAAAGAAATAAAACTAATAAGGCACGCAGATTTATTTTCTTGATTTCAATCAGTTACTATGATGAACAAATTTTTATTAAAAATTGAGCACGTTCATTACAGGTGACCGGAACAAAGTGTAGTATCTGTTCTGATCCTGCACTACATCTTTTTTTTGTCCTCGGTCAGTGAAGGAGAGATTTTTCTAAATTGAGCCAATTTTGTTATTTTTTGTCCCAATCGAGAGTGTCCCTTTTTGGAGAGTTGGATTTTCCCCACATTAAAAACTGACCTTGTGTCTAACTGCCTTCGTGGGGAGGCAAGTAAATAAGGACACATACCAAGTTTGTGTTGTAGATGTGGAAGTTGTTGTACTCTTACGAAACTAACATTGAAATGGCAATTTCAATGCTGCCATACATTTTCTGGGTTTTTTTCTTCATTTTAGCAGCTTATTTATGTGTGCTATTTTCATAGGGATGATGGCTGATACTGATAGTTTCTGTCAGATCGGGATCTATTTTTGCTTTGTGTGGTCCTGTTTTTTGTTTTTTTCAAGGGTCTGTAATTTAAATTCAAATCTTGAAATACTATGATGTGTAGCAACTTTGTTTCTTCTTTTACAGCTAAACAATAATTGCTGTATTGTCAGCAGACAAACCCAACCTCTAGGCAGATCAACACAGACAATGGCTATGTCACACCAGACATTTTCCTTACAAGCCCCAATCTGCAGATGTTATTCCTACCGTATCTAAAATCTAATTTTATACCTTTTTTATAGCTAATATATAAAGTGAATTTTCCCCTATTCCTGTGACTTAAATAGCTTTGTTAACAAAAAGTACATACTTAAAACTGTCTAGTTAGTCAGTTTTGGCAAATATTGGTCAGTGTTGTTAAAAATAAAAAAAATATTTTCAATCGATTTCATAGATTTTTATATTTAATCCTGATCAATATTTTCCTTTTTTTAGTCATGAATTAAGCCAGATGGAGGAGTTTTCATTCCTTAATTAAAATATACTCTTACTCTACACATGGAAAAAATTAATAAGACGAATCTTTAAAGATTTACCAGTGAAAAAGAGGGGAAGGAAGTCTTGATTTGTTCTTTTCACTTTCTTTCTCTCCTTATTTTCGTTGCCTTTGGTTGACATGGAGAAACAAAGACAGCGTGGAGAGAGAGGGAGAGAGGAAGACATAGAGAATGGTTTTAAAAGAGGAAAAAGAAGTTTTAATTTGTTCTTTTTGCTTTCTTTCTTTGCCTTTGACCGACAGTGGGGAAGAAAAGGAAATTAAAGAGAGAAAGAGGAGGAGGAGGGGAGATGAAAAAATGTCGCCTGTTCTAGTTTTAACCAATATTTGACTGTGAGAGAGAGAGAGAGAACATTGATTCGGTGGCTTAATCAGTTAGCATGCCGTACTTAGAGGCAAAGGTTATGAGTTCGAACCTCGCCCTGGGCATAAGTATTTTTACTCTGATTTTGTCTTAAAACTTAAACGTTTCAAATTATAATATTATATAGATTGTTTCGTTTTACTTTTTTTCTGTAATCTATGTATTTTATGAAAATTAGGACCCCCGGCCACACCGGGTAGCCCTGCTGTTACCTAATTAGAAAGTTCTAGAACATTACATTTTTGCACGATTGTTGACATTTATTGAATGTGTTTCTACCAGTATTTTGTTTACTTTTCGATTTTTGAACGATTATCAAGGCTTCTCATGCAAGGCTTATCAACAGCCATTTTTTTTTTTCGTTCTAACTGAACCGAGTGGATACAAGGTTTGTTTTGAAAAAAAACCCAAAAAACAATGCTTTAAAATAAGTTAAAACACAAATAAACTTATCCAGGTAGGTAGAAGAGTAACTTATCTTGCCTTTGGTAACATTTATTTGTTGCATATTTGTTTTTTCAACCTTTTTTTTTTTAGTCACAGCAACATATCATCCACATGTTTAACCTAACATCATGAGAGGTCTCCGTTCAGTCTCGAGAAACAATGGATACCCCCTGTAAGGGTGACTGTGCGGGGGAGTTTATTGTGAAGCAAAGATTGCACAATCCCAACCGCATCTGTTCTGAACTGGTATTGCTTGAGCCCAGTGGTAAGATGAAGTTCAAGACGATTGGAAACAATGCTGGGATAAGCAGAGAGTCCCCTCACATACAGCACTTGGTATTACCAAATGGTCACCCATTTAGTCCTGACCAAGCACAATGTCGCTTAACTTTGGTGATCTAACATGATTATAGTGTATCAACATCATACCTATTCTTATTGGTTAATTATGGAATGTTGTAAACCACAGGTGACATATAACAAAATATCTACATTTCCTTTGAATAATTCATTTTAACTAATTTACATGAGTTTATTTCATAAATATTTACATTTCTTTCTTCTGACTGAGAGCAGCCCCTGTGAGATGGTTTGGTCACATGAGGACCAATCAGCGTATTAATTTCTACTGTACCTTTGAAGATAGTTGTTTTGTTTTACGACATATCACCAGTTTTGGGGTTATTTAATGTTGGATCCGGTCATTTTGGTAAAAGTTTTTATGCTTCAAGTTTTTTTATATCTTCAAATATTTATTTATGGTGTTTGGCTTGGTTGTTTTGTTTTACGGTATATCAACCCTTTTCAGGTTATTTAATGCCAAATTCGGTCATTTTGGTAAAAGCTTTTATGCTTCAAGTTATATTTATTCATGGTGTTTGGTTTGGTTGTTTTGTAGAGGAAATTTGTTGTTTTTGTTTTTGACTTTGCAGAACATAATTGAGTTTTGCAAAGGCAAAGGAAAAAAAAAACAATAACATCAATGTTTGGTGCATTTTAGGTCAGGAAGCCGGTACTTTCAGACAACCTGATCTGGTAGCACCAGAGAACTTTTGAAGAACTACTTTCGGACCAACAAAGAAAGACGTCCTCTCTCCCGAAAAAATACAGCTCGAAGAACAGTGTCAGCCGAACTTTCTTACTTCATTACTTCCTTCACTGTGACACTGTCTTAACTTTCGGCAACCTACCCCCAACGGTGTAGGTCACTTAAATAACTACCTTTCGTTCTTATTTATAGAAAGGGCTTTGTTTGACGACCGTTTTGTTACAAAATATTATGGAAGTTTGTCTTACAGTCGATACGAAGATAAGCTCCTATAAATTTGGCCCAGATTATCACCTCTATCAGGTCATGTAGAAAATGTTTACGGTCACATGCCTTTTTATGTATTTGCTTGTCAAACATTTATTGTTTATTGTTTTGTTTAATCACCTGTCACTTTTATTTCTCTTTGGTACTCCCCGTCCGGCCCATCTACATACAGTTAGTATATGACAAAAAAGGCAGGGTTAAAGTGGAAGCCTCGGGGCTTTTGGACAGTCAGGAGTATTACAAACAAAATCCCTGTCTAAGACGCATTACTCCTATTTTGGGAGACACCCGAAGTGACCGGGCAAAATATGAGCACAGAAACTACACTTTCATCAGAGCTGAAATAGTTTTGCATGTGTGCAGAATTTACTTTCTAATTTTAATTTTCCTCAAAATATACAAACCCTTCACACCTGATTGATTAATAAAAATTTCCCAACTTAAATATTTCCTTAACAAAAACAAAAATTCTTCAGGCTAAAAATGTTAGATATGGTTATCTTTAAATTTCCTCCATTCTGTCAGTTTTTTTTGTATTTTCTTATGTGCCTTATGCAGTGGTGTGCAGAATAGAGAGGAGGGGGGGGGTATCAAAATTTGGGGGAGAGACATCCGATCATATTCAAATTATCTCCTTTTATAATAATATTTTGCAGTACTAGGACTTATACTTGAGTTTTGGGGCATATGATCAAGGAATTGGCCCCGGGCATCACCAGGGCATTTTTGGATTACTTTACTAATGACTCAGCTGGATTACACTGCCAATAACACTGCATAGAAGATGGGCTCCCTCTACCGCACTAGAAAACTACTCACACCTGCCAGTATTGTTGCCACATCTGGTCTAGTGCATGTGCCACTAGTCTCTCTCTATTAGACAAAGTCCCAAAAAAAGAGTCTCCAATCTAATAGGTCCCCGCACTGTCAACCAAGCTTCCTGTAGGCATGGACCCTAATAGTAGCCCATTACGTCCAAGTGGCAATGTGCCTTATATGGAGTGAATGAGACTAAAAAAATTTTTTTTAAAACCTCACTTATATTAATACTTTACATTTGGCTAGTCCTGTCGTGTCTTGTTTTTGCATAGTGATATATTGTCTTCTGAGCCTTTTATGATATTAATATTGTCATTTACTGAATTTTCTATACTTATGTCAACTTACGTAACATAAAAGCAAAATAAAATGTTTGAATTTCATTAAAAATTTTAAACTTGATCAGTTGATCTATCATAATTTTCATTTCAAATATACAAATCAGCTAAGGGGTTTGCCAAGAATAAACATCTATCTTTTCTTTTCTTAAAACTATATATATATATATATATATATATATATATATATATATATATATATATTTCTTCAAGATTAGTCATGAGACTACAATGGATGCTGCCACTCAAACTTCCTTTTGCTACTTTGATCAGAGAAGCAAGTCAAGCGAAGACGAGGCTAACACCAGATAAGGGGACAGATGCTGCTGCTGGCGGCAGCGGTGTGCAATGCAGGCAGGTAAGAAATCTACAAAACATGATAATGTACTCTTCAGCAGAAATACAGACCCCCCCCCCCTCTTTCCCCCAAAATAATGCCAGTTATGTGAAGGAAATCCTAAGTGATGGGTATATTTAAGAGGTTGCAATTCATTTGCAGTGGTAATCATCAGTACAGGTTTAACGGCTTATACCACATTAAAAAAAAACAAAAAAAAACTGGTTTGTGCCAGATCACCAAAGTTACAAAGCATGGAGCCTGGTTAGTATTTAAATGGGTAACCATTAAAGAAAATGTTCGTTATATGAGCCAATATATAACTTTTAACAATCGGAATATTTTGGTTTTTCTATGATGAATAGCGTTTAACCTGGTCGTGGTTGAGCTCACCTCTTTTCTAGCCTGCACTACATCCTGAACCATGCTGGCCGATGCACGGCAGTCCTGAGCAAGGTTGCACGAGATAGGGCCTATGCAAAGAGGTAGTAACTTTCCAAAATTGCCTTCCGTGGCATCCTTGACCAGTCCCCATGCACCCAGCACTATGTGATCGTCTCAAAGCAGTTTTATGCAACTACAGTCTGTAGTTAGTCTATATTATAAATGCCCGTCCGTGCGTGTTGAAGTCAAACCCTTCATGAGGTAACCCTGTTAATATGCATGGGCATAGACAGAACACCCCGGATCTAGAGTATTGATTTACTCCTCCCACGGAGTTAGGCACAAGGCCAGTTTTTATCTTACTCTCACAAGTAAGATGTGACCCAAGGTCGGGTCGGGAAAGTGGGGTTCAAAAATTGCCTGGGCAGTCCCGTCGGCATTCCCCGGTAGGGGCGCCTCAGGCAGTAAGCAATAAACTTACTCCTCCTCAAAGAGGGGAGGCGAAGCTTGGGAGGGTGGACCTCCTAGAACTGCACAGGACAGACCCATAAACCGGCGTAACTCAAGCCCCGAAGGCCACCAGTCTATGGGGTGCAGTATCCATCGGAACAGATACTACACTTAGTAGTCAAACCGTGATAAAAACTCCTATCTTTTACGAATAGTTGTTGTACCTGTGGCGCTCATCGCCAAACCGAGAGAACATGGTAGAAAATTTCAAGAGGAACTGGAAACTGTTATGTTTGGTTCTTCTTGTCCCTGCATTTGTTGGATAACCTGTGTCAAGTGTCACAACAGGGTAGAACTGAGGTCTCTTCCCTCAAATAAATTCTTACGATACTTCTTCCATATGACAAGCACAACATACAATAATACAAACTTTTCTATAATGTTTATACATAACTATAAAACCTTACAACAGAATTTTAAAGGTCAAATTTAATGTTATTTGTTTAACTCTTTAAACCTATGAGCCAGTTAGACTCTCTAGTCAAAGATGATTCAAAAGTCGACAGTCACAGTTTTGTGTTTATGGCTAAAGATTCTTCAGCCAATCAACAAGCGACTTACATCTGCATAACCTAACCTCTGGTCACTTGATTGGGCCTCTTATCCCGGGTATAAATATGTTACCTAGAGTTAAGTGATCAAGTGATAAGGTACTAGATGTACCTACCAGGTGATGCCTGGGATATAGTGAAACATTGTAGTTTTGAATTTCTATTTGTTTGCACATTTTTTTTTAGAATTATACAGAAAACGAAATAATTTTAGTTGTAAGGCAGACAACTCTTTTTTTCATTTGTCAATAAAAAACATGAGTTACATCCCTTGTCGATTTGATTTTTCCAGTCACAATTGAAAAATGTTTCCATTTCTGCAGTTGTCCGAACAGGGCTATATAATTTTTTAAATAAACTGTAATGAAGTACATTATTATAGCACCAATAACATGGTACGACAATAAAGCATAAAAATTGGCTAGTCAGAATCAAAGTTTGATATGTCAGCTTAAATGCTATTTAGGTTCAACTTTTAAAATCTCACAGGATAACTTTTATGCTAGATGATTAATGTTGATTTGACTCCCATATTTATATCCTTCGTCTTCTCAGGCAACTCATAGTTAAGGAAAATGGATCCATAGTTAAGTTAACTTTTCGATATAAAACTTAATGTGTGTGATTTTTGTGTGTTCCCTATAGAAAGAAGGGTAGAGAATCTACATAAAATCTAAATGTGTATTCTTATGTAAAATTTACAGAGGAAGACATAACCCCCTTCAAACTTTAGATATATCCTATTTTTATGAGGGAGACAAATGAAGTGATCTCGAATATCTATGTACCCTATCTCTAAGTGACACATTAGGACAGAACCCCTTTTACACTTTAAATATGTATATCTGATTTTAATGAAATTTAAGCTATATGTATAAGTCACTAATTCGGAGAGTTTTCCAACATGTCAGCCTCTTCCGACTATATTAGGGGACGAAATGAAAGGGGCAGTAAAAACAAAGAAAGTAATATGGTGTTATGAGCATAGTGAAAAAGTACATAGTAGTGATCCTCATTCAATCACGAGCCACGCTGAGCATTCTTGCAAGTATATTTGCAGGTGAAACGGTTGTTGTCTCCTTCATAATGTATGAATATATTCCAACTATCTGTGTGTGTGTGAGAGAGAGAGAGAGAGAGAGAGAGAGAGAGAGAGAGAGAGAGAGAGAGAGAGAGATAAACAGGAGAATATCTTCAGCCTGACCCACAATAAAAAGAAACAAACACCACCGATAGTCCCCAATGTATAAACAGACAAATGAAATTGTGTCTGTTAAAAGGGCTTCGTAGATTGAAAGAGTGAAGAAGAGACAATATTTATGAAGCATTTCTTATTTGCAAGTCATAATTTCAGTCTTTACATTAAATTTGTCAGATCAAATGTTTATATTATAGCATTAACCCCCTTCTCAAACACAATTACACACACATAACACTAGGTGGCAGCAAACTTGATTTATCTCCCCATGTCGTGATGCCAGGGGCGTCCTGATCTGCCTTATAAAAAGGGATGCACAGGCCCGCTCCCTCTCTTTTTCTTTCTCATGACCTGCTACAGATAACATCGGCCAGCTTGTCTCTCTCTCCCTATTCTGACCGACAGCTGCTATCACCATGTGCTCACACACAAAAGGACACTATCCCAGTATGTAAGAACTTTTCTCCACTCACACGTACACAATACTCAGACTCTCTACTATAGACATTCTTAAATGGGCACTTTGTCTCAACGTACGCACATACGCACACACACACATGAATACATCATTCCACCTTTGAACATGTTTTAATAAACACTATTTCATAGTCGGTTCTCTATACAATAAATGCTTTATTGAGTTATATTTTCTTCAACTTGCTACTTTGCTTTCATTAGTACATACTTGTATTGTGAACACAAATACATATATATATATAGCATCGACATGGAATCCTGTCAATATATTAATGGTTTAACCTAAGAAAAAATTAGAGGAACAAAAGTATAAAATAAAAATGCGACTAACATTTATCTTATGTTTGGGAATTTTTTTTAGATGAGGATCGATAATTTGTATCATTTGAACTATTCGGATGACTATTCTTATCTTGGTTATTATTTTCACAATGTCTCGCCCAATGTTAACCCTGACCTTCTTCAAGTGCATCCTTACAAACTTGGGAACCTATGCGGAATTTTTAACTGGACCCGATAGTGTAATAGTTAAAAGCATTGATTTACAATCGGTTCTAATCGACAGTCTTCTAGGGGTTAATGGTTCAAGTCTTGCTAAAGGCGATCATAACTAAGAATAACATAATAATTCACACTTCTACCCGGTCATGGCTGACAAAACGAGAACAATCTACCCCCGTGAATTAAATAAAGGGTTCAGTTCAAAATTCCGTATCAGTTCTGCGAGTTCGCCATAAAGATTCCCAAGTTTGAAAAGACGCACCTGAAAAAGGTCGGCGGTTACATCGGCCGAAGCGTTGTGAAAATAACAACAAAGATGAGAATAGTACTCAGAATAATATGAATGCTACAAATAATATTCACCTCTTAAGTTAGTATTCTGCTGTTTATAAAACAAGTTCCAATTAAACCTTTTTTAAAACTCAACTTTAAAAGGTAATAAAAAAACATCTTTAAATGAAATCTGGTTTTCAAATCTTATGAAAAAACTTTTCCAATAAAGTCAGCTGCTCCATGGACCGCTTACTCTTCATCAGTCGGATTAGTGTCCATTACTAAGCATTACAAGGCCATGAGCATTCACTACTGGCCACCCCCCACATTATGCTCAAGCTTGTGTCACATCCAGTCTCATGGGGAGGCAGATAAAGAGGACAATATAAATTTTTACATCTTGAAAAAAAAAATATATATATATATATATATAATATATAAATTAAAGTCAGTCTCTTTATGGTTTCTTTGTGATTGATAGCTTTTTTTCTTACAAAATCAATATTTGATTCTGGTACATCAGTTTTTCTTTATGGATCGTTGCCACATGTTTTTAAGAAGAATAAAATGTAATTCGATTTGATTCCTTCCAGGAAATACTTTGTCCGAGTTGGCATTATTTTCAAATGACCGCCATCTTATAAAAAAGGTGGTGTATCTGTATTCATCTATACACAGTTACTTTCCTTTGATTGGAACAAAATATATATATTTTCGAAAAAAAAAACAAAAAAAAAAAAAAAAAAACGGCAGAGTTTTAAAAAAGAAAAGCAAAACAAATTGTACGTAAATAATAAATTACCGGGCAACGCCGGGAAGGAATCGGTAGTAAATAATAATAAAAAATAAATACTTTCCTGTAAATTTCCTGCAAATAATTTTACTAAAGTAAATGTAATCAAATCCGATTGTGGAGCATTTTAAGAAGTCTCAAGCAGCATTTTCTCTTTCTTTCAAATTCTGATTTCATTCGATCTTGTCAGAGTTATTTCCCTTCAAACAAACACAATGTCTGTCTGTCTGTCTGTCACGTATTATCCTTATACTATCCTAGTATTCAATTGAATCATGTATTTATTTATTTATTATGCCCATTTGGCAATTCCTTATTTTAATAAATAATCTTATTCAAACTTTGAATGAACAACAACAAAATAATTCCACACACATCCCTACATCTCCCAAAAATATATAATATGAATAATCATATCAAATTCTCTTAAATATTTCATCAGATAGACCCTAAAAATGTCCGTTGTAAATTCATTCTTTTAACATTATTTCTGAATTCATCCATTTTATTTTTAGTGTTTTTTTTCTATACTAGCACTATTTTGTTTTGATTTAATAATTTGTTAACAAAAATATTTTACTTTATAAGGAAAAAATATCTAATCATCTTGAAGTTGAATAATGTAATATGCACAATCCAAATATTTAGCGCAACAATATATCATTCTAAATTTCAGTTTAGACATGTACCGTCTTAATTTTCAGTCCAGCCAGTGACCGTTCTAATTTCGAGTTCGTCTAGAGAGTGCCCTAATTTTAAGTGGACCACGGACCGTCCTAATTTCCAGTGCGGTCAGGAACTGTCCTAATTTATATATAAAAATAAAAATACACTAAACTATAAATTCACCTAAAAAGTAGTGTAATGGATTCGTCCGAACACTTTAAAATACAGCAACATTTGTGTAATTAACGGATACATTCTATTAGACACAGACGAACAACACAGGTAAGGAGGACATTTTTTAATAACTAATATAAGTTAGCTAAACATTTATCTGTAACAAAACTTAGATCTAATAAATGGAACGTTTATGTTTTTGTCTTTTAAGAGAAGTGGGGTCTGATCAACTCTGCTGGGAAGCCATGAAATAAAATACTGTTTTGTTTTTAAATTCCCGAAACAGTTTTTCATGGTAAACAACTGATGATCCCTTAAATAATGTTAAGACTAGTGTAAATTCTTGGAAGCAAACTAATATAGTAACTACAAAAAATAAATTGACTTACATGAGTGATTTTCTACTGAAAAACTTTTTTTCTTTCTTTTTTTTTTCCGTATATAGTTTTAATGGTTGAGAAACTTCGAGATATATATGTATATATATATTTGTTGTTTTAGTTATTTTTTTATAGATAAAATAGTTATCCACGGACACGTGTCTGGGGATAACTATTTTATCTACATATGTATGTGTATGTGTATATATATATATATATATATATATATATATCTCAATGGTTTATATCTCATTAAAGTCAGAGGTAAAATAACGTTACGAAGGGTTTCATTCTCTCAGTCAAGAAAACAGAATAACCATGAGTGTTCATTTCTACAAAATATCATGTTCTCAGGTCTAATAGCCAAAAGGATGTATATATCAATCTGATTTTACCTGTGATGGACACAGAAGGGTTTGTCGCAGTAATGCTGGTCTTAGAAATCACAAATGCAAGGTGGTTTTTCTATATGCAGAGCATGTGGAAAATAATAGCCTCTAGTTGGAGTAGCCTCAAACGCCACATGAGGGTCCACCAGAACAATGAAGCAGTTCTCTTTACAAGGGGTCTGCATGTTTGTCCATATTTGTACCAGAGAATGTAATTGATTAGCAGGGCTAAAAAAAGACGCATTCACTTGACACATGTTTAATAAGAAATAAGTATCAAGCTGCAGCCATCCTCAAATATACATAGATAAATAATAGTATACATGAAGAAGACTATATATCTATGTATCTCCATTTATACATCGGGTTCATGTTCCTCTTTTTGAATCATATACAGAGGGGTTCAAAAGTAGATCTACAAACACATAATTCTGCACAAAACCATCAATCAAACTGTGTACTTGAACATGGTTAAAGGATGCAATAATACTACAGGTACATAAACAATAACAAGACGACAGTTTCTAGTTTCAACAAGATGTTTTAACATTTTTTTTAACATATTTCACCCCAAACAAGGCAGGCCGCCACTGTAGACGTAAGGGGTTACTGAGAATTAGGGTGTAGGTTTTGGGTGTCATCTTAAGTTGGGAGCTGTGTAGCAAGATGTCTGTTTACATTAGTTTTAAACCTCTGCATGTCAGTACAGTCGGGGAAACAGGGAGCAGGGAGGGAGTTCTAGAGGCCGGCAGCACGAGGAAAGAAGCTATTGGAGTAGAAGGCTCTCCGGCATCTGGGGACCTCCACAGTGAATTGATAGGATTTTGATTGTCGGGTTGGTCTGTGTGTGCACTACGTTACAAAGAATTTCCCAGATCGAACATTGAGAAGCCGTCGACTGGATGCCACGTCGCCTGATCAAACCCTTTTGTAAAAGATATGCCATTCGCACGCAAACCACACGCGGTTGACGACATGATTTAGTTCATGTTGCTGTGTTGTCAAGAAATTTATGCTGATAAAGACAAGGATGCTCGCTCTTGATTTCAGAAGTTTGTGAATACCAACAACAAGCAATTTGAGTGGCCATGAGATCAAGTCTGATCTTGTTATTACATATACAAGATGGCCGCTAAAAAAGCGGGAAATTTGGGCAAGAGCTTCAATTCAATTTCTTACTCCTGATTTCATTGCACCAGAGGATTGGCCCTCAAAAAGTCCAGACTTAAATGTCATGGATTAATGTGCTTGGAGTTTGTTATTAGCAGAAACTCAGAAATGTCGATGCGACAGGCTATTGATTTGAAAACGTTCTTGGCAAGAGCTTGGAATGATATCCCACACGGTACTCTTCAATATGCAACGCGAGCTTGAACTTCTAGGTTAAGACGCTATGATGTGTACGGACGACATTTTGAGTATCTCTGAGTATATTATAATATGAGTCTTTGAAAAACTTTAGAAAAGTTATTCTTTGTAAAAATAACCGTTTGAAAAATTTCCCGCTTTTCTCGTGAACACCCTGTATTTGCTAAATTCGTTTGTTTGTATACTAAATGCAACGAGTATTGTGCGCGTTATCGATTTTTATAACTGCATACCTACATTCGCACCCCTTCTGTAAAGAAACTTCTCGAAATCGGAACAGAGCCAAACCAAGTCAACTAACCTTGCACACACAAAGGGCTTCATATCCTTTAAGATAAATCTACCTAGATTTGCACCCCTCTGTACATAACAGGAAAAAATAAAATTCTCAAAATCGGAACAGAGCCTAATCAAGACAGAAGACCTTACACAAAGAGCTCGGTATCTGTTCAGATAGAACTACTTACATTTGCACCCCTCTCTGTATATAACATAAAAATCAACTTCTCGAAATCAATTTAACCGAATCAGAACAGCTTGCCACCAACATCCCCCCTCTCTCTCTCCTATATATATATATATATATATATATATATATATATATATATATATATATATATATTGTACTTGTATTGTTGAAACTCAAGTGTTTATAAAAAGTGCTCAATAACAAGTAGAGTTGTTCATAAGTATAAATTTTTATTTATACAAACATTATTGGTTACATATGTGCATACATGTTTCGGTTGCACTTTTCACAGAAAGTCCTTGGTCTGATGAGGTTGACTTTCTGTGAAAAGTGCAACCGAAACATACATGCACATATGTAACCAATAATGTTTGTATAAATAAAAATTTATAATATATATATATATATAGTAGTTTCTTGTGCATGAATGATGAAATGCCTATATAAAAATGGAATAATAGATGGCTGTAAAAAAAATTGAAATACAAACATAAAAAAAGCATCCATATGGTCACAAATGTTAAATATTTTAACACAATATTAAAACTTGAACAATAAATACTGAAACATGCGTTGTTCTGTTTTCAAGTTTTCTTTGCTGATTATCATGAAAGAACGACAACAATAACAACCACCATGACAACAACCACAACAACTCTGTCTTCTATGTAATAACTAACACATTTAATACTATACAAGGTACACAATAAGCAAATAGAACACGACGCTTGAATAATCAGTGCTGATGACAGGTGAACACTATGGAAGACATGAACAGATGAAGATCATTGCTAAACACGTGAGAAAAAAGAACAAGGTGAACGAGTACATACCATGGTTATCCCTATAACAGGCCTAGAGATCTAACATTTGGAGTCTCTGACATTGAGGCAAGTTTTATAATCAGTCAGTAAAAATATTTTTAGCTACTAATACTTCACTTTCATTGTCCTAGAAAATTTCATTCTGAAAGGATTCTAACCATAGCCATGATCAAGCACACATTCTTTTTTTAAAAATATCCCACATTGAAAGAAAAATCACTCATTAAACTATGCATCTGCCTTTGTTTATTCAAAGTTACCTGTCTCTTCATTTATAAGAATTTGTCAATAATTGTAAAATTTATCAATTAGCTCATTGTGGTTCTTATTATTTGCTATGTAAAACACATAAAAAAACATAAAACTAATCTCACTGGGGAATTTTCCCTTTGTTTTTAACTGCTATATCAATTATCTTAGAAAATTTACAGTGCCTTCAGTAAAAGACCCCCAGTTGCATGATCGCCTGGCCTGTTATAGGGATGGCCTTGGTACATACCCATTTTTTTTTTAATCTGAAGTTTTATGTATTATGAATATACTTGTACAATTGAAAAATTTAATATGTAAATTTTTTTTAATGGTACACAATGTGGAGTGGTTCATTATATATTTTTTTATATAGAGTTGCATGATTAAAAGCAAGAAAACAAAAAAGGTGAAATTAGGGGGAGAAATAAAAAGTAGGCCTTGAAAAATTAAGGGAACAAAAGATAGATTGAAGAAAAGTAATAAGAAAAACAGAATGATTATATATATATATATATATATATATATATATATAATTGTATAAATTATGTGTTTTTTTAATTAATCATGATCACTGGTATCACACGATTCGTCAGATGACTTTAACATGCCTTTTTCATGCTTTGCTCACTTTTGGTTTTACATAACAGTTCTGCACAAAATTGCTGCATGACAATCTAGTTATTTAATTTTAATAAGTTTATGCAGGTATGAAAACTACGCAACGCTCTTTTCCGTTTCGTAAGTACATCCCAGATGTTGAAATTTTAATGACGATGGTACGTGCGAAAAAGAACAAACATTTTATTTCCACTATTCACCAATAATAGCCATTGTCAAAATACACCTGAAGAAATTCAGAGGTTATATCAGCGAAACGTTGTGAGAACAACACTCAAGATGAGATCAATAACCTGAACAATCCAAATACATATGACTATAGTTGAAATTATTCTTCCTAAGAATCCTTCCGACCAGCAGGAAACACCTGGTAAATACCACTAGTATTCTAATAAAATCTTTACTACTAAAAAAAATATATATTTTTAATCTTCTTCTAGGCTTTCAGGCTAGAATCAAAGTGTATGGCCTTGTGCCTGACTTGTTAAAATATATATAATATTTTTTTAAATAAATAATTCAAAGTGTAGTATCTGTTCTAGACTGAGGCAATTGTATTTTTACCCCAACCCAGGGTACCCTTTTGTAGGGGCAGCTGGATTTTCCCTAAATCAAAAAACGACATTGTGCCTTACTCTGCCCTCGTGGAGAGGCAAGTAAATAGGGGTTTGTAGAAAGGAAACATTTAAGAAACCTGCCATAAACGAGTACTTCAGCTAGTTTCACTAAAAGCGAATACGATTCTCATTCATTTGTTAAGTTTTTAGGAAGACCGCACTCAATCAAATTATTCTGGTCTCCTCGACAGATCTGTGTTCCAACCGATCGCCGTGAAGATGAGTGGAACGATAGGCCCCCACCCGCTGGACTTCAACAGCCCTGGTCTATTAATGGCGCCCTACACCGGGGACCATCATGAATTTACTTGGCTTGGATTTACGAGCGCTTATCCACCACAACAATTTGTGGAAACGCCTTGAGCCTGCTCTCGGCCTGCCAAGCCAGCAGGGCATCTGATGAAACTTCCTGATATTTGCATATTGGTTTTGAAAAAGAACATTTTATTAATTAACTATTTGTTGTTATTTATTGAATAATTTTTTTTATTAATTGTTAACGTTTACATATTATGCCTATTTATTTGCCCCCCCCCCCTATTTATTTTTCTTTTAAGTTATTTCATTAAAAAAAAACAAAATAACAAATAACTAGTTATTTCTGGAAGTATCCAAGGTGGATTTCCATCTGATCGATTTAAATTACTTACTTAGTAAACATCTGGCGTCTACTTGTCAGAATTTATTATTTATTGAAAGTAAAAACATGCGCTCTTCCCCGGATGCAAATATTTAATAGTTCCTGAGCAAGACACATGATACGGTTTCGCAAATATCTAAATCCCATTTTATGCACATGGTAAGACTTGAAAGTGAAGAGGTCCTACTGGTACCATGTAACTTAGTACTACCTGTTTCATAGTCGTGTTGTCAGAAACTAAACCAACACTCTCATCAAGTTTTCTTGATAGAGGAGGGTTGATATACTCACAACAACAAACGAAAACCATGACTTTTCAAAAGGTGGCGCACATATGCTATTTAAAAGTGCTTATGTTATTTCTACGAACTATTCAACAACATATAATAATATCTCCATCTCTTTAACCCTTGTCCCCAAGTGACGTGATAAGTGGTGACTCATCACAGTAAAAAAAAAAATTTTTTAATTTAAAAATTAAAAATAGCAGGAAGATTGGAAAAATGGAGCGATGTGAAGATATTTTGAAGATTTGACCTTTTTGCGCTTCGCAGCTAACAGCTGTGCTACCGGATGCAGCACTACGCCATCATCAGGAGGAACCACTTCGCAGTTTCACGCCCTTCCGCGAGGAGATGCTTATGCAGTTGTAAATGTTAAGCCTTTCATGTTTCATACTGTTGTTCCACAACAATAAATAGAAAGATTGTCATAAATTTTGATTTGACCAATCATCGAGGAATATGGTTTGTCTCCATTATTAGTTGTTACGGGCCTTTTTAGATGTCAGCTCAACTTGAAGGCACGTGGTTCAAGAAAAAGTTAGAGCAGGTATGTCAAATTTCCATTAAAAACCATACATGAACAAAAATTAAAGGTTTTCTAAATTTTATCAAATCAAACTAAATTTATATGCTGAGTAGTAAAAACAAATATTGAGCTAAATATCTAAATTATAAAATCATCGACATTAGAAAATAAGAATAAAAATGACACGGAAGATCAGAACTACTTATGGGTCCTTATTCATTCCCTGGCAACTCCGGATAACCCTGATAGGAATAACATTAAAATGAAGTTTCGTACCTTTGCTATTTTACTTATAACAAAAAAAAAAAAAAAAACACAAAAAAAAACAAGTAAATTTAACAATATCTATCTACATAATACTAAAACTCTGAGGATCTTGCTTGTCCCTATGCGGAGTGGATGACATCACAAAAGGATGATGTCATCCATCAAAACTGATAGTAGTATAAAGACGACCCATAACTTGAAGCGCTACGAGTCATCTACTAGAAGAACCATCTAGACTCAGGAGAGGGGGTCTAGTTACTACTAAAATTCTGAGGATGTTATTATTTTACTTCCTTGCTTGATAATCACCATGCACACTTAATCTGGAATATAAATGTTTTAGATGGTTGGAGGAAGGGTGAATAACGTAAATAAAGTGTGAATAATAAGAGAAGTTGTGAGAGGAATGGAATGATGCAAATAATTATAAGAGAGAGAGAAAGAGAGGGTATATTATGATATCACAATGTATTGTGAAATCCTTTGACTTCGTAATCCTTATAAAAACATGATTATCAACCAAAAAGAAATTTTATATATATATATATATATATATATATATATATATATATATATATATATATATATATAGGAAATATCGAAATGCTGAAACAAAGGTAAAGTTACATACTTTACAAGTTTATTATAATCATCAGGTGTTTAAACAAGGAATAAAATAAAATACGAGAATGCTCTTTAATCCATGGATTTTCAAAGAATTTACTCTTATCCTCAGAAGGAGAAAAACAATAATTTGCTAATTATTGGTAAGTATTAATTTAAAAAATTTACAACACAATTTTAAGTTATGCTTAAAGTAAAAATAGTCCCCAAAACGTTCAACGATGAACATGAAGTCATTATATATATATATTTTCTCGCAATATATTATGGAACATGGTCACACTAATCAAGTAGGATTTACTATAAAATAAAATAAAAAACACTTGTTTTTTTTCTTCTCAACGCCGACAAATTTCTATTTCTTGCTTTGTGATAGCCTTCTAATACTCCTCTATATACATATTACACACAATGCTTCAATCAAACTACATCTCATTATATATATATATATATATATATATATATATATATATAAAATACTGACCCAACAGGTCATGGGTGGTCTCATACATATATTTGCAAGCATTAAATTATTCTCAATATTCAGAAAATAACAATGTGTGAATATAAAGTAATACCTTAGAAAATTGTGATGTAGTTTTGGTTGCAGACATACATGCACAAAATCTATTATATTTTCATTTTACCTTTTCCTTTTTTATTATGTACAAATTTATGTGGTTAGAAAATATTATTTGCAAATGTCCGGTAGCTTGTTAAAAAGTAAGAGAAGGTAAAAAGAAATCGCTACTTAATCTAGCAGAAAGAATATTACGGTGAGTGAAAAGTATTTTATTTATACCGTGAACTGACAATGAATATTGAAATTAAAAAAAAAATTTATTACTAATAAAATTGAAATATAAAAAGTTTAAATTTTAATCTCAATTGTTCTATTGTGTCTTATTTTCTATTTGAACTTCCTTATTATTTTACGAACCTATCAGAATGAACGATGTTGGCCTGCCTAGTAGTATGAAGGTGAATTAAGACTATTTAATATATAAGTGTGATTGGGATATAAGCTTGTGTGTATGTGTTTGTTAATTTTGTACAATTTATGAGAATGAATTTCATTATTAAATATCTTTTTACTTGTGCATTCCATCCATGAAAAATCAAGACCTAAAACTCAGCTCTATGGTTCAGTAGAATTGTTTATTATTGAAGCCTTACCCTATGTTACCCCCCACCCCCCAAAAAAAATTCTACTTTTTTTTTCATTACGTGTAAACAGCCTAAAAATGTTTGCCGTAAAAAGAAATAAAATATTAAAAAAAGATTTTAGACCTTAGAATGCGGAGATCATTTTTGCATATATATTTAATGTAAAATGATCACCCACTTCCAGACCAGATAGCATTCTTAAGGGCATCTTGGCCGTTTTCTTAATTTCTGGGAGATCAATTTTAGGTGGAGATGATAATAAGTATTTTTTTCTGCTGATAAAAATACATTAACACATGCTATAAATAACATAATTACTTGCTTTTTCTTCTTCTTTTCCTTATGGAATTTTCCATATTATGAATGAATAGGGGCCATGCATCTACCTTACTGCCTATTTATCCCAAATCCACATAGCATGATGGCTCCCTGCCTCAAATGTACGTTTTTTTTTGGAGGGGGAGCAGTAGCGTGGTGGCAGGGGGGCCGGGGGGGGGGCATCCAAAGTTTCTGGGAGGGCGCTAAAATGGGGTTTTAGGGGGCGCACCCTTTGTAGGAGACCCAAGAAAATTTAAAATCAAGACCTTAATAAACACAGTTTTTTCCGGGGCTCCACCCCGTACCCCGCTGGGGGGCTTCCAGCACCCCCCACTGCATTTTTTCGCGACTTCGTCGCTCATATCCGGGGGGGGGGGGCGGGGGCGCCAAATCAGTGATTGGCCCCTGCAGCCATCAACCTCCCACCACGCTACTGGGAGGGAGTGTCTACATTTTAGGCGATTACGTGTGCCACTCGAACTTAGGGTTAGTAAAAACTATAATGGGCAGGAAATAGGGGATTATTTTACGTTAAATTTATATACGAAGCTGATCCCCCACTCTAAATTCAAAAATACTTTCCGTTTTCTTCTTTCTATTAAGTTTTTCAGAGTGTTCACACGTAATCGGTTAAAAAGGTAGAATCTTAATTGGGGGGGGGGGGTCAGCGGAAAGTGTTAATCTACACATTTACCGAAAATATAAGAAAATGACCCAAAATATAACTTCCTATTACCGAACCAAGTAAAACAAAAACAACTAGAAAATACATAAATAAACAAAAGTTATTGACCAAAAAATATTTTTATCATCTAGATTGATAGAACAAAAAACTTATTTTCCTAATATAAAACTTTATAATTTACCAAATCATTTATTTACATTCATAAGAGTACAAAATAAAATATTATTATATTCATATCCAAAAAGAAAACGAGCGAGAACTTAACTAAATATCTAATTTGAATTATAAAATTGATAAATGTTAGTATTAATTTTATGCAAGGGAAGTAACTCTAATTTCTGAAAATTGTTTTCTCCCTTGGATAAAGTTTGTGCGCGTGTGTAAATTTCTTCTCTTAGGAACAAAATACGGATCAGTATTAGATTCATGAAAAAATGCGCCTTATTATTTAAAAAATATATGTAGTCCAATTTTTGGCATGAGTACTCTTGCAATTTTAGTGTATTTCTATAGGAAACAAGTAGTTCTTGAATTTTATTTTAATTATTACAACACTGGTTTCAAGTTATGCTATTTGTGTCTACGACGGGTGGCATTATTTATGTCCGCCTTTGACCGCCACCAATCACAATCGAGGATTTGTCTCACGTAACTCAAATCAACCAATTATTCACAAGTATTAAAAAATAAAGAGAACCGTCTGCATTCAGTTAAAAAATAAAATTCGATGCTTAGTTTTACGTCGGTTTTTAATGTGGAAAATCGGCGATTTAGTCGTTTCGCCGCGAAAATGGCGGACAATCAACCGTCTGCTAATTTCCGAATTCACAAATGAGTAAGTAAACCCAAATAAATTGTTTTGAACTAATTTCAAATTTACCTTAAATTATTTTAAAGGAAATACAGTTGGAAAATTAGTCCAAAAACAATTTATTTGGGTTTACTTACACATTTGTGAGGTCAGAAAAAAAAATCAGAAATTAGCAGACGGTTCATTCTCTGCCATTTTGGCTGCGAAACGACAAAATCGTCGGAAAATCTATCTCCCCAAAAAGAGACACTCCAGATTGGGACAAAAATAAAACTTACCGCAGTCTAGAAGGAGTTCTCCTTCGCTGTTCGAGGAGAGAAAAGATTAAGTATAGTATCAGAACAGATACTACACTTTAATGTTAATTCTATTTTGAAAAGTAACAAAATAAAAATAAACTGAAAAAAAAAAATATGGTAACGTCGGGAAAATTTAGAGGAGACGTAAAAATAAGCACTGAATTTAATTTTTTTTTCATATTGAAGGCAGACGATTCTTTTTATTTGTAAATGGTTGCGATTGATTGATTAATTTGAGTCACATGAGACAAATGCTTGATTGTGATTGGTGGCGACTATAAAAAGTGGGCACTCTTTTAGACGATTACGTGTGGTTTTACGACCTTGCCAGTCAGACTTAGGGTTAGTGTTAAAATATATTAGTTAACTATCCTAATAAGTTAGGATGACACTAAAAAGTAGAATCATGTTGTTTAAACTTAGCTGAGGGTGTTAATCTACAAATTTATCAAAGTTTGTTGTTAAAATTATGGAAGTCTCTGAGTAAAAACATTGTTTTAACTATACCCATCCCCAATTAATTGGTGTTTTGATATAAATATAGTTTGGATAAATGAAAAAAAAAAACTTTCGCATTTATTCATTTAGAAGACAGAAAAAAAATTAAGTTTAAAACAAATATGAATATTTTTTTATTATTTAAAAAGCTGAGGGGGGTGGGCACTTCAATAGTCGTCGAAAACAAAAACAAATTTAGTTTTAAAGATAAAGTATACATCTAAAGAAAAACTTTGTTAGTTATTGCGTTCAATGCGGAATGTAATTTTAAAAAATAAATTATTCCAGGTAATCTAAGTTGTCGGTTCGTGTAAACATACGCATGCTTAAACGTCACCGGAAGTTATTCGAATTTCAAAATTATCATTTTGAACGTTAAATGTTTTTCAGAAAATCGTTGGAATTAATATTACTACTACTACTAATAATAAAATTAATATTAACAAAACTTTAGAATATATATAAGAAAACTGTAAAACGAAAATAGAAATGAATTGTTCAGAATATTAATTTATTAGGTGTTTATAAAATTATTATGCTAATGAAGCATCGGGATGAATGTGTTTACACAGTGTTCTGTTGGCTATATACAATGCATTTGAAAATATTTAAATGTATAATTTAATTAAATAAGCATAATGTGTTTTGATATAAACATAGTTAGGACAAATGAAAAAAATATTTCGCATTTATTCAACTCTAATAGACAATTCCATGAAAAACGCGAGTATACTGAAATCATATGCCCTTAATAGGGTTAAGATGAAAATTCATATACACTAAATGTACAAAAGCAAGGAAATTCCCAAATTTTTACACTTTTATTGTCATTAAGGGTATAACTACATATCAACCAAACCATTTCATTATTACATCACTACAGTATAAATCTCTATGCATGAGTGGATGAAGTGTGTGAGGTGTGCTGAAGAAAAATTCCTAATAGTAAAATACATAGCCCTGTTGTGCTCGCATACCCTTAATGACAATAAAAGTGTAAAAATTTGGGAATTTCCTTGCTTTTGTACATTTAGTGTATATGAATTTTCATCTTAACCCTATTAAGGGCATATGATTTCAGTATACTGGCATTTTTCATGGAATGTCACTACTTTTGTAAAAGCTATGCCTCAATACAATGTCTTCTCATAACTGATATAGTTGTTAGTTTGACTAATCAAGGTATATGGTAAACTAAAATTAAAATGCCATCAACTAGACACTAGCACCTCTATCTTTGCCAAAAATCAGCAGAATCCATCAAATGGTCGATAAGATATAGAATAAAGTGTATGAATACTGGTCATTTTTAAGGTTTTTTGGAATTTTCTGGAAAACTAAAGTATATGGTACATTGAAATTAAAATGCCATCAACTAGACCCTAGAACCTCTATCTCTGCCAAAAATCAGCTGAATCCATCAAATAGTTGATGAGATACAGGGTGGCACATACGTACGTACGTACACACAGATAAAATGATTGAACTTTCTGGATCTCTGGATTGCCTTGACTAATGATGCTGAAATTCTACACACTTATAGAACCTATCGAATAAACATTTTGTGCAAAGTGTTAACTAATTTGGTTTATTGGTTTTTGAGTTATGATTGATCAAAGAAATGAGATTTCCAGCATAGGCCATTCGTGTAGTTTATTAAGGGATAGAGCGCTCTCGCACCTCCCTTGATTCATGAACCGTAGTAAGTTTTTAAAAGATGAGGGTATAAGAATTATTGTTTTTTTTTAATTGTTCTTACACACAAACAAAAGAGATAAAGAACTAAAAAAATAGAATAGAATATATTTGCACATACAAGTAATATCGTTACATAATAGGAACTGTGTTTGAGTGGAAAAAGTTTTAGAGGTCAATGGGTCAGAGAGTAACACCCGGTGGAAGTTGCAAACGACGTTATCTCTCTCTCTCTCTCAGCCGGCGAGATTTCAAGCAGAGAAGACACGTCTAGTGGCTCTCCCCAAATAGGGGTGGGTGCATAATGTATGCGGGTGGCTGATCTAACGAGATGGGCTATCCGTCTATCTTTCTCTTTCACACGTATACAAGTTATCTCTGATGCTTTTTTTTTTGTTTTTTTGTTGTTTTTTTTTGTTTTTTCTGCGACTGTCTTGGTTTTAAATAAATCTTCCATAAAACCACTGGTATTTGAGTGATTTTATTCAACAGATAATCATCAACCTGGGTTTACAACGACGAAGGCAACGGCTACGAGAACGACGATGACACACGTGTATCAAGGATTTTGTGCACGCGTGGAAGGTGAATATATAACAGTAGGCCAAAATAAGCATTTATGTCAATTAAAATATATTTTATTTAACTTCACTATGGATTTGATATTATTTAAATTACTATTCTCATCTGGATTGTTATTTTCACAACGTTTCGGCCGATGTAATGAGGAGATGTGATGTCACAGAACTCACGTGGACACAGAAGAAGCAGTAAACAAACAAATTTTGTCGCTTAAAATGTTGCCGATTAAACTTAAAAGTGGGAAAGCGAAAAGGATTTAGCAAACATATTGCCACTTCAACACTCAGACCAAAAAGGGAGGAAAGAGGTTATTCAATCCCTACCCACAATAGGAGTATGTGACACAAGGTCGGAAAGTGGGATTTGAAAAGCCAGCGCCCGAGAAGGTGAGCACTCTGGCCATTAAAAATTGCCTGGGCAGGCCCATCGGCATTCCCCAGTAAGGGCGCCTCAGGCAGTAAGCAATAAACTTACTCCTCCCCAAAGAGGGGAGGCGAAGCCTGGGAGGGTGGACCTTCTAGAACTGCACAGGACAGACCCATAGACCGGCGTAAATCAAGCCCCGAAGGCCAAGACAATACCAGTCTATGGGGTGCAGTATCCATCGGAACAGATACTACACTTTGATCTTGGCCAAAAGGCCGAGAAAGAGGTTTTATTTACTCCTCCCCAGGAGTTAGGCACAAGGCCAGTTTTATCTTACTCCCACAAGTAAGATGTGACCCGAGATCGGGTCGAGAAAGTGGGGTTTGAAAAGCCAGCGCTCGAGAGGAGAGCACTCTGGCCATTAAAAAATTGCCTGGGCAGGCCCGTCGGCATTCCCCGGTAAGGGCGCCTCAGGCAGTAAGCAATAAACTTACTCCTCCCCAAAGAGGGGAGGCGAAGCCTGGGAGGGTGGACCTCCTAGAACTGCACAGGACAGGCGTGCAGTATCCATCGGAACAGATACTACACTTTGATAGTGACCGCCCTGTCATCATGTGATCTGGGACTCTACGTATAAAAACCAAACCAAAAGAAGCAGCAACTTTCCTAAAGATGAGTGAGTATGGTGCCTGAAACATTATGAATATTAAACTAGTTGAGCTAATGACAGCCAGTTAAATTCATGAAAGTCTAGACACTTTTTTTTTCTTTTTTTAACAGAAGGATGCACCTTCAAACAAAACAAAAAAAACTTAAAAAACGGCATAAGATGAACTCATTATAGCTGGGCACATTTGTTGATAATTAAATTAAGTAGAATATTATTTCTCTTTTGATCTGACGAATCCAAACTCAAAATGTTAAAAAAGATTCAAAGAATTTTAAATGACTCAGGTAATTTTAAACTTTATCCCATTAGTACATGATTAGAAATTTAATTATCACACTTAATTAAAATTCCTCATGTCAAAAGTACTTTATTTTGTGGCTTGTAGCAAGACATACTGAATTTAACATACGTTGGCACGGCCATACAATCTTTATTCATTCTAAAGCGGTTTGAACAGGTTTTACTATTAAGATTTTGCCAAAAATAAACTCTCGACTTCATATAATCTTTATGGCTGAAAGTTGTTTGATTGTTTATTTCAATAATACCGCAAGAAATATTTCAGATATTTCGCGCTGACAAGCCCAAATTGCCAGAATGATGACAGGAATCAGAGTTTGTTCGAATGACGTGTCGAGATTACTTGGACAGAGAAGCAGCAGCAGCAGCAGCTGCAGCAGCCAATGGTTGTGGTTTGTCGTGCCTTAATCTGTCATACATAAATCGTAAAATCCGTTTGGACTGTTAACATTGTCTAATCTGAAGATAAAGTGAAGTAAATTCGTATGAATCAGCACGGTACACCTTTGTTGACCAGCGAGATGTTTGTTCACATTACATTTAAATTTCTGCATGTTGGTAGAGTCGGGGAAACAGAGAGCAGGGAGGGAATTCCAAAGGCTAGCAGTTCGAGCAAAGAAGCTATTGAGTAGAAAACCTGATATCTGGGGATCTCTACAGTGGGATTTTGCTGATTGTCAGATCGGCAGGGCCCAAATAAATGCCTGCCCCAGACGTTCTCCATGGATGTACATCTAAACTACATCACATCAACGTGAGTGAGCCTCAGAGGTCGATACGTGGACCTATATTATTCCCGATTTTCATAAAACGACCTCACCGATACAATTGCATCTGAGATGGGTGTATCAGCTGATGACATCACACTATTCCTGGCATGAGGGCAAATCGAATGGCCACACACATAAAGCAATGGTAGACGTCCTAGAAAATGACTTCCAGTCTGTAGTAGAACGGAGCCAAAAATGGATGGTCACATTTAATGCTATCAAGACATTTTCCAAGTACTTCCATGGAACGTGCTCCAATGAATTTACTGCATTTGTCCCCTCTCCTAACGTAAATACCCATGCCCACCCGACTAGCAGCAAAATCTCACCCCTTCACTGTAGAGGTCCCTAGATGCCGGAAGATTGTCTACTCTAATAGCTTCTTGCCTCGAACTGCTTGCCTTCGGAATTCCCTCCCTGCTCCCCCGACCATACCAACATGCAGGAATTTAAATGTAACGTGAACAAACATCTTGCTGCCCAACACCCAGGTTATCCATCAATAAATCTGGCATCTATCACAGTAGCCCTACGTTTCAGTAGCAATATGCCTTGTTTAAGGTGAATAAATAAATAAAAATGTTCTTAAAGTCACTCGCTTCTACAAAAAGAGCTGGCTGTTATTTCAACTTTTGCCATGACGTCACTCACACGATCTCGTCCCTCCCTCTCCAAGTATAAAACATTTCTAACACATCTCGTATACAACAAAATACGATAGCGGCATTTGTGAACGCACAACATTATTTTACGAAGGAGTTGTTAATCCAAGATTTAAACAAGAAGTTGAAAAAGGTTTTAAAGAATTGAACATTTCAATTATTAAGAAATCATTAAAAACAAGCAATATATATATAAAAAAAAAATCTTTAAATAAAAAGAGTAGAAAAAAAAAATCTTCAATTGAAAAGAGTATTAAAAAAAATCTTTAATTGAAAAGAGTATTAAAAAAAATCTTTAAATGAAAAGAGTATTAAAAAAAATCTTCAATTGAAAAGAGTATTAAAAAAAATCTTTTAAATGAAAAAAGTATTAAAAAAAATCTTTAAAATGAAAAAAGTATTAAAAAAAATCTTCAATTGAAAATAGTATTAAAAAAAATCTTTAAATGAAAAAAGTATTAAAAAAAATCTTTAAATGAAAAAAGTGTATCAATTTTTTTTTTTTCCAACTTGCCTAAAACTAACATAAGTTACAACACTTCTCTAAAGATGCTATTCTATGCAAATACAGACATACCGCCAATTCCGCTTAGCTATTAAGGGTGTCTACATAGAATAGATGCTATTGAACTTTCTTGACCGAAACAATTCCATTTTGGTTATTCTCTGTTTTGTATAGCCTCCTTTTATCGATGTTAAGTCAATTTTGTACCCGATATTAAATCTAATCGTTATGCATTTCATCCTCCACAATACTTTTTATTTCTAAACATTCCTTCTTTCCAATAAATTATTTTTCGCCAATAAATTATTTTTCAAAACATTCGTTATGGTCTTCTAACCTAATCCTAAACCAAACCTTAACTGGCAGCCACTGGTTAGCGCTAAAGATTGTTTGTTAACTGCTCGAAAATGTTAGCGTGACCCGGACCGGAAATGGGGGATCATTTTACGTTAAATTTATATACGAAACTGAACCCCACTTCCAACACACACACTTCAAATTTTAAAATAAGATATTTTTTTGTTTGTTTTTGTGGCACATGTTCGTCTTTGTCCACTGTCCATTTTTCACAACTTTTTACTGACCATTTTGTTTTTCTTTTTTCGGTGTACACTTATCTATCAGGCTGCTAGAGAATTCTGGGGTTTTTGGAAAAAAATTCAAATATTTTACATTTTAGGAGGGGGAATCAGTTTCCATTGTTAATTAAACGTAGACTGATCCCCCTCTTTTTGACCATCTCAAATTTTTTAAATTATTCTTCTGTTTACAATTACCTATCACGTCGCGAGAGAATTCCGAGTGTTTTGGAAATAAATTTTTAAAAATTGAGATTTTAAGACGTACAAAGTTGTGAAAAACGGACTATGGTAAAAGACGAACAAGACTGATCCCCCGTCTTAAAATCTCAATTTTTTTTACATTTCTTTCTAAAACCCCCAGAATTCTCTCACGACATGATAGGTAATTGTAAGCTGAAGAATAATTTTAAAAATTTGAGATGGTCAAAAAGAGGGGGATCAGTCTACGTTGAATTTACATTGAAAACTGATCCCCCGTCTTAAAATCTCAATTTTTTGAAATTTCTTTCCAAAAACCCCGAAATTCTCTGACATGATAGGTAATTGTACACCGAAAAAGATTTTTTTAAAAATTGAGATGGTCAAAAAGAGGGGGATAAGTCTACGTTGAATTAACATTGGAAACTGATCCCCCCTCCTAAAATGTAAAATATTTAAAAAAAATTTCCAAAAACCCCAGAATTCTCTAGCAGCCTGATAGTTAAGTGTACACCGAAAAAAGAAAAAAGAAATGGTCAGTAAAAAGTTGTGAAAAACGGACAGTGGACAAAGACGAACATGTGCCGTTTTTGTTCTTTTTTAAGAGTGTGCATAATCGCATAAAAAAAGTAGAATCTCGTTTGTTTTTTTTTGGGGGGGGGGGAAGGGGGGAGGATTCAGTAGAGGATGTTAATCTACAAATGTACAAAAAAAACGAACTCATCTTTCTCGTTATGATCTTATTGTTTTTAAAAGGTACAAAAAAAATAACGTAACACCGCAGTAATAGTCAATACAAACCCCCCAAATTAACCGAAACAAAATTGTCCCCCAGTCAAGAAAGTTCAAAAGTACCGAACAATATCCATTCGCACGTTCGTTAGGAGGATGAGGAGAAAGAAGAGGAGAAACAGTTCTCATGCAGTATTACGTAATATCTAGTTGAATGGGTGATAAAGGTCATTGACAGACCGTGTTGGGTCAAAAGTCAAATGCAAAGTGATAAGAAGGTGCTACAAGAATATACAAAGCAACCAGGGAAACAGAAAAAATACATTGAAGGATTTTTTTTTGTTTTTTTTTGTTGTTGTAAAGATCAACTGTCCATGTCTCTCTCTTTCTCTCTCTACCCCTTCAGTTGGAGTTTGTTAGCACCAACAAAGAGATGAAAAGAAAGAAAGAAAGAAAGAAGCAACAGTCATTTAAAAAAAAAGAAAAGAAAGAAAACTAACATAGAAAAAGAAAGAAAGGAACTTACTTGTAATTTGGCCAAAGGTATAATGTCACAGTTCTGTGGCCGTTGCCAAACCGTCCGTTGACTGGTTGCATTATAATAATAAAACCGTGAAGTGTTCGGATCGAATAATTCCCACCATTGATTATCATCAGTTTTTTTACTGAAAAAAAAAAAGAATCAAAACAAAAATTAAATTAGCGACAAAAAAAAAAAAAAATAAAAATAAAAAAATGCGGATATTTATAACCGTAAACATTTCTTATACAGGATGACCCACAAAAATGCCACACATAGAATCGTCCATAAAATTCACAATCCTTTCTAAAATCCAACTATATTTCGTATAAATTAACTTCAGTCTATGCCTGACTTGTCCACCAAGTTTCAGTCATGAATGTCCAACAGTTTTTTTTGTTTTATCGTCGTTCAATTATATGCTCCAAATGTGCACCTCTGCGTTGCAAACACCTGGATATGATATGCAAAATTATCAGTAACTCTCCTGCCTCATCTTGCCGAAACCATTGTTCATTTGTCACAATACCTCTACATCTGCCCAGATACAACTTAACGACAACTAGATAGAACCCTGTATAGATAATGATTGATCGTTCATTCTCATCTTCAGACCAGTAAGGACCAATACTCCCATGTTTTCATATTGCAACTCATGCAGTGCACTTTCAGAGGTGCAGTGGCTTTTGCAGAAAATCTGGCAAGGGTTGCAACTCCTCCACTTCATGGCTACGGGGGACACTTTGGTAATCGTCTCATCATGAATGGGCTTCACACATTTGCAGGATATAATTGTACATGTGTTTTTTGTATAGGATTGATTTATAGATTAATTTAAGACTTCCATACTTCTGCAATGGGTCATCCAAGAGAATGAACGCTCCACATGACAATGTCAGCGTAACCGATCTGTCCTTAGAATAACCTCTATGCTAGGAAAATGTAGTGTTTTTAGCAAATCCTCAGACCTGATGTGTTGGGTTTGGTTAGATTTCACATTGCAGATCCATCTAATCAGGAATCTGTCATTGCACTGCAGTCGGGTGACTTACAATTTACTCAGGATGTAGAAAGGTTTAGTTGTTTTGTTTTACGGCATATCAACCCTTTTCAGGTTATTTAATGCCAGATCCAGTAATTTTGGTAAAAGTTTTTTGCTTCAAGTTTTTTTTTTATATCTTCAAATATTTATTAATGGTGTTTTGTTTGGTTGTTTTGGAGAGGAAAATTGTTGTTTTTGTTTTTGCAGAATATGATTGAGTTTTGCAAAAGCAAAGGAAAAAGAATAATATCAAGGTTTGGTACATTTTTGGTCAGTAAGCCAGTATCTTCAGACAGCCTGATCTGGTAGCACCAGACAGGATGTATAGAGGGATAACTCGCGATTGTCAATAACTCTCACACACTCCTCTCTTGCCCCATCCTGTTGAAAACACTCTTCATCCCTCACAAAACCTATTCGCCTGTTCAAGGCTACTCAAAACTTCTTAATGACCACCAGGTGGCGCTCGGTATTGATTATGACTGATCGGTAAGGACCAATGTTTTGATATTGCAACCCATGCAGTGCACTTGATGGAGTGCAGTGGCCGTTACAGACAATCTTCTGCAACTGCCCCCCCCCCCCCACTTTAAATGACGTGTCTGCTAGGACACTTTAGTAATCATCTCATAGGTAGGAAGTGTGATTCTGAATGGGTTTCACACATTTGGAGGATATCATTAAATGGTGATAAAACAAAGACTGTTGGATATTCATGATTAAAACTTGGTGGACAAGTCACGCATAGACTGGAGTTTATTTGAACCAAAATAAAAGGCTTAATAAAACGATATAATAAAAAAATCAATATAAGATTTATTTAATCCTTAATGTAGTCACAATTATTTTCGCCTGCCAATCGGAATGTTTTAACACCGCGTTTAAAAAATTTTTGGTTTTTAACTGAAAAAAGAATCTAAATCATTTCAGACTTCTTTTGAAGTAAGTTTTAATCCAATCAAATGATTTTGGAAACTTTAAAAAAAAATAATGCCCAGCTGTTTGAGATCCAAAAAATATGGTGAGTGATTCATAATTTGCAAAATATATATATGTATATATATATATATATATATATATATATATATATATAGATAGATATAGTCTCGGAAGTTTCTCAACCATTAAAACTAAAAAAAAATTTTTTTTAAACAAAAAAACAAAAAAATCTTTAAGTCCCAAGTCGTTCAGTGGAAAATCACTCATGTAAGTCAATTTAGTTTTTACAGTTATTATATTTTGCTTCTAACATTATTTAAGGGATCATCAGTTGTTTACCATGAAAAACTATATAACTCAGAAGGTTTTGACGTTATTTAGTTATTTGTTTGGTCTCCCCCCGCCCCCGCCCCCCCCCCCGAAAGTATATCTACCTATTTGTTTATTTTTAATTCTTTCTAAATAAAATCCACCAATTTAATTACTTAAAAATAAGGGGGGGGGGGGGAGGAAATGAATAAATAAAGAATTAAAACAGAATAACAGTGTGCTATTCCCCCAGATGGACATGTGACTTCCCCAATTTTTAAACATGGCTGACGAGAGCTGACGGTTTGTTTACGTTATATTAGGTTTCATTTTCTGAGACCGCAATGGCTCGAAACCGATAGTATCATGTTGATTGGATCTGATCTTCTGTAACAGAATTGATACATAAATATTATGCTCTTAGTATCAAATTATTAAGCACTGTTGGATTTTTTCTATCTAACAAAACCAAAAATTATATATATATATATATATATATATATATATATATATATATATATATAAAATATTAGTTATTTAAAATAACAAGCAATTTGAACGCCATACAATGCATTTTAGTTTTATTAACTTTTTTTTTTTTCAATTGAATTTTCGAAGATATACTTCTTCATCAGAATTAAATAAAGATATATAAAAATACCTTTCATTTTTTTTTTCTTTTAGATCTCATCTTGTTTTTTTGGTGTTATCAGTTCGATGTAAATGAACGAATGAGAGTCTTTTTTTTTTTCTGACGGCACATGGCAGTGCGATTTGAATAGTAGGTTGTTGTCCTTGGTTAGAAAGCATTGTTTATATGGAAATATTAGTTATTTAAAATAACAAGCAATTTGAACGCCATACAATGCATTTTAGTTTTATTAACTTTTTTTTTTTTCAATTGAATTTTCGAAGATATACTTCTTCATCAGAATTAAATAAAGATATATAAAAATAGCTTTCATTTTTTTTTTTCTTTTAGATCTCATCTTGTTTTTTTGGTGTTATAAGTTCGATGTAAATGAACGAATGAGAGTCTTTTTTTTTTTGCGGACGGCACATGGCGGTGCGATTTGAATAGTAGGTTGTTGTCCTTGGTTAGAAAGCATTGTTTATATGGAAATATTAGTTATTTAAAATAACAAGCAATTTGAACGCCATACAATGCATTTTAGTTTTATTAACTTTTTTTTTTTTTCAATTGAATTTTCGAAGATATACTTCTTCATCAGAATTATACATACATACATATATACATAAATATACATACATATATACATAAATACACATAAATACATACATATATATATGTGAGTTCTTACAAAAAAATATATATTTAAGAATATACTCCTTATAATATCCGAAAATGCTTTAAATTACAAGCTCAATGAAGTTGTATTACAAGCTTCAGAGCATATATACTTTATAGTTGCATTCTAATGACCATAGGAAAACCAATCTAAAACCATAATTTTCATTTATTTTTTAAATTACTTTATTTTCATATTTCAGCGAATACCCGTATTTCTTAGCTACACAAAAAACATTTATTTATTTTTTCCAAATTTAATATAAAAATTTGTTTTGTGAGACGAAGAAGAAATACAGGTATTTGCTGAAATATGAAAATAAATAGTAAGAATAGATGAAAATTATGGTTTTGGATTGATTTTTCTTATGGTCATTGGAATGCACCTATATATATATATATATATATATATATATATATATTGGTTGGTCTTTTGTGCAGTATAAAGTCAAATGTTATCATGAAGGATTTAAGATCATGCAGAACCCATTTTCCACCCTTTGACATTTTCCCAAGTCGTTTCAATTCACAAGGAATGGCTTACTTTCCGAAGAGTAATAGTCTGATATCTGAATAAATATTTGTAGTTTCACATACCTATGTGGAAATATTAGTTTAAATATCTTCTTAGCAACGAACATCAGTCGGCCGTGGTCATGTTTGTTGTTTACCAAAGTAATAGGTCACCGTTCGGTGTTCTACGAGAGTTCAAGCGGGGGCAACTCATACAATTTGCATCAACAGTGGCTTCCAATGCATCAGAATCCAACTCTCTTGGGCGTCTTTATCTTGATTCATCCTACAGGCCATAGTCCTCGTTTCTGAATCATGAAAAGCATCTCTTTAGCATATTCTTTGAATCATGGAATCACCACCATCATCATCATCATCATCATCACCGGAATCATCAGAATCGGAATCATCAGAATCGGAATCATCAGAATCGGAATCACCACCACCAACATCATCGGAATCATCACCACCACCATCATCATCAAAATCATCATCGGAATCATTGTCATCAGAAATGTTTGGGAATGATTTTGCTTCTGCACGAGCGCGATTCTGTTTCTGAACTTCATAAAAAAGAACATGACGAACGCGTTCATGTGCGAAACGTTAAAGTGGGCACATTGTCTGGCATATTAGCTGCAGACAGAAAGGTCAGACGAGTTCAAGCAGTTGATAGTACTCGTATAAGCTAAAATCGTAGAAAAAGGAAGTCGGTGATATTTAGCCGGATATGATAGGAAGCAACCAAACTGAGAACATATGTTTGAAAATGGTCTGATTAAATGATAAGAAATATTAGAGTGGTTAAATTCAGTTAATTATAAATTACGGCTAATTAGCACAATTAAAAAAGAATATTTAAAAAATATAACTCAATCTCAGAACTAAAGTATATTTTAGCAAGTATTTTGTACTATTAAAGTATATAGGAAAAAAATCTTCGGGGAAACAAATGTTGATTAACTCACATTTAGTGTTATATATACATTTTTTTCTGAAGACGTTCGTTGATCCAAACGAAACTGGTCAATCTATGGTTTGAGTTTTATTTCTTGTTTTTCCTTTTTGTCTTTTCATACATTCTGTCTCTACGACATTTCATGATATATCATGTATTTTATCATTATATATATATCGCACTGATGAGCTGTGAAACAGCGAAACAGGCTGTATGTGGATGACTATATATATATATATATATATATATATATATATATATACACACAATCTAAATATTATAGTCTTTTTTGTTGCTTTGTTTGTTTGTACTGAAATCATACGGTCTGATTATTGGTTAACAGACAGTGCTAGCTAACATTCGGCATTTCACTGAAGACAACCCAAATGTTTTAAGTTTGAATGGCACAATAATAAATAAAAGTTTTTTTAATATTTTTTTTATTTCAAGAGGGTCTCCCAAAAATAACATTGCGAGAAGCAAAAAAAATAACACTCAACAACAACGTCCTCCAAAAAGTTACAAATTCCACCAGAAACAAAACAAAAATCCCAAGAAAGGATCCATTGTCAAATACCTCAATAAAAACCATTATCAAAATTAATTCCACATCAAAATGCATATCAAAATCAAAAAAGACAGATTCAAAATACACGAAAATTCACCATATTTGTTTTCAAAAAGCATATATCTAAATGAACAAATTAAATTCTGTGTGTGTGCATAGATATTATACAAATTTCTTTAAGTTAACATAAAGGTTTATATTGTAGCTCAATAGTGTATGACTAGAGCTCTTATTTTAAAATCGTGTAAACCTTAATTATTCAAAGAAATAATTCATATTTCCTTCAAAAACACTTTGACAGACAATTGTTTCTGCCCATTTCAAGAACATATATCACTAATATCCATGAAGAAGCTTCATCAGTGTATAAAATTCCAGAGACAGGCTGAAATATTAAAATGCATTCAACATTCATTTAATTTATACATATTTCTTTTTCACTCAAAATTCAAAGGGAAACCTTATTTAACCGTTATTTGTATATAAAGGTTCATGTTGTATTGTGTTCATATGTTTTTGTTTTTTGTTTTGCTTTAAGTGTTCATATTCGATCGATAAAAGCCATATTTCAAAATGAAGATATAATTAATAATTATCTACTGCAATTATTCGTATTGAAGCCTTTTTCTCATTTCTTTCTTCTATTTTATTCATTCTTACTCCTTTTTTAAATTTTTGTATTTCTTGTAAGAACACCAAATTCACGACACACATATATATATATATATATATATATATAGATAGATAGATAGATGTGAGAAGATATATGTTTGTGCATATATTTTCTATTTTTTATAGACCAACCTTTTCGATGTAAAAGCTCGATGACTGTTAACATATAACAACAGAGCATATATAAATAGATTTTATTCATTTTTTCACAATCAAAGACTTCGGTACATTTTTATGGACCGTTTCATTCACAAAAATTATGATTTTTGTTTGCTGCCTTGCTATGTATTTCTCTGAAGAATTTTTGGCTTCTGAGGAGTCCATGCATGAAAGATCCTGAATTGACATACCAATGTCAGATGTTCTTCTATCAACGAAACGGTCCATAAAAATGTACCAAAGTCTTTGATTTTGAAAAAATGAACAGTAAAATGAATAAAATATTGGTCACTGGAATGTAGCCTAATATTGTCTCTCTCTCTCTCATATATATATATATATATATATATATATATATATATACACACACACACACACACACTTTAGACTATAGACTATAGACTTTTATGTACGTATAAAATTAATAAAAATATATATATCAACGAGAAATACATCCTATAAAGTTAAGGAAGACTAAAAATGTATTACTCTTTATCACTTAGGAAGTGAAAAAACAGAAAGACAACAAGCTCACAGCTATTATCACCAATAAAAACAATTACAAAAATACATAACTTAATTATTTACATGATAAAAGGCGTCATGGTTTGGTGGTAAACCCCAAACTATAGACAATGATATCGAATGGTTCGATTCTTGTCCAAGTTAACCATGCTGATGACGGTTAATAGCTAGAAACACGTGTCCATGGATTACTTTTATGTACGTATAAAATTTATATATATATATATATATATATATATATATATATATACTCCACCGGTTAACACCCGAAGAACGAAGAATCGCTCGCCGCGTCGAGAAATTGACAAGAAAGATCGTGAAGAGAGAGAACTCTGTGGTCTTTAAACATATATATATATATATATATCAGGCGTCGGGATTTGAGTTGCAAAATACTCGTAATCCGGGGTTTCGAATCGCATGACCGGTAATGAATAGTCATATCTCTATGCTGATGAGTCCCGATTATAAAGGACGAAACGTATACGCACATAGATAATAAACAATAACAAATATTTATTATATATATATATGCGAGACAGATAAGAGACAATTTCATGAATAAGTATGATGAAATGATTCTACATCTGTTCCTACAAAAGGGACTGAAAGAATAAGTATTAAAAATAAAAATTAAAATGAAAGACAGTGATTGCTTATTTTGTGATCCGAAGGAAACATTTCACTGCAGCCCCAAACTTTTCCCCCCCTTTTTCACCAGATAGAACATCTGTGCAATTTAATCTCCTGTGAATAGGATTGAAAATAGCATCTGTTTTAATCATATTCTCTTCAAACTTATTAATATTTCTCTGGGTTTGTATTAGGAAGGGGGAGCGAAGAGGACCCTCTCCCACACCGCCGCCAGCGCACGGATAACTACACCATTACATTTTTTACTCCCTTTGAAGTTGCAATGGTGATTTACACACGATGTGATTCAACATTAGCACGAATATAGCACATTAGTGACGAATATAACCAGATACAAGTTCATGCCTTGCAATAACTTATTGCATCTTCTGATCTATAAAGTAATGTTGGCCGGATTTTAAGAGTCGGACCTAAATAGCATTTAAGCTGACAAATCAAACTTTTATTATAACTAACCAATTTTCAATTGTTATTGATTGTACTATGTTCAATACACTTATCTACTTCGCTAAAATTTACGTAAAATTTTTTTTTAATCCAGTCTGGTAACATGTAGATATTCTTCAATAATCATCTTAAAATAACAATCAGCTAAGGGAGATAACTTTCACTAAAAGAATAAGCGTTATTCCCTTAAGCTGTTTTAGCCTTCTTTACTTGTTTATATTTTCCATTCAAAGTTTATAGAATATAGAAATATTTACAAAACAAGTTTGAACTGAACGGATCCCAAGCAACACTGGGTCGATACAGCTAGTAACTTAATAAAAAACAGCTAATGCTTTACAATGAGTTAATAAACAACAATTAACAATAAATTAATAAAAATATTGATATTTCATTTTGAATAGTCATTTCCTTTTCTTAGATGTTCGTCCATGTTGTTAAGAATAAAATGTCAATCGATTAAATTTCTTTGCAAATATACTTTATCCTGCTTGGAATATTTTTCTGAGGGAAGCCATCTTTGTTATCAGCAGAAGAATTAAACTACTAATAGTGAATACTAATAATAGTACTTTATTGGATTTATTATTAATTAGTAATAGTTAAATAATATAATAATTGTTTTATATAGAAACAGACGTGCAAAACTTAATAACTCTCTGGAAGATTTCCAAATTCAGTACCACAACATATGACATCACTCGATGTCAAAGCAAATTTTACCTGATTTCGAAAAGCAGGTTTTAATAAATAATTGCCTAATACTATGCATTCCATTGTTTCACTTTCATACATATAAGCAATAGCCGTGTGTATCCATTTTATGAGGAAAGCATTAATAAACAAGAACAGATACTTTTAGGGTGTGTTCATTCAATCAGTGGTTTTAGGGATGAAAATACCATTTCAAACTTAAGCATATTTAACTAACGAAAATGCTATTTCAAACTTAACCATACCAAAGCAACGAAAATACTATTTCAAACTTAACCATACCAAAGCAACGAAAATGCTATTTTAAACTTAACCATACCAAAGCAACGAAAATGCTATTTTAAACTTAACCATACCAAAGCAACGAAAATGCTATTTCAAACTTAACCATACCAAAGCAACGAAAATGCTATTTCAAACTTAAGCATAACAAAGCAACGAAAATGCTATTTCAAACTTAACCATACCAAAGCAACGAAAATGCTATTTCAAACTTAACCATACCAAAGCAACGAAAATACTATTTCAAACTTAACCATACCAAACCAACGAAAATGCTATTTCAAACTTAAGCATACTAAACCAACGAAAATGCTATTTCAAACTTAACCATACCAAAGCAACGAAAATGCTATTTTAAACTTAACCATACCAAAGCAACGAAAATGCTATTTTAAACTTAACCATACCAAAGCAACGAAAATGCTATTTCAAACTTAACCATACCAAAGCAACGAAAATGCTATTTCAAACTTAAGCATAACAAAGCAACGAAAATGCTATTTCAAACTTAACCATACCAAAGCAACGAAAATGCTATTTCAAACTTAACCATACCAAAGCAACGAAAATACTATTTCAAACTTAACCATACCAAACCAACGAAAATGCTATTTAAAACTTAAGCATACTAAACCAACAAAAATGCTATTTCAAACTTAACCATACTAAAGCAACGAAAATGCTATTTTAAACTTAACCATAACAAAGCAACGAAAATACTATTTCAAACTTAACCATACCAAAGCAACGAAAATACTATTTCAAACTTAAGCATACCAAACCAACGAAAATGCTATTTCAAACTTAAGCATACCAAACCAACGAAAATGCTATTTTAAACTTAAGCATACCAAACCAACGAAAATGTTATTTAAAACTTAAGCATATAAACCAACAGAAATACTATTTCAAGCTTCAGTGTGAGAGACAAAAAAAAATGTTATTTCAAACTTAAGCCTAACAGACAGGCAAAGCTTCTCAAAGATGCATAAACGTTTCTAATGAAAACAATAAATTTTGTGATGCGTGAAATATGAAATATTTGTGCCTGAAATATATACATGATTACTTGTAGAGTTAAATTGGATCTTAAAATTTATGGTATAACAATTTGCTTAAAGGATTATAGAACTTTTTTTTCTTCTACGTAAATGTCAAAATGAACAATTATTCTGTCAATTCCTCGGTGGGATAAGGATCAAAGAGGGAACCTCTTTACATGACACTAATCGGCGCATCTGGAATTTCTAAAGTCCCAGACATCAATTGTGGGGAAAGTTGGGATTTGGTTAAGAGTAGGAAAGAACCGCCAAGGGATTAAACATGGTACCCTGTTACCTAGTGCCAGAAGCTCATGCCATCGTGTCCCAATATATGATATAGAGCCTTCGCTAAAAAATTATTCATTTTTAAATTAAGCACCGTTTTCATTTTTTTTTTTTTTTTTTATTTTATTTTATTTTTTTTTAAATCACCAGAAATCAGCAAATTATACAATTTTAATGAAGTTTTCAGCATTTATTTGCAAATATTATATACACGATAACCCCCCCCCCCAAAAAAAAAAGATTAAAACAATTTTATAAGGTGAAGCACTCAAAAAATGTAATCCATGGAATCGTTAATAAAAATTCACAATCTTTTCTGTAATCCAACCCTATTTGGTTGGAAATAAAATTCCGTCCATGCCTGACTTATCCACCAAGTTTCAGTCCTGAATGTCAAACAGTCTCTGTTTTATGCCATTCAATAACATGTGGGGACACTTTTGTGGCAGTCTCATAAGTAGGATGTGTGATTGTGAATAGACTTCACACTTACCGGACTATAACCCTCCCATTTTTATCTGTGGAGTTATCCCCAAAGATAATGCCGATCAAAACAATCCCAGACTATTTCTGAACTGAAAAAGGGGATCACAGCCCAAATCAGGGCAGTGCCAAGAGAATAGTCAAAGTTATTGTCAATTTTGCATGTCGTATGCAAGTGTGCTTATCATTGAATGGCGGTAAAAGAAAGACTGTTGGACATTCATGACTCAAACTTGGTGGACAAGTCAGGTATAGATTGAAGTTTATTTGTACCAAATATGGTTGGAAAGATTCTTGAATTTTATTAACGATTCCATCGGCGGCATTGGGGGGGGGGAGCACGCTGTATGTTATAATGGATAGAAGTTTTCAAATTAATGCACATGCAGAGTAACTTAAAAAAAAAAGTAATTACTGTTAAAAGCGGCTCTATATATTTCTTCCGGCAATATATTAAGTAAAGAGGCAAAAAATAATTTGGTCAGAGGATTGATGACATGAACACTAGCTAAGCCCTAGAGAAAGATTGGATCATCACCCTCCCCTACCATCACCAACAACATTTGGAAGATAAGTAGCGCCAGCTATGCTGTTAACCAGACAGATAAACAAGAGTTCGACAACGCAATCGCAGATTTTAGAAAAGGAAACGGAGGAATATGGATTTTCGAAAGTAACATAAAATTTATAAACAATTTTCATAAATACTTTCTTTTATAGAATAGAAGATTTAAAAATAGGCAGGTTTAATGATGGAACATTTTCCTTTGGCGTTTATGAAATGAAACACAAAATAGAAAAAATGTGAATATATATATATATATATATATATATATATATATATATATATGTATATTAGTATTTCATGTATCCACATAAAATTTTATAAGGAGATACTATTTTTTTTATGTATCAATTTTCAGTATTTATTTCAACAGTGCTCGATACGTAAGTAGAGCTAGGTAGTAAGCTATGAAAATATATTTATGGCAATTAAGCTACACAGAGGCCCCCGCGTTTCATCCTTGGGGGGAATCTTCAGGCTAAAATGCATGGAGTTATTTTTGCCGGGTGTTTTTATATACACGGCTAGCTAGTTAACCAATCTTTGTTTTATGCCGTTCAATGCATTCAATTTAAAAATAAAAACCTAAAATAGAAATACAAGGAACCACGTGTTAAAATAAATTCACCCATTATATTGACACAACAAAGGAAACAGGATATAGGTCAATCAATAGAAAACAGAACAATAGAACAATATATAGGAAGGAAGTAACACTAACCACACCTTTGTTCGTGGGAAGCCCAATGATTGGCTGAGAGTACAACAAAGAATCTGATTGGTTAACTATATATATCTTCTATTACATAAAGGGCAGTTTCCCGTGTGTATGTTTAGCTAAAAGTAAAAAAACTACAAAACAACCATCCACAAAGTGGGTATATTCTTGATCGGCATTGCCCTGGATCAATTGGAGGTCAACTGGGCCAGGATTCGTTAGAGAGGTCGTTTTTTCAGACATTTTATGTACTAATTTGAAAAGAAAATGTCGACTCATTCCTCGAGGAATCTACTATATAAAGGAGAGTTGTCTGTGTGTATGTGTGTGTGTATGTCCAGCTAGAAAGGAATGGGTTCGTCGGAGGAGAAAGAGGGGGTTGGGGAAAGAGAGAAAGATAAAGAGAGGTAGAGAAAGAAGTTTTAATACAAATATGTTACACTTTTGCCCCGGCAACGCTGGGTAGTGCTGCTAGTATGTATATAAAGTTAGGTATGTGCATATGTTTATATATTTGTATGTACAGTATAGACTCCTAAACTAATTAACCGATAATTATACATTTTGGAACACAGATGCTAGGCTTCAGGGGTCCAAATGCGGGCTATATTTAGTTTAATTTAGATAAAACTAAATTAAACTAAATATAGCCCGCAAAGGAGTAAAAAGGAGTTGGAAGTTATACGTAAAAATTTAGATACCTTCAGCTTTTTTGAAAATTTAACAATTGGTATTGGACATCAATTAATAAATATTCCCAAAATTTCAAAAGTTTTAAGGAGCATAATATGGGCACAACCCCCATTTGAACATTCAAATATTTAAAATTTGCATTAAATTTGATCTATAGTCATTAGACATCAACTAAGCAAGATTTCCTGAATTTAAATTTCTCCTTAAAACTCCTTAAAAAAAAACGAACCAGTAATACTTGGTGTGGTATTAGCCCTGGGTGGGCTATACCGGCTTCCATTGAAGGAGGAAATTTACAGGGAATATCAAATTCACAAGCAGTCCCCAGCTGCATGTATATCCCGGTCATGGGAAGATGACATACAGCACCTAGCATTCCCAAATGGTCACCCATCTGGTACTACATATCTATACAAACATTGTTGCTTACACATTTTCAGACATGTTTCAGTTCTAGCTAGAAACCAACTGAATTTCTTCAGACCACTGTTCAATATGCATGCAGGGAATATCAAATTCACAAGCTGTCCCCAGCTGCATGTATATCCCGGTCATGGGAAGATGACATACAGCACCTAGCATTCCCAAATGGTCACTCATCTGGTACTACATATTTATACAAACATTGTTGCTTACACATTTTCAGACATGTTTCAGTTATAGCTAGGAACCAACTGAATTTCTTCAGACCACTGTTCAATATGAATGC
>OY744529.1:21035354-21065354 GCA_963556195.1 Sepiola atlantica | reverse complement strand
TTTCCTAGAGTGAGAGTAACGGAATAAAGTTAGCGTTTTTGTTTCAATTTAATGGAAATTAACAAGATTTCACGAAGCGAGGTGAACGTTGGTACATTCTACATTTCCTTTTCTTTTTATATATAATTCTCTTATTCTCATTCTCTTCTTTACTTACGTAATTCTGTTAAACAGCTACTGTTGCTACTATTCCCTCTCTCTATTCCCCTCTTTCCACCACTTCTCGTCTCATCCACCCAGGATTATCAGAGTTTTAGTATCAGTTTACTTTCTAGATTAAATCTGTTAATCATTCTTTCCAAGCTTTTAAAAAAGTAAATTTAATATATATATATATATATGTATATATATATATATGTATATATATATATATATGTATATATATATATATGTATATATATATATATATATGTATATATATATATATATATATATATATATGTATATATATATATATGTATATATATATATATATGTATATATATATATATATATGTATATATATATATATGTATATATATATATATGTATATATATATATATATATATATATATATGTATATGTATATATATGTATATGTATATATATATATATATATATATGTATATGTATATATATATATATATATATATATATATATATATATGTATATATATATATATATATATATGTATATATATATATATATATATATATGTATATATATATGTATATATATATATATATATATATGTATATATATATATATATATATATATGTATATATATATATATATATATATATATGTATATATATATGTATATATATATATATATATATATATATATATATATATATATGTATATATATATATATATATATATATATATGTATATATATATATATATATATATATGTATATATATATATATATATATATGTATATATATATATATATATATATGTATATATATATATATATATGTATATATATATATATATATATGTATATATATATATATATATATGTATATATATATATATATATATATATATATATATATATATATATATATATATATATATATATATATGTATATATATATGTATATATATTTTAAGCTGAATTATTTCGACACTTTATTATTGGGAAATGGTCGTATAATCAGTACCATTGGAGAGCCATGAATATTATAACTGTCCTGTTTTTAAATCTCCGAAACAGTTACATGGTAAACAGCTGATGATCCCCGTGTTAATATTAGACGCTTAAGGTCTCCTGTTTTTGTTTCACTCTTAGATACTTAACCCCCCCCCCCCTTTTATTTTTTAATTTACTTATTTTTTAATTTATTAATTTTCCAACGAATGTTAAGTCTGCAATATCTTGGATTTAGTTAGTTTCTCTGGGAATTAAAACTGCATTTTACTTTTTTGTTTTTTTTGGTTTAAATGACTGAAAGCTTCTTTAGACTATATATATATATATATATATATATATATATATATATATATATATATATATTATTACTAGGTGTAATACCCGTCCCAGAAAACTGGTAAAATGAATTCCCCAAACAGAACAGGTTTGTACCACTTTTATGTCCCCTTACGAAGATTAACATCAAGATATAATGAAACTAAATTTGATATCTAGAATTCTTATTTAAATTTTGATTAAAATCTATTAAATGATTTTGATTCTAGAAAATGTCTAAAATTTAAGGCTCAAGCTTAAGGAGTCTTAAGAAGAAATTGAAATTCAGGGAATCTTGCTTAATTGGTGTCTAATTACGATGGATCAAATTCAATGCAAATCTGAATTTTCAAATGGGAGGTTGTGTCCATATTATGGCCCTAAAACTCCTTTTAAATACTCCCAAAAAACTGAAATTGGGGAAATATTTATTAATACCTATTATTAAAATTTCACAAAAATCAGAGGTATGTGAATTTCCACGAAGGGCTTCCACACCCTCTTTGGCCCCTTTGCATAAAACTAAATTAAACTAAATATAGCTCACATTACTCACCCTTACACCTAGAAGCTGTGTTCCAAAATTCATAATGATCGGATAATTAGTTTCGGAGTGAATCCTATACATAGAAATATATAAACATATACACTTACCTAACTGTTTATATACATGCACTCCCTAAATATTAAAATTTAAAACAAAAATAATTTGCTCATCTTATTCACCATGTTGCCGAGAATATATATTCCAAAATTCATAATAATTGGTTTATTAGTTTAGGAGTTTATCCTTTAAAACGAAATATAAACATACACACATACCTTGCTTTATATACATGCACCCCATAAATGTAAATGTTTACAAAAAAAAATATATGTCCATGTTACCGAGAATATATATATTCCAAAACTCAATGATACGTTCCTTAGTTTCTGAGATTATCCTGCACAAAGAAATATATACATATAGTTGTAGATGTGAGTCAGGTTTCTTAATGAACCACTGGTCATAAAAATTTCATTGGATCTAAAAGACTGAACTCCCTCTCCCCACCCATCCTCCGGATGTGAACATCTCCATTTATCTTTCTGCTTGTAGCTGATCAGTTTCACGTCTGATGAGTCTTGTTGTAGGCGAAGTAAATTATCACATCCGACTGACATGGTGTTTTAAGTTAACTTAAGAACTACTATGATTATATATATATATATATATATATATATATATATATATATATATATATATATACATATATATACATTGGTTAACTAAGAGACCCGTGTAGATTATGTCTGAATGAGAAATTTTACAGACCCCCGAAATCTATTAAACTGTAGAAGTGAGATAGCAAACAGCTGCCTACACAAAACTAAATTTACCTTAGGCTAACGATACATAGATAAATAAATAAATAAATAAACAAATACGTAAAAAAACTAAACTAAACAAAAACCTAACAATTTAAAAATTAAAACCTAAAATAGAAATACAAGGAAACAGGTGTTAAAATAAATTCACCCATTATATTGATACAACAAAGAAAACAGGATATAGGCCAATCTATAGAAAACAGAACAATAGAACAGGATATAGGAAGTAACACTAACCACACCTTTGTTCGTAGGAAGCCCAACGTTTGGCTGAGAGAACAACAAAGAATCTGATTGGTTAACTAGCTAGCCGCGTATATAAAAACACCTGGCAAAAATAACTCCATGCATTTTAGCCTGAAGATTCCCCCCGGGGATGAAACGCAGCAACCCCTGTGTAGCTTAATTGCCATAAATATATTTTCATAGCTTACTATATATATATATATATATATATATATATATATATATATATATATATATATATATATATATATAAGAAAGGGTATTTAGACATATTTTTTAAACCATTGTTTCGTAATAGTATTATTTTTTTTTTTTTAAACCATAACAATGGTGGTGTAAAATAAATAAAATTTATTTTAATCTTAGCTTTCGAGAATATACTTCTCCTTGTCAAAGAGTGTTTTTCTTTTCTTCTTTTTTTCATCGTCCGATGGAAATGGACTTTTTTCGTCTGCAGAAGAAAAGTATATTCTCGAAAGCTAAGATTAAAATAAATTTGATTTATTTTACACCACCATTGTTATGGTTTTTTTCAAAAAAAAAAAATATAATACTATTACGAAACAATGGTTTAAAAAATATGTCTAAATACTCTTTCTTATTCAAACCGGCATCACCTTGCCTGCAGACATAACGTGATTTTCTGACCAAAAAGTCCATTTCCATCAGACGATGAAAAAAAAGAAAAGAAAAACACTCTTTGAAAAGGAGAAGTATATTCTCGAAAGCTAAGATTAAAATAAATTTTATTTATTTTATACCACCATTGTTATGGTTTTTTTTTAAAAAAAAATATAATATATATATATATATAATTATTTATAAATAAATATTATTTTCAAAATTAACCAATATACACATGTTTCATGCCAAATCTGCAATCGTCATGTTTGACTCAGTAGCCGAGGCGCGTACCAATGCTCCAACACGCATTGTCTAGAAATTGGAAGTAAATTAACATTCAAATAGCAAACATGGCAGCTATCCAGCAAGCAGTCGAGAGTACTCAAATAAGCGGAGCTTAGAGTTATGCATTACGCAGAATGACGGCTTGTTGTCACGTGCTCTATCCTGCGAGAGCTTTGAATAATTATTATATATATATATATATATATATATATTGTAAGTAAATAAAAATAGTTTTAATTTTGCATAGACATCACTCAAGTCTCCAAATATGGAAAAGATTTTATTGTGCCTGGCAGCCACTAAGGTGAAAAATGTATTTCTTTTTATAAAATATGATTTTAGAGCATTAAAAAAACCAACAAAAAAAAAAACCTGTAATCAATGGTCAGAATTTATTTGCCTGTTTTATGGCATATCAATCGTTTGAGTTATATTATCGTAAAAGATAATAAAATCTCCTGTGAATGATTCACTCAACACAAACTTCTATTTTTACTTTGAGCTGGAAGAAAGCAGAGGCAAAAGATTCCTCCACTCGCCCCATTTAGATCTGACATTAAACTATCATGAAGTCAAATCAGGTGCAAATACTGATTGTTTGTTTACAATGTCTAGATATATATATATATATAGGTAAATAGTAGATACACCAACTTCACATAAGACCTGGGAGGTATTTTAAGCTATTTTTAATTTTTTTTATTATTTAAAGGCATTTTATATGTCATGCAATCTGGTAGGTTCAAATAAACATAAAAAGAAAAAAATCTGTATTAACAAAACTATCATACAAGATCTTGTGCATCTCTGCGTGTGGGGTTCACGCCTCTACGCAATTTTGATAAATACACATTGAATTTTTTTTTTTTTTTTTTTTTTTTTTTTTAACTATTAATCGAATAATTATTGAAGTCAAAATAAAATAAGGGAAAACTAAAATGAATTTTTAAAAAACCTATTTAAAAAAAAAAAAAATTGAAAACATGACTATATATATATATTTTTTTTCTATAAGCCTCATATCCGGCAATACGTCTCCACCCGGACAACGCTGGGTAGGTATAGCTAGTATTAAATATTGCTTTGATTTATTTAATTTATTGCATATCGTTAAATGTTTGGTCATTTAATAACAGCAACGTCGAGCCTGGTCAGTACGTAGATGGATGACCGTTCGGAAATACCAAGCGCTGGGTGAAGCAGTAGGATAGACTGAACACTCAAGTCGTGGCAGAGAAACTAGTCGAGCAGAAAGGAACATTCTTAAATAACATCAGTCTTTCTCTGCTTATTCCAGCATTGATTCTGGTTATTTTGAATTTCTTACTGCCACTGGACTTTAAAAATCATGTGTGTGTCTGGCTAAAAGTCGGAAACGACACAAGACACATTTACAGACCTTACATCGTCGGAATTAATGTGACCCCGACATGGTTATGATAAAAAAGAATACTGTAATATTTGTTCCTTTCGGATCACCAGGGACAAAATTAGTCCCGAGGGGGGGGGGGACAACTTCCTTTTTTTAATTCATACTGGTAGTTTAAAAAAAAAAAAAACAGTGAAATTAGGGCAGTCTGTCAGCTTTCTTTTTCTGTCTATTTCTACTTTCAATTATATTGAACCAGTTGAGAGAGAGAGAGAGAGTGAGTGAGTGAGTGAGTGAGTGAGTGAGAAAGAGAGAGAGAGAGAGAGAGATTTTGCACACATTTTTAAAAACTCTTCTATTGTTGTTATCCGTGCTCCCAGGCAATGCCGTATAGCCATGCTAGTTATAATATACAGGAGGAAAAAAAAGCCTTAGGGAAATAAACGTTGATTTACTCAGCTTTAGTATAGTAAATTACATTTAAATACTATGATACATGAGATAATCTCAGACGCATTCAAAGAGAAAGTAAGCTTAAATGAATAATTAACGGAGCAAATTAATCCACGATAAGAAACTCAAGTTTTGCGACAAAATCTTCACAGGTTAATATTATTACAAAGGTGATAATTTCGATAATTAAGTGTAGCGCCTTTCTCCATCTGCATAATGGTAGCTTCATAATGCGGCATGAAATTTACAGGCCACTGTAGATATTTTCAGGGTATATTTATCCAGGCGCATTCTCGAGCTGTCCACAAATTGAGCTGTGTTTGTTGGGTGTGGTTACAGGGAATTAAGTGAGGTTTCTAACACGTTCCATGATGCCCAATTGAGTTTAAATCTGGCATGCATATTGGCTAATGCAGTTTCTGGAAGACAGCCAAATATTTTTAGATTTAGTTTTGTCCTCTTCATGCATGATCATAAAGGATTGCAGCTTTTTGGTTTTGCTTGTTTTATTGAAGCCAATCATAACAACACAGAAGCATACGCATAAAGAAGTACAAATGGCTTTCAAGAAGACCCGTCCCACATGACCCACGTGTCAGACACAGGCTCTGATTTTGTAAAAACATTTTTTTTTTGTTTTAAAGCAGCAGCAGCAGTCGTAACTGCTGGCTGCTGCTGATCTATATAATACTAACAGTTTGTGGATATGTAGGTTTATTTGAAAGCAATAGCAGTATTGATTTACTCCTCTCCAGGAGTTAGGCACAAGGCCAGTTTTTATCTTACACCCACAAGTAAGATGTGACCCAAGGTCGGGTCGGGAAAGTGGGGTTTAAAAATTGCCTGGGCAGCCCTGTCGGCATTCCCCGGTAGGGGCGCCTCAGGCAGTAAGCTATAAACTTACTCCTCCCCAAAGAGGGGAGGCAAAGCCTGGGAGAGTGGACCTCCTAGAACTGCACATGGCAGACCCATAGACCGGCGTAAATAAAACCCCGAAGGCCAAGACAATCCAAGTCTATGGGGTGCAGTATCCATCGGAACAGATACTACACTTTGATCTTGGCCAAAAGGCCAAGAAGGAGTAGCCATAACTTAGTATTTCCAAATATCTATTAAAACATTTTGGAATTTCCAAATATTTAATTTTTTTTTTTACATTAAAGGTCACCGCTTATCAAGGCTCAAAGGCCACTCGAGATTAAGGGTTAAAGAGTTTGATTGGTGGATGGTGACAACATCGCACTCACTGGCACGATGGTTGTAGCGGGGCAGCACAAAGAAAGACTAGTAGTACTATTTCTTCTGTAAGAGAGTGACTGTAGGGAAGAGAAGAGGACATCCCCCACTAGATTTCGAAGTCGGTTTTGGACTCTGTCAAGGCAGGAAAGAGTGCTCTGAAGGGCACCCCCATACGTGGTTACAGTACTCCATCTTAGGACGTATTTGACTCTTGTACAGGTAGAGGATGGCGTCGGGCATGAGATACTTTCTGGAGCGGTAGAATGATCCAACCATTTTTCCAGCGGTCTTAGCAACAGATTTGATATAAGTCTTCCATTTCAAGTCTGAAGAAAAGGTCAGTCCCAGGAGATTATCAAAGCAGTGGGCTTTCTCAAGGGAAGAGCCGTTCATTTTAACTGGGACAAAGTGGGGATCGGAGCATTGGTGGTGAAAGGAGAGGAGCTTGGTCTTTGATGCATTAAAAGTAACCAGCCACCTTTTCCCCCATTGCACCACTTGCTCCAGGTCGGAAGAGAGAGAGAGAGAGAGAGAGAGAGAGAGAGAGAGAGAGAGAGAGAGAGAGATTTAATAAAATATATAATGAATACTGACCCAACGTGTCACGGGTGGTCTCATTAGTGATAAAAGATGATAATAAAAATAATCTAAATTAGACAATCTTACATTCAAATCTGAAACTCGAAAGCTGACTTTTTTTTATTATTAAAAATAGAGAGATTTCTTCTTGAAACCAGAGTACAGCAATTTTTGCAGAAGGTTTTTTTTCTCCTCTTTTAAATGACTTTGGAATCGTTTTTTTTATTCTGCAGACTTCCCACTTCTGAGAAAAAGAGCAAAAAGGTCAGGAGTCGGAAATTTTTATCAGAGGCGGTTGTTTAGTAACCGAGCGGAGGAGCCACTGAAAAAAAGCCAACTCTCCCATCTCTGAGCTAAGCAGTCGCGACTCAGCAATTTTTTGAGGAGTTGGAGTCAGATTTAAAAAAAAAAACGACTCTGGAGCAGTGGCATGCTGAAGGGGGGGGGGGGGCGACAGGGCGGTCTCCCCACCCCCACCTCGAGCATTCAATCATATTTAGACTATCTTCCTTTTTCATTATATTTCTCAGTACTAGGACTTATACTTGAGTACAATCAAGGAGTTGTCCCCGGGCATCATCAAACCTCTGGAGGCGTTTTATTTTTTTTATTTTTTGTCAGCCGACTCTTCACCTTTTCTGGGTGCTACCTGTTTAATTGGTATCACATTTGAATAAAAGGCAGTTTTTTTGGGGGTGGGGGGGGGGGGGAGCTTCAGGTAATGTAAACATAAAGTTAAAAGAATGACGGATAACCTGAGAGAGACACATGGTCAGGTGCTGCATATGTTATATAGAGAAAGAAAAGCTCTCCCCTCTCTCTCTCACATATATATATATATATATATATATATATATATATATATATATATGTGTGTGTGTGTGCGTGTGTGTATATATATATGTATATATATATATATGTGTGTGTGTGTGTGTGTGTGTGTGTGTGTGTGTGTGTGTGTGTGTCTTAGCAGCAGGCTAATCACAGAGTGCCATGTCAAATTAAAACAAGAAAAAAAAATTCTTACAGGGGGAAGAGAGGGCGAAGAAAGGAAGGAATGGAGAGGGGAGGGGGGGGGGGTCTTCCAAGATGAGTGTTTATTTCTGTTGGAAAGATGAGGAGTATCAACGCGAGGAGTGTAAGGACAAGGATGAGTAAGCGAGGCCCTTAAAACAAGAGCAAAGTCAGATTAAATATCACCAAAAGAAGTAATAATGGGTAGAAATGACGGAATAGAGTAAAAAAAAAAAAGAGAAAGAGAAAGAGAGAGAGAGAGAGAGAGAGAGAGAGAGAGAGAGAGAGAGAAAATGAAGGTGGATGGTATGGAAAGACAAGACAGAAAGAGGTAAAACCTGGCGAACAGTTAAGAATAAAGCCTGAGTCATAGGATGCTGAAGGAGCTTAGGTTACATACTGGTCCGCACACTTGGTGTTTCATAATGCTGTATATACCATACGCAAAATTACATAATCTACAATTACCATGATAACTAAAGGTATTTATTTTTTTTCGGAACACCTTATCTGAAATCTCTATATTAATAAAAATTATAAGAAAACTTTATATGTGTGTGTATTTCTCGTATCAACGTAACTTTCATAATTTATTGTATTCAAAAAATGCAATAACGTAAAATAAAACATTTTTTAAAAAATCATATCCCCCCCAAAAAATGTAACCGCAAAATTGGATCCATCAGAATGCATTTCGATTTCTTCGTAAACAAGTCAGCCATTGAAGTACTTTGTTAATAGTTAAAGATTGAAAGTTTTCGATGCTATTTACATCAACTAATTTTAGAAATAATGACTAAAACAGCATTACCTTAACAAAATTAGTTATGATTTCATAACAATTTGGATTGATTAAGTGTAATGCTTAAACGATACTGCAATAATTAAATTCAATTTTCAAAATCCTATTTAAAAAAAAAATAATAATTTGGGTAAAAAATAAATGGCATAGTTATTAAAAAAGAAAAAATGAAAACGTGAAACAAAAATGAAAGTAAACAGATTCCCGGACAACGCCAATACGTACGGCTAGTTATAAATAATTAAGGTCCAATAAAACTAAAAACTTTTCAAATATTCTGACAAAGTTCAAATTTCCTCATAAAAATTGTTTATTTCTCAATTAAAGATTTCTAATGTATAGTATTTGGATTATTCAGACAGACTACTATTCTCATCTTGGTTGTTATTTTCACAACGTTTCGGCCGATGTAACTTCCGACCTTCTTTAAGTGCATCTTTTTGAACTTTAGAATGTTTGTCAAACTCCGGAACCTATACAAAATTTCGAGCTGAACCCTTTATTTAATTGGCGGGGTTAAATTCCATCAGTCATGACCAGATAGAATAACAGGTACTTTCACAGATTAGGACCCATGTTAACTTTGATCCTAACCCAAACCCCTAACCCTAACGACGGGAGGGGGGTGTCAAAGTTAGCGTGGGTCTAGTCTGTGAAAGCACCGTAATAATTAACTCTTCTTAGTTATTATCGGCTGTAGTAGGGATTGAACCTTCAACCCCCAGAAGACTGTCTCTTATTACTGATTGTTAATCGATGACTTTAAAAATCCTAGTTTGAATTTTGTAAGCTTTCAACCAGAGCGTGTCTAGATTAGTGATGAGACGATTACTCGTAATCGGGAAAATCGGAATTTTGGGGAGTATCGGAATTGGTATCAGAATCGAAAAAAATTGAGCCTAATTTCCGATTTAAAAAATTAATTTTTGTAACTTAATTTTCCATTTCTAGAACTAATGATAAAATGATTAATATTTATTGTTTTTAAACTACCAATAAAATTAAAATCTAACGACTTTAGATAAAAATGGAACCCATAAAAATGGAAATGAGTGGATAGATAAGAAAAATGTCACGTGAAAAATATAGATGAACATTTTACAATGAGTTTATAAAATCACTATTCTGATTTTGATCAAAATCCATTACATGATTTTGACCCGAGAAAATGTCTTAAATTCAAAGCTTAAGCTTAAGTGGACTTAAGAAGAAATTGAAATTCATGGACTCTTGCTTAATTGATGTCTAATGACTATAGATCAAATTTAATGCAAATCTGAAATATTTAAATTTTTAACTGGGAAGTTGTGTCCATATTATGCACCCCCCCCACCAACACCCCACCCCAAAAAAGAAACTCTTTTAAAATATTCCAAAGAAACTGAAATTTGAGGAATATTTATTAACTTATGTCTATTGCTTACATTTCACAAAAAATCAGAGGTATCTGAACTTCCACCCCCGTTTTACAAAACTAAATTGAACTAAATATAGCCCACATTACAACACCTTACATCTAGCAGCTGTGTTTCACATTTGATAATGATCGGTTAATTAGTTTAAGAGTGAATCCTGCACCTACAAATATATAAACATATATATATGCGCATACCTAACTTTATATAGATAGAAATATGATATAAAAATGACTAGAAAATTTTTTCATTAATAAAGGTTTAATTTAGTCCATTTAAAATTTCAGTTTACTAGCATAAATCCATCCATACTTTCAGAATCTTCTGTGGCCTGGGGAAGATAGACTTTGAATAAGGCCGTAGCTGAAACATGTATGCACATATGTAGCCAAAAATGTATCAATAAACATTTACACTAAAATACAGTTCTAATTTTTATTGAGCACTATCTTATAAACACTGTAGTTTCATTGGATTAACATCTATGAACCGACAACCATACAAACACTGCAATTTGGTTTATACAGATATATAAAGAGAAAAGAAGAGATGTTTTTTTTACATCAGAGATAGCATTACAGGCGAATAAGAAAAGATAAATTACAGGAAAAAGAAAAAGAAAGAGGAAAGGAAAGGGGGAAATTGATTTCTGGTCACCTCCCAGTAGGGCTCATAAATGCTTTTATTTAAGTGTCTTACATTTTTGATCTGTTGGTGAAAAAGTTTCAGTCACAACTGGAAAATCGCTTATACAAATACCCCCCCCCCCAAAAAAAAACAAAAACAAAAAAAAACCCAGGAAATTCAACATAAGTAATTAACACATACGTATGTAATTGTTGGAAAAAGAAAATAGTTGTTGACAACAGAAGCTTTCCATGTGAGCAGGTGCACAATGACGTCCCTTAGTAATTAGTTTGTTTTCATGCTTATCAACTCATTCCATACGCTAAACATTTCATTTTTGTCAGAAATTTAATTTCCTCTATGCAAACTCTCTTTGACCGGGAAAATAGAATTATTGACCTGGACCCCTGAAAGCCGGCAACGTACACTCTTTTGAACTGCACGGGCTTCTCCCAGCTTTCCTGTCATATTCTTGGGAGCATTTTTGATGAAATCAAGTACAGATGGGCTGACATGGTCTGCATAATTTCTTGCAACTCAAATTGGGGTCTTTTCAGCAGTATTTTCTGCTCGAGGATGAGCAAAACCTTACAAGGTGCAATAACAGAGGGGGAGGGGGTAAAGAGCCAACACTTACAAGGTGCAATAACAGAGGGGGAGGGGGTAAAGAGCCAAAACTTACAAGGTGCAATAACAGAGGGGGAGGGGGTAAAGAGCCAAAACTTACAAGGTGCAATAACAGAGGGGGAGGGGGTAAAGAGCCAAAACTTACAAGGTGCAATAACAGAGGGGGAGGGGGTAAAGAGCCAAAACTTACAAGGTGCAATAACAGAGAGGGAGGGGGTAAAGAGCCAAAACTTACAAGGTGCAATAACAGAGGGGGAGGGGGTAAAGAGCCAAAACTTACAAGGTGCAATAACAGAGGGGAAGGGGGTAAAGAGCCAAAACTTACAAGGTGCAATAACAGAGGGGGAGGGGGAGGGGGTAAAGAGCCAAAACTTACAAGGTGCAATGACAGAGGGGGAGGGGTAGGGGGTAAAGAGCCAAAACTTACAAGGTGCAACGACAGAGGGGGAGGGGGTAAAGAGCCAAAACTTACATGGTGCAATAACAGAGAGGGAGGGGGTAAAGAGCCAAAACTTACAAGGTGCAATAACAGAGAGGGAGGGGGTAAAGAGCCAAAACTTACAAGGTGCAATAACAGAGAGGGAGGGGGTAAAGAGCCAAAACTTACAAGGTGCAATAACAGAGGGGGAGGGGGAGGGGGTAAAGAGCCAAAACTTACAAGGTGCAATGACAGAGGGGGAGGGGTAGGGGGTAAAGAGCCAAAACTTACAAGGTGCAACGACAGAGGGGGAGGGGGTAAAGAGCCAAAACTTACATGGTGCAATAACAGAGGGGGAGGGGGTAAAGAGCCAAAACTTACATGGTGCAATAACAGAGGGGGAGGGGGTAAAGAGCCAAAACTTACATGGTGCAATAACAGAGGGGGAGGGGGTAAAGAGCCAAAACTTACATGGTGCAATAACAGAGGGGGAGGGGGTAAAGAGCCAAAACTTACATGGTGCAATAACAGAGGGGGAGGGGGTAAAGAGCCAAAACTTACATGGTGCAATAACAGAGGGGGAGGGGGTAAAGAGCCAAAACTTACATGGTGCAATAACAGAGGGGGAAGGGGTAAAGGATAGAACCACATGATCGTTGTTTTGAATCAGATGCAAAGAATGAACTGTGCATTGTCATGATGCAACTGCAAACTAGTTTTTAAATGCAACTGCAAACTAGTTCGGTCTCTTGTCTTGTCTAAATTTGGTTACAACTGATTGATAATATAATTTGATAATGATATAATTGAACAAAATAATTTGAACATTGGTCCAAGAATTTAAAACCAATTACCATTCGGTGTACGATCGTTTCCAAGACTTTTTGGAAATATTTTATTGTTCATTATCTATGATGATGATACCAAAACGTTCTTCGTCAGCACCTTTCTATAGTCTTTTGAAAAAAAAAAAAACCCATCAGATTTCAGTACCAAAATTCAACACGAGTGACAGGATTATCGAAGCAGAAAAAAGACAGCGAATTAATTAATTAAAAACATTAAAAAAATTTCAGAGCATTGATCATCGGATGAATCGAGGGGGGGGGGGGATGTTCCAAAGAGAAAAAAAATACACGAGTGAAAAATGCATTAATGAAAAAATTTTAAATAGATATGTAAACAATGTGTTATATCGTAAGAATAAGAATAAGTAAATAAGAAACCCAAAGCAGGAATTGAAAGGAATAGGAATTGTATTAAGAATACTTAATTACAATAAGTTGGTCGCCATTACCGGCTCTAGGCAGACGTGCTAAGTGGTTCACTAAGCGGTTCTCCTTGGTAAGGGAAAAGGTGTCCACTTTATAGTGACCTGATGAATCCATTTTGTCACTATTGGTGAATCCGGATCAGTCCACAACATATATGTAGTGTGTGTCTTAAGTTTTTAAAGTAAATAAATAGTTTATTTTAAAAAACATAAATAAATTGCGTTGTTCAGGTTTTCAAAATATTCTCCTTATTATTGACATTTCAGCAACGCTTCCATGTGTGACTTTTCATTCTACCCTATTCACGTAACCGCGTGCTACACACAGCAGCATATCAACATTAATCGTCGATAACATCAAGACGAATTTCAACTTGACTGCGATAAATATCTCAATCAAGGAGGATTAAACGAAAAAAGCAAAGAAAAAAAAATATGCTTATACTTTTGACAAGGGTGTATATCACCGAAAGTACTCAAGTTTTTAAAGTAAATAAATAGTTTATTTTAAAAAACATAAATAAATTGCGTTGTCCAGGTTTTCAAAATATTTTTTCAAAATATTCTCCTTATTATTGCCATTTCACCAACGCTTCCATGTGTGACGTTTCAATCTATATATATATATATATATATATATATGAAGAAATAAAGAAGAAAGAAAAGATAGTCTCTGTGGATGGAAATAATGTGCTAGCCACTGGAACTTTGTAATGTGGTATACTTTTCTCTCGATAACACAAAATACAATCACATGTCTGCCACTAGATCTTTATCATGTAGTAAACTTTCCTCCCACAAGACCGTTTTCAATGTCTATCGCTCAGTGATTTTAACCTTTCAAGTGCTAAAATGCAACTAACAATCTGCTATTAGGTTTGTCTTTTATGGACAACAAAGCACGGCAATCACATGTGGTTGATATGCATACTCTTGTTCCGGCATGCACTTGCTCTTCCTCAAATTCAGGTTCTGCACGCCAGGATGACACAACCCCTTTTATGGCAATGATAAGATAGGTGTAATCACTACATGCGCGCCATGTGCCACCACATTTTGGGATCATATGTAATGGTGAAGCCCAACTACTTTTTGATGGACAGCTAATGCCCAGTTCCATCATTTTGTTAAATTCATCCTTCGCTATGCCTAATTTTTCCGGTGCCAGTCTCCAGGGGCGGCTATGCACTGGGAGGGGGGGGGGGCACTCATATCAATATAATGAGTGACAGAGTGTGGTAGTGTTTCTATATAAAAAAGTTGGCTTGCTTCAAAGATGTTGTCAATTTCCTTATTTAAAAAGTGCCACTCTGCACCAAACATCGACCGGACTATACTTATTATAACATCGTTTACAACTTGACGTGTTTTTCTGCCTCTACCGTAATTCGACCCCTCGTGGTTAACACCATCAAAATGAGGAAGAAGAAGAAAAGAAAAAACTATAAGTTGTTTTACAACGAAAGCTTGCAAAAAAAAAAAAAAAAATTAAATAAATGATTTTTTCATTTAAATTGCACCATGTGTTGATTTTCAAAAATATTTCACATCCCCCTCTCTCTCTCTCTATATATATATATATATATGGTAACATTTAACTTATCTATGGAAAAATAAGAATAGATTTGGACTTTTGTTTTGCATAATAGTGACATCAATGATTAAAGAGAAGTAAGTCACTTGGGAGTGAATGTAAAGAGAAAACCCAAAACTTAAAAAGAATAAAATCCTTTTTTCCCCTGAAGTGTAAGTGATAGTTCTCTCGATTTAACAAAAAGATGGGTGTTTAGAGAATCACTTTGAAAGTGTCTTGTCCAATGAAAGCAAAGATTTCAAGTTGATCTGGGATTTAAACAAATTCTCTAAATGCTATTTATAAACCTAAAATAAATGCAAGTCATTGTTTAAAATTATTACAAAAATAGTTTATTACTCATTATATTTATTTACAACATTTTACTCCACTCTATAATAAAGAGCAATGTGTGTTTATATATAGATATACGAGAAGAATACCCTTCCCAGGACGGGTAAATTTAATTCCCCTGAACGGAAAAGTTTTGCACCACTTTTATGTCCCCTTATGAAGATTAAAACCAATATATAATGATACTAAACCTTACCTCTAGAATCCTTATTTCAATATTGATCAAAATCCATTACATGATTTTGATTCTTAAAAAAGTCTAAAACTTAAAGCTTAAATGTATTATTTTTTTTATATTGGTTTGCCATCGAAGATACTGATTACCTATTTAGCGGGTGTGCTGATGCAACATCACAATAATACCTACTCATACTTGCCAACAGGCTCGTTGCTGATGTGAAACAAGTTGCAGTTTGACACATTCTCATTGAATATTATATTAAATAGGCATTTTATTGGAATGTGTCATATTTGAAAAAAAAAAGCATTTAAGGGTTAAGACGTCTTAAGAAGAAATTGAAATTTGGGGAATGCAAATCTGAAATATTTGTATTTCCAAATGAGAGGTTGTGCTCGTATTATACGCCCTAAAAACCATTTAAAATATTCCAAATGAACTGAAATTTGGGGAATATTTTATTGATTGATGTTTAATTCCTATTGTTCAAATTTCACACAAATAGGAGGTATCTGAATTTGCACGAAAATCTTTCATCGTTTTTATGCCCTTTTTGCATAAAACTAAATTAAATTAAGTATAGCCCATATTACCCACCTTTATGCCTAGAAGATGTGTTCCAATATTCATGATAATCGATTAATTAGTTTAAGAGTTTATCCTGTACAACAAAACAAACATATATCCATACTTAACTTTATATAAATGCACCCCCTAAATTCTAAAGTTTAAAAAATAATAATGCGCCCGTGTTACTCACCCTGTTGCCTAGAATATATATTCTAAAATTCATAATGATCCATTTATTGGTTTAGAAGATTATACATGTACCTAACTTATATATATATATATATATATATATATATATAATCTGTCCTTTCACACAAAAATGGAGTATAAAAAAGAAAATGATTTATTTAAAGTATTTCAGAGAATTGACAAGGCAAATCTATTTTCATAACGAAATGTTTTGTTTCTTCTTTCTATACAAATTCATACTTTTTTTTTCTTTCCTTTTTTCTTTTTTAAAACTTTTCAGTTTGAATCGTTTTCTTGCTTCTTTCTTTCTTTTTTTTTTTAACTTCAGTGATTCGGACGTTATTTTATATGAATATTAGTGTGAACACTTGCGAAGGATAATTTTTTTCCGTCATTTTAAACGGATGGTGTACACTCGAAGATTAATATTCTCCTGGTCGAGATCATAGGTCTAGTTGAGAACAACTTTTTATATATATATATATATATATATATATATATGAATGTATACTCTTGCTTTGTCACTGAAGTTCAAAAGATCATCAACAATGAGCTCAACACCAATGTCTACATCCACGCTTTGAGTGAGGTAATCAAACCCTGGATCGACCCGGTAGCTGCAAATAGGCTGTATGAGTCGTAGCAAGACCCAGGCCTGACTGTCAGAGAACTTAACACCTAACATCTGACCTCGATTTCTTTGTGTGAGGTGTGGTGGAACGAGACACCAACAGATACAGTTAAAACATGAAGGTTGATCCTTTGAGGTCCAAAGTCATTAGACAGTGACGAAGACCTGTGGCCAGTTCAGAGGCTGCCTAAAAAAAACCTTTAAAATATTTCAACAAACCCGAAATTTGAGGAATATTTATTAATTGGTGTCTTAATACCTATTGTTAAAATTTAACAAAAATCGGAGGTATCTGCTGAATTTTCATGAAGAGCTTCCATCCCTTTTTTAAATCCCTTTGCATAAAACTAAAACTAAATATAGCCCACATTACAACCCCTGGCACATAGCAACTGTGTTCCAAAATGCATAATGATCGGTTAATTAGTTTAGGAGTGAATCCTGTACATAGAAATATATAAACATATATGCATACGTAACTTTATATAGAGATAAAAGTTTGCTTGGCTATTTTTTTCTTTTCATATGTAGTTAAGAAATTATTTTTAGTGATACTTATGGCCAACTCTGTATACAGCCAGGAGCAATAAACTAGACACCTAACAGCTTAATTCGTTATGTGACATGTATACATAATTTTAATATAATGGCCATGTATAATTAAAAGCAAAAATACTAAAAAATACAGGGTGGGCAAAAATAAGGGTCCTATTTTTAAAAATTCATAACTTTTTTATTTATTGATTTTTTTAAATTTTTTTTTTAGAATAAGTAAAGGACCCCTTCCGAAGCAAGCTTGAGCCGTATTAGCCCTAAGGAACGTACCCTCATTTAGAAAACATTATTTTTGCTTAAAAAACTCAAAACAGTGTAAAAAACAATACTTTAGTTTTTGTAAGTTTTAAGAAGTGTTTTTCGGCTAAAATTTGTTTTGTTTATTTTAAAAAATCTCGGAAGGGTCAGTCTACACACACACATAAAGTTTGGTGAGTTTAACTTTTATTTTGTGGAAGTTATTCAAATTCAAGTTATTCAAATTTAAAGATAGGACCCTTATTTTGGCCCACCCTGTATATACATTTGTAACCTTATTTACTATATAAAATCAGGTAGATTTTAGAATTTAGACATAAATAGCAATGCACCGGACACATCGTTATTTGAATCTGTTTAGCCACTTTGTTTTTTTTTTTGTTTTCCTTCCAGCATGTTCTTTACAATACCAAAAGGTCTTTTGCTTAAGTTTGTTTGGATAAAAAAAAAGTATTCCGGTTAGGAAGATTGTTACAATGTATACAGCCAGGAGCAGTAAACACCTAACAGTCTAACTCATTATGAGATATGTATATATATATATATATATAGTTTTAAAATATTAGTCATGTAAGATCTATATGAAAATTCGAACTGAACTCCTTGGGGAATAGATTGTTCTCGTTCCATCAGCCACAGGTAGAAGTGTTAATCAATTTTATTTTATTATTAGTTATTATTGCCTGTAGTAAGAATCGAACCTTCGACCTCCAGAAGATTGTCAGTTTTTTTTTTTTGTTTTGTCAATACTTACCAAGTCCAAAAGCCACTCAGGGATAAGGGTTGATGGGGATGGAACAATTGTCATCCGAAATTGATCAATGCAATAAACCAAGTTTGATTATTATGGGATAGTCTGTGGCAAGTACTTGTTAACATTGGATTTGAAAATGACTATGTTGTAGTCTGCAGGGAAGCAGCCCCACGGTAATGTGTTCCACAGACGAGAGGTCTTTGCAAAGAAGCTCTGTCCGTGGAAATTCCTCCTGACGACACTTGGAACTACTTCCGTATAGGTTCGACACAAAGATTCCCAAGTTCGAAAAGATGCACCTGAAGAAGGTCGGAGGTTACATTGGCCAAAACGTTGTGAATGTTAAAACCAAGATTAGAATAGTAATAATAAAAACACAAATACAACTCACCAGTTCCGAAACGAGCACTCAAGTTGATGGCATCCTTTGTTTCACATGTAAACATTTATTGATTCCGTTTATTTTGGGATCAGGGTTCATGAATAATAATATAAAAAATGTATTGTTCTGAATTGATATCTATGGAGAAAGAACAACTTTTGACTTCTTTGTTTGCCTTGGATAGTGAAAACGATTCAGGTATGAACAGATCGCATCAATTAAAAGCCAAGTGGAACATTTGATATCTCATATTGAATGTATTTATTAAAAAGGTAAATAAATGTGAAGGCAGGACTTCCTGGATTACTAATGAAATCCTATCAGGAAGAAGGAGGGGGGCGGCGCTTTAGAGCTTAAATTCAAAAACATAAGCACTTGTTTATTTATATTCATGGTTGCTAAAAGAATTTTCAGTATTAGTGTAGACTAGTGAGACCCGTGGAAATTCCACGGTTGTATCCTTCATCTGTTGTATATTGTTGCCGTGCTTGAAAATGTTTCCATTCTATGGACGTCTGGTGTGAACGCAGACCCCCAAACTGAAAAATACTTATCTAAGTTCTCTGGTTAATATAGTTTCAGAATATATCTGGTAATGGTGGTCTATCTCCAAAACCCTTGTAGAAGTTTGTGGCATATTTCCATTCAATGAGCGTCCGGCACAAATGCAGACCCCACAATATTATTGTACCATCTTTAGACAAAACAGATACTACACTTTGATCCTAGTCCGAAGGTCAAGACAGTGCATTTGAGTGAAAGTTTCACATTCGAGATCAGTTGAAATTTAAAAAATTACTTAATTTTTTTTCATTACATCTTCTCCGATCGGGTGATCCCATCTTTTAAAAAAGGGGCCGGAGGATGATAACGTACATACGAATATGAAACTACATTAGCGTATCATTATATAGATTAACATCCTCCACTACCCCCCCCCCCCCCCAACAAAAAATGAAATTCTAATTTCTAAACGGAAAGGAGAAAAAAATTTACTTTAGTGCGGGATCAGTTTCATATATAAATTTAACATAAAATGATCCCCCATTTCCAGGCCATTTTAACGTTTTAGGACAGTTAACCAAAATATTATTTTGTATGGAAAATAAATACTATGCGTTTTGGGGGAGGGGCTGGAGGGGGGGGGGGACATGCGGTTTTATTACTTTGCAACTTGAACTTAGGTAAAAATGAATTTTTTTTAACTGCCCTAAAAATTAGAATGACCCAGAAATGTGGGATCATATTACGTTAAATTTATATACAAAATCGATCTCCTACTCTAAATTCTAAAATACTTCTTTTTTGTGTATTTTTTTTCTTCTTTCTGACAAGTTTTTCACGTAATCGCCTAAAAAAGTAGCATCTTCTTGGGAGGGGAGAGGGGTATCTACAAATTTACCGAATTTTCTGCTTCTAAATTTTTGGAGTTGTGTTATAGGTAGGTTGTTATTTCAATTAATGATTTTGCAACCATTCAAAATTTTAAAGTAATTTGGAAGCATTTAAATGCGTCGAATAGAAAGTAATTTCTGACTTTAAAATTCTGACTAAATCCTCATGTATTAAAGGATGATTTAATAAATGGAGATTAAACTACTATTCTCATCTTGGCATGTGTTCTTCAGAATTGTCTGATCTATTCCTGCTTCTTTTGTTCGAACTCGTTTGACTCAATGGTCTAGTATTAGTCACCAATTCGCTGTTCAGATACCTCATTGTAATACAGCTTCCTATTCCAGTAGATTCTTTCCAAGATCTGCAGGCTTGTGGAACTCTCTTCCTGCTGACTATTTTCCTTCTACCTATAGCCTTGGTCTTTTCAAGACTAAGGTCAATAGGCATCTCCGGTCTTCTGCGATAATCATCTTTCGTTTTTTTTTCAAGTGGCTTCATGCCTTGTCTGGAGTGATTTCCAATTTTTTTAAAATTGCATACTGTTTCGGCCGATGTAACCTCCAATATTCTTCCAGTTCATATTTTCGCACTTTTCTTTATGTCGAACTCGGGAATCTTTACGGAATTTCAAACTTAACTCTTATTTAATCTACATGGGTAGATTGTTCTTATTCCGTCAACCATGACTACTTAGAAGTGTTAATTGATTTTTATACTTAGAAGTGTTAATTGATTTTTATACTTAGAAGTGTTAATTCATTTTTATACTTAGAAGTGTTAATTAATTTTTATACTTGGAAGTGTTAATTAATTTTTATACTTAGAAGTGTTAATTGATTTTTATACTTAGAAGTGTTAATTAATTTTTATACTTAGAAGTGTTAATTAATTTTTATACTTAGAAGTGTTAATTAATTTTTATACTTAGAAGTGTTAATTAATTTTTATACTTAGAAGTGTTAATTGATTTTTATACTTAGAAGTGTTAATTAATTTTTATACTTAGAATTGTTAATTAATTTTTATACTTAGAAGTGTTAATTAATTTTTATACTTAGAAGTGTTAATTAATTTTTATACTTAGAAGTGTTAATTAATTTTTATACTTAGAAGTGTTAATTAATTTTTATACTTAGAAGTGTTAATTGATTTTTATACTTAAAATTGTTAATTAATTTTTATACTTAGAAGTGTTAATTAATTTTTATACTTAGAAGTGTTAATTAATTTTTATACTTAGAAGTGTTAATTAATTTTTATACTTAGAAGTGTTAATTAATTTTTATACTTAGAAGTGTTAATTAATTTTTATACTTAGAAGTGTTAATTAATTTTTATACTTAGAAGTGTTAATTAATTTTTATACTTAGAAGTGTTAATTAATTTTTATACTTAGAAGTGTTAATTAATTTTTATACTTAAAATTGTTAATTAATTTTTATACTTAGAAGTGTTAATTAATTTTTATACTTAGAAGTGTTAATTAATTTTTATACTTAGAAGTGTTAATTAATTTTTATACTTAAAATTGTTAATTAATTTTTATACTTAGAAGTGTTAATTAATTTTTATACTTAGAAGTGTTAATTAATTTTTATACTTAGAAGTGTTAATTAATTTTTATACTTAGAAGTGTTAATTGGTCCCCCGATTTATAAAATCGGGGGACTTATGTTTTGAAGCATGTCCGTTTGTCCGTCCGGATTTTTCTCCGCAACCATCCATTGAATTTCTCTGAAATTTTGCATCAAGTTGTAACTTTTGTCAGGTTAGAAAGTGACATTCTTCGATTTTTGGGGGGTCAAAAGGCCCCGAAATGGCAAAAAAATGACATTTTTTGCCCCATAACTTTTCATCCATCTATTCAATTTCTCTGAAACTTGGCCAAACTGTGGAGGCAATTGTTCCTAATAGAAAATAAGTATCGCTGACCTTGGAAAAAATCTGGTTCACGCCCCCAGGGGATCAAAAGCCCCCAAAATGACAAAAAATGACCCTTTTCTCCCATAACGTTTGATTCATCCATTGAATTTTTCTGAAACTTGGCCAAAATGTAGAGGCAATTGTTCTGGATATAAAATGAGCATCCTTGACTTCAGAAAAATTCTGGTTCGCGCCCCCAGGGGGTAAAAAATGCCCCAAATTGCCCAAATTTATTGCAATTTACACTCACCACATCGAGTCACATACAGAGGGGACCACGCACACGCGGCTTGTTAATTTTTATACTATTCTTAGTTATTATCGCCTGTAATAAGGATTAAACCTTCAACCTCTAGAAGACTGTTACTTAGAAGTGATTGTTAATCAATGCCTTAAACCATTGCACCACGGGTCCATGTAAATAATACAAATTATCAATCTGCATTTCAAAAATTCTTAAACAAATTAGTTCAAGTTTTATAACAATTTGGTTCAAATAATAATTTAATGACAAAACGAGATCGTAATAATTAAATTTAACCTTCAAAATCCTATTTAAAAAAATAATACTTTGCTAAAAAAACAAAACAAAAAAGAAACGGTATTGTTTTTTTAAATTTTTTTTAAGCAAACAAAAATGAAAATAAAAAAAACTCCTGGGCAACGCCAAATAAAGCATAGCAAGTTAGGAATAAAAGAACAGCCCAGATACAATATAATAATAAAAAAAGTATACATAGAAGAACGATACAATAAGTAACTGAAAGTTATATGTTAAGATGAAGTGGAAGGAATTTTTAATAGGACGAAAAAAAAAAAAAAAGAAAAAAACAGAACATTAATGGTACTCTCATAATTTGTTCCTTTTCTTAGAAATCCTGAACAGGGTTTACAAAAAAGAAAGAAAAAAAAGCCAAGGGGGGAAAAAAACAACAAAAAAAACCTTAGACACAAGTTAAAACATTTGTTAATGTTTGCTGTCTTTTTTTTTTTTTCTTTGTTCTTTCGACGCGAGCAGACGACACATGCCCTTCATCATTTGCGATATTTAGTTTACAGGAAACTGCCATACTATTTAACTAAGTGCCAGTCGAAACGGTGCAGGTATTATGATGGTTATAAAGATAGTGGTTACTTAATGGAGACAGGGTAATCGTGAGAGCAGAGTTTGCGGCAGTTAATAGCAATTACCCTGTTGCATTTATTTTTCATGAACAAAAAAAAAAAGAAAAAAAAAAGCATACCTAAAATAATAAACAGAAATCCCCCCCCCCCCCCCGCACGTTGCCCTCCCAAAAGGGCAAGAAATTATGTTTGACGCATTCTACACTTGAATGATCAAAGATTTATACACGACACCACTTATAAGCCTAGCAGTTATTTATTCATAAAACATCCCCAAGAAATGTACTACTTTTATTGGACAAGCCTCATTCATCTGAGAGTAAGATAAAGCGCACTTTAGAAGCGTACATAAGTGACATTACCATCATTATCTGTTTTGTTTGGTTTGGTTTACGGCATATCAACCAGCTATGGATTATATAATGCCGAATAAAGTTGTCAAATGGAATCCTATAGTTAGGATAATTATTTTATAATCTTAGAAAACATTGCTTTTAAAAGGAAATTTTTACAGAGAGTGGGGGCATTACTCGTAGAAAACACTACTCTTCGGCATCGGTAATCGTCTTTGTTCTCAACACGATTGATCCTCAGCCACCATCCGCCTTCTAGTATCTATTTGGCAGAAAACTAAAAAGGAGAAATAATGTTTTAAACTTTAGAAGGATCAGGTTGATTAATACGGATGAACTTATAGATAATAAAGAATGACTCGATCAGCCGATTGATCGGACCAGGCCTCTCCGACCTCCCGTCCAACTGAAATAGGGGCCCGAAATGGATTATTGCCAAGTCACCAGGCCACGGACTGTTCAGCCACCAGGATTCAATCCTAAGGCATCATGTATCACCAACTACAGCCTACAAGTGGTCCCGTTTTTTTTTTTGGGGGGGGGGGGGGGGGTTACCCCTCTGCATGGGGTTGCAGTCGGCAAATTTGTGGCCCCGCCTACAGGGCAGCATTATCATCTGTATAATAAAATAATACGCTTGCACCTTAATTTGTACATACATTATCACCTTCATCACACATCAAAAAAAAAAAAAAAAAAAATGAGATGCAAAAAAGTAACTGCAGGTTATCTAGTGCTGCTGTGTGCCAAAATTGTTAATTTTGCTCATTTTAAAATGAATTGTTCCCAAATCAAGCAAGATGTCATTAATAGAATTCTGTTGTCGTTGACTTAAAAGCGACATTTGTTTTATTTATTTAAAGAATATTTAGCTGTATTTTTCATAGTAAGAAAAAGACTATATATTTTTAAAAGATTAAAATTGTTATAATAAATACATTAATTCGTTCCTTTTATTTATTTAAAAAAAAAAAAATTTATCTGGCAGGTATTTTTATGTTAAGAATAAAGAAAAGACGATAGGAAAACAACCGTGGAATTTTCACGGGTCCTGCTTGTTATCTTATATATAAAATGGAGCCACTTTTTACCTTAATTATTTGACCTGAATAACTTTGTTAACAAAAGGTGCATACTTAAAATTGTTCAGTCAGGCAGTTTTGACAATTATTTGGAAATTGGTGGACAAGTCGGGCATAAATTGAAGTTTATGTGTACCAAATATGGTTGGATTGCAGAAAGATTGTGAATTTTATTAACAATTCTATGAGTGGCATTTTTGGGAGAGGGTGGGGGCACCCTGTATAACATTTAGTGATGGGACGATTCTAAATTTTGTCCTGATTCCGATACAATTACCGATTCTGTTCTAAATTCCAGATTCCAATTCTTTTTAAAGAAATCTAAATATATAGTGACAAATAAACTCGATTGAAAACATAACTTCCACCTTGGTAACAAATATACATCGTATTTAGACGTTAATTTCATCTATAGATTTTAGTTTCGTTGGTCGTTTAAAATCAGTAAATATTTATCATTTCGATCAGCAATGGAAAATTAAATTTAAAAATATATATATATATATATATATATATATATATATATAATTTTTTTAGATTAATTTCCAATTCCATAAACAATTCTTTTAATATATATATATATATATATATTAAAAGAATTGTTTATGGAATTGGAAATTAATCTAAAAAAATTTTCTGAGTCCGATAACCCCATAAGTTCCAAGATTTCCGATTAATCGTCCCATCACGAATCAAAAAGCTTAAAAAAAATATAAAAAAATATAAAAAAATACTATTTTGGAAGAAGTAAGATTTTTAGACAAAAAGTTATACAAATAACTGCAAAAGATAACACTTTAAACTTTTACGGCAGAGTTTCACTGCCAAATAAACCCACATTATTATTAAACTAACTTAAAAAGTTTTAACATTTTTCTGCTTAAAATTTCTGAGTAATAGCATTTTTTATTTGCAAATCAAAAAACTTGGGAATATTCGGTAAAATTTGTTTGTGTACAATTTTTTTTTTTTTTTTTTTTGACAGTCCCCCAAAATGTATTTACATCTTAAAATTGTAAAATGTCTTGGTACTCTAGAGATGTTCCCATACATCCTACTAATTCATGGTGGCATCTCTCTTTAAAAAAAAAAAAAAAAAAGATCAAAGAAAATAGATTAGGTACGTTAATAAAGTAGAGACGAGGGGGTGGGGGTGGAAGGTTAAAGAGCCTTTGTACATAATTCAGCAAATTAGTCATTTCGAAGACAATACATAACGGTACTTTGGCTAATTCTTTAAATAAACTGGTTTCTCCCGTTACCAAACAATAGAGTTCTCAACACTGAAACTTATCCTTTTTGCAGAGATGAAGATTACAAAACATAACATCTGGTTTTATTTTGCTTCAAGAAACTCAGGCTGAGACATTCTTCTTAACAAGTTTTCTATATTTACCACTCAAAGGAAGAGACTTATACAATAATACAAAATATTTTCATTGACAGATTATCTGATATTATCGTCTGCTAATGCTCTTGTTACGAAATAACAGTCAAGCCTTTCCCTATCTGATTTAAGAATGGATATGTTTATAGAAATATTAAAACAATATAATGCTAAGCTTCTTTGTTTTTTGTTGCTAAGATGAGAATCATAAACATTTGAAATATTAGACATTGGAGTCTTTGCTCCATGTTGCGATCGAAAAAGTTAATCATCATCATATTCGGTTTAACGTCCGTTTTACATATTGACATGTGTTGGGCTACTTTAAGAAATTGATTTCCAAACTAACCTATCTCTGTCCATGTTTTTATTTATCCTTCAGATCCATTTTTATCATTTCCTCCCATGCTTTTTTTTGCCTTCCCCTGTTAACTGAACTTGCTACCTCAACTGTTCTACATCTACTAACCCAAGAACTCTTATCCATTCTTTCAACATGACCATACTATCAAAGTCTCCTGTTCTGCACACATCTCCCGATACTGTCCTGATTTTATCTTCCTCTGAGCTCATCAGATCTAAGTCTGCCTTTAAGACCTACATTACACATCCATCGTATCATTCTCATATGATTTGTCTCCATGCAACACATGTCGTCACTGACCAGTTAGAATCTAAAGTTAAAATAAATAAATAAAATATTGCATTGTATTGCTTTATAAACTCTTATTATTTTAAATAATTCAAATTTCTATATATCAACAATGCTTTCTAACAAGAGCATCCTTGTGCTTGTTTTACAAATACTTCAATGGATTATGCTCCGATGAATTAGCTACTCTGGTGCCCCCTCGACGAAAATTCACTAGACTAACTCGACAATCAACTAAATCTCATTCATTCACTGTGGAGGTCGCCAGATGTCGGAGAGCCTTCTACTCGAATAGCTTCTTTCCTCGTACTGCTGGCCTCTGGAACTCCCTCCCTGCCCCCTGTTTCCCCAACAGTACAGACATGCAGAAATTTAAAACTAATGTAAACAGACATCTCGCTGCGCAGATCCCAATTTAGGTCGACCGCCCCCTAGCTTCTCCCCTTTTCTTTTTTCTCAGTAGCCCTTACGTCTACAGTGGCGGCCTGCCTTGTTTGGGGTGAACTATGTTTAAAAAAAAAAACAAAAAAAAAACACTCCCCAATTTCTACTTTGTTCAGAGTTTCTATGCGAGTTCTTAACTTAGACATTTCGTTCTAATACCGCTTTAACATCGCACGGATAAACACCAACCCCAAAAAAACAGTGAATAAAAAAAAATTATGAAACAATGTCTTTTAGCTCTGATGAAGACGTCTATCGTCGAAAAATCTAAGCTTAAAATAAAAATTTAAAAAATTAAAATATTGCTTTGTAACGGTTATTATTTTTTATAATTCAAATTTCTATTTAAAATTTTATTTCTTTTCTCTATCTTTATAAAGTCAGGTATGTTTATATATTTCTATTATACAGGATTCACTCCTAAACTAATTAACCGATCATTATGAATTTTGGACCACAAATCCGATTTTTGTGAAATTTTAGCAATAGGTATTAGACGTTAATAGATATTATTATGAATTTTGGAACACAGCTGATAGACATAAGGAGTCCAAATGTCGGCTATATTTTGTTTAATTTAGTTTCAGGCAAAGGGGGTCAAAAAGGGGATGGAAGTCAAAATTCAGATGCCTTGAATTTTTGTGAAATTTTAACAATTAATAAATTTCAGTTTCTTTGGAGTATTTTGAAGGATTTTAGGCAGGCATAATATGGACACAAACTCCCATTTGAAAATTCATTTTTTTTTCCAGATTTGAATTAAATATGATCCATATCCATTAGACAACAATTATGCAAGATTCCCTGAATTTCATTTTCTTCTTAAGACCCCTTAAGCTGAAGCCTTAAATTTGAGACATTTTATAGAATTAAAATCAGGTAATAGATTTTCATCAAAATTGGAATACGGTAAGGATTCTAGACATACGGTTTAGTATCATTATATTTGATTTTAATCTTTGTAAGAGGACATAGAAGTAGTGCAAAACTGTTCTAATTGGGGAATTCATTTTACCCGTCCTGGGACTGGTATTTTTTTAGTGTATATATATATATATATATATATATATATATATTTAAATTCCCGAAACAGTTTTTCATGGTAAACAACTGATGATCCCTTAAATAATGTTAGAAGCAAACTAATATAATAACTGAAAAAGTTAAATTTACTTACATGAGTGATTTTCCACTGAACGACTTAGGACTTAAGTTTTTTTTTGTTTTTTTTTTAAATATAGTTTTAATGGTTGAGAAAATATATATATATATATATAGGGTAAGGTACACGATAAGTCATGAAAATGAAATGCCGTCGTAGACAAATTGTTTGAAAAAAGACAAACGGAAAACAGGTTAGAATGCAGGAGAAAAACAAAAAAACAAGAGATTTGACCGGTTTCGTTCGTATTATCGAACGTCTTCAGAAAAAGTGAAGATTTTTCTGAAGACGTTCGATAATACGAACGAAACCGGTCAAATCTCGTTTTTTGTTTTTCTCCTGCATTCTAACCTGTTTTCCGCTTGTCTTTTTTCAAACACATATATATATATATATATATATATATATATATATATGGGATTACGTACCAAGATGATTAGAACCTCATCTTATAAACACTTTTGGGCATTTGCATAGGGAGGTGATCATTACTACCAAATTTCACATTCCTAGGCCTTAAAAGTAGTGAGCACAGAAAAACAGACAGAGATAGACATACGCCTCTCATATTAGTATAGATTATTTCGAATGCCCCGTTTATGAGTGAGAAAATCTTGGAAACAGTTGGAGGCGGTGGAGGTGAATAGAGTTTTGGGGAAAATGAATTGAGAACTAACACATTAAAAGTGATAATGTCGTCGAAACATGCAAACATGCTACATTGGTTAAAATCGTGGTTTTCACAAATATGCACATATCATTTCTTATTGCACATGCTTAGACAGACACATTCTATATGTATATTTCAAGTATTTATCCTAATTTTTCAAACTTCAAAATTACGAATTCATCTTGTGTAAATAACAAAATTAAGAAAAACCTTTAAAAAGCAAACACGCAAATCACAAAATCTGTTTCTGTTGAGAAGAAGAGGGGGGGGGCGACAAAAAAAAGAAAGTATGGCATTTTATATACAAATGTATTACATGAGTGCATATATATGTATATCATATAATGGCATTATATGAGTGTAACACATCCCCCAGTAAGTCCCAGGCCTAGCATATAAATTGTGCCACACTAATAAGAAATCCATATGATTTTTATAAAGTACTAACCTTCAAATGACAATATTTGAGCTCAATCGGATTATTAGTTTACAAATTACATTTATTCAAGTGAAGCTACTGTTGCAATTTTTCAAAACAATTAAAAAATCTGAATTGTATG
>OY744529.1:20752854-21030354 GCA_963556195.1 Sepiola atlantica | reverse complement strand
AGAGAGAGAGACAAGGAGAAGAGAGAGAGACAAGGAGAAGAGAGAGAGACAAGGAGAAGAGAGAGAGAGACAAGGAGAAGAGAGAGAGACAAGGAGAAGAGAGAGAGACAAGGAGAAGAGAGAGACACCAGGAGAAGAGAGAGACACCAGGAGAAGAGAGAGAGAGAGAGAGAGAGAGACAAGGAGAAGAGAGAGAAAGAGACAAGGAGAAGAGGGAGAGAGAGAGACAAGGAGAAGAGAGAGAGACGAGAAGAAAGAAAGAGAAAGAGACGAGAAGAGTGAGAGGGTAAATGAGAAAAAAGCCTCAATCTTCCAGATCAAAGAGACTTATTAGCGGATTTAATCTTTTTTTGTCAAAATTGTACAAAAAATTTTTGGACTGCAAAAAGCATTTGAGATTTGGATAATTTTCATCTTGGATGGACAAATGGTTTTCATGGGGATTTTCTTCTCCCAATTTACAACCGAAAAGGTGCAATTTACTTGTATTAAAGATAATCTTTTGCAAGGGAGTGGCGGGGTAAAGATGTTTTCGGATTATTTCCTACACTTTCATTCTACACATACTTTCAACTAACATGTTTAAAATGCGAGCAGCATTTTTCCAGAAACAGCCGACACATAGCAAGCATACATTTTTGTTAGCAAATTAAAATATCGAAACGTTATAATAAATTAATCTATATTAACACAATTAGAAGACGACTTCACGCATATGTTTTCCTCATGTCAACTTAACTTTGATAATTACACACTGATTTTTTAATTTTTTTTTTATTACTAATCGAATATTTATTGAAATCAAAAATTCAATAGGTAAACTGAAACGATTCTTTTTTTTTTAATCCTATCACGAGCTTAATTAATATTCACTTGTTTTCTTCTGTGGCTCACATAAAAGGGTGGCATTATGTAACCAGTTCCCCCCTCTCTACATTCGTCATGTAATCAGAATCCTTGCTTTCTATTGTTGCTGATTTGTGACTTCTGGCCTTTAGTCTCTTATTATTTATAAATTTAAGAGCTAAAAAAAATAAAAAAAAATAACAAAAAACATTTATGCGATCTAAAAAGAAAAAAAAAAGCGAAACAAAAATGAAAGTAAAAAGACTCCCGGGCAACGTGTGGTAGGAACAGCTAATGTATTATAAATTAATGTATTTTCCTGATATTTTTTTGTGTGAGTGAGGGTAAAAAAAAACTATTCAAAGATTTATTTGTTTTAATGGCCCAACAACCCTTGCATCATTTATTATTAAAGTCATCTCTTCCTGGGCGTTTTCTGAAAGAAATAGTGATATTTTAACGAGGAAAGGGATTAACGTGCTGTGTCTCATCTATCGAAAAGAAAAATGCAACCGAAAAATTGAACGAAGCTATTTGCACTGACTTTCCCCAAGTCGCACTAAACTAACCCCTTCTCAAAGCATGAGCGGGTGGATCTCCTAGGACTGAACACAACCCTAACCTTAGCCAGACAGAAGCAAGGCCACTATCGGACTGATTGCCGAGGACATATACTCGACTTGTTAATTTTTTGCCCTTCCTCAAAACTCACAACCAATCAAAGCTTGCCTAACAAAAACACATTGTGGGGAAGGAAGCAGTTTTAATTTTCTGAACTCGTTTATTTTTATTTATTTATTCTTTATATGGAAATCGCTCCAGACAAGGCATGAAGCCACTTGATGTAAAGAGCTAAAAAAAACAAAAAAACTTAAGAATCAAAAAAACTAACAACGATAAGTGTTAGATGGATGGATTCCGATCCAGAAAACAACAATTACAGTCGATTTTTAATGTGGGGAAAATCTAGCTCCCAAAAAGGGGCACTCTGGATTGGAACAAAAATGGGGATCATAAATTTTAGGATGGATGTTTAATGAACACCTTGCTCAAGGATGCCCGTAACAGTTTAGTGTCAATTATCAGTAACTTGTAAATTATTTTATTGGTAACATAACTTAACAATAATACAACACCAAATCATCGTCTCTTTCCTCCTTCTATAGTTAATTATTTTTTAAGTATATTTAACATGCTCGGATTATACTTCACCATTAATCCCCCCTCTCCTCCGCTTTACAACAAGAGTTTGTGATTGGACCCCCCCCCTCCCTGTCTGCAACAGGTGCTTCTTACCTATTTGTTGAGGTCACCGTGTTCAGTTAATTTAACTTTTCATTTGAGTGGCGAAAAAAAAAGGGGAAATCCCCCATCCCACTTTCAACCCCAAAAATTAAAAAAATTAAAAATAAAAGTTTTGAGGACAAAAAATTCTATTTATGTAAGGGAATAAGAAAAAAATATAAAAATAACATTTGTGTCTTGTGAGAGAGAGAGAGAGAGAGAGAGAGAAAGAGAGAGAGAGAGAGAGAGAGAGAGAGAGAGAGAGAGAGAGAGAGAGAGAGTGTGTGTGTGTGTGTGAGAGAGAGAGATATAGAGTGAAAGATATATATATATATATATATATATATATATATAAGAGATATATAAAAATAAACGAATGTATATTACACAAGAAAGCCTTGCAGAATTATTCAAATGTTTGTCAGCAGCTAAAGACCTTGTTTTTGACTCTTACAAACTCCCTACTCTAAAACGGGGGGGGGGGGAAGAGTTCTTCAGCCAAAGGTAAATCATATGAAACTGCTTCGAGCTAAATGCAAATGACAGGTGAACATAAAACGAAGAAACCTTTCTTTTGGGTGTTCAGCTTCCACGCTCTCGACTTCATTAACGCACTGATGTAACTGAGTCATCAAAAACATTAAAATCCGCAACGGTTAAAAACAAGGTGTATTAGTACCTTTGGTACAAGAAAACATAACAAAAAATAGGAACAAGAATCGATAGTTCTTCATAGTTTAACCGTAAAACGACCAACAGTTGTCAGCAAGGCTGCTGCTACTACTACTACTACTACTACTAGATTACCTGACACAGCTTGAGTAGGTGTTGTCCATACCAGTCGAGGATACGTCTTCGACAATCAGTCCGAGCGTGGCTTTGTTGTTGTCGAGCTGAAGTATGGTTCTGTTCAGTCCTAGTAGGTCCATCTTCCCAGGCTTTACCTTCTCTTTGAGAAGGGGTAAGTTTATTGCTAATCGCCTGAGGTGCACCTACAGGAGAATTCTAACGGGGCTGCTCAGGCATTTTCTGTAGGTCAGAGAGTGTGCTTTTCCGCTGACTTTTGAAAACCGCACCTGACCTTGTGTTTAACCTCCTGGGGAATAGGTCAATAAATACTACTATGAGATGTAGTCATTATTTTTGTACCTTTGTTCGTCAGACAAGTCAAAATTTTGTAGGAAAATATTCACCCTCACAACACGTGCCAAATCTATTTTCTTACGTTTTTTTTTTTTAAATTTAAAATGAGGTGGTTTAACCAAATTAACAGAATGCATAAGACCTATTGAGTATCAGGCATTTAACAGTTTTCAAGAATTTTTTTTTTTTAAATTGATTTAAAAAAAAAAAAATTCGGCTAAATTAATGTGCATTCATTTGATGGTGAAACTCACTCAACTTTAAAACTTTTGTGTTTTTTTTTTTTTCTCAATCACATCACCATGTAAACAACGCCAAGAGGATTTTCCGTATTAAACGGCTTGTGAAACTCTCTTCCCGCTCGCTGACTGTTTTTTCCACCTACTTTAGTCTTTTCAAGACTAAGCTCAGTAGGCATCCCCTGTCTTTGCGATACTCATCTTTCGTTCTTTTTAGCTCTTTACATCAAGTGGCTTCATGCCTTGTCTTGAGCGACTTCCATAAAAAAAATGTACCATATAGCCAAACATTGACCTCAGAAGTAAAAGATTTGGGCGTTGTTTTTTTGTTGTTTTTTTCCCCCCGCTAAAATGAACGTTTGATTTTATTCGGAATTATTTAAAAAAATGATCTGAAGTTACATCATGTTGGCAGAAAATACAAAGAGACAATATTCCTTCAGATAATCCATTTTTTAGCATGAGTGTTCAAATAGCCATACACTCTTAGAGAATCATTGTGTATTTCACTAACAACAAAGGTTTTTTGTTGTTTTTTAAATTTTGATTCAAATTTCTTACTTAATATATGGTAACATTACAGGTTTCGCCCATGTTGTTTTTCTGTATAAGAGACATTTGGTCGCTATCTTGACGTGTAGATGTTCCGTGAACTTTATTCTCAGGGGCGTAACTAATTTTAGAAATTACATATTGGAAATGAGAAAATTATCATAAACACAAATGAGAAAGTTTAAAATAATTTATTTAAACATTTGTGTTTTTATGGATTTGGGAAATAAAGTTGAATTGAATTTTTACAAAAATTGTATAAATTAGCGTTATGAAGGTTTTTGTGTAGCAACATTTGGACGTGAGCGTGTTAGAATAACGTAGGAAAGGAAGATTTCATTGTGTGATTAAGTAAAGAGAAATTTCCTATTAGAAGTTAAAAGTAAGGAATTTAAGTTGCTGTGTTCAGGAAGTTACGTCATGACAGGAAGTCGATGTGGCAAAGAAGCTAATAAAATCTTTCTCTTGCATATTGGATGTTAAATCAATCAGACGTCTTTTTCAGGCTTTTCTACTCACCCCTACAGATTTATACTATGCTATCATCTCAATGAACTTGCTATGTGAGACGAACTAATGCATTTGTAGTAAGAAAAATAAATCAATAACAAGCCGCGCATGCGTGGTCCCCCTCTGTATGTGACTTGATGTAGCTGAGGTCAAGGATGCTCATTTTATATCCAGAACAATTGCCTCTACATTTTGGCCAAGTTTTAAAAATATTGAATGGATGGATCAAACGTTATGGGAGGCAAGGGTAATTTTTTGCAATTTTGAGGGCTTTTGACCCCCTGAGGGCGCGAGCCAGATTTTTTCCAAGGTCAGCGATACTTATTTTCTATTAGGAACAATTGTCTCCACATTTTGGCCAAGTTTCAGAGAAATTGAATGGATGGATGAAAAGTTATGGGGCAAAAAATGTCATTCTTTTGCCATTTCGGGGCCTTTTGACCCCCTGGGGAGCTAACCAGATTTTTTTTCAAAAATCGGAGAATGTCACTTTCTAACCTGACAAAAGTTACAACTTTCAGAGAAATTCAATGGATGGTTGCGGTGAAAAATCCGGACGGACAGACGGAAATGTCTCAAAACATAGGTCCCCCTGATTTTTTCAATCGGGGGACCAATTAGTAGTTGTAATCAGCATGCCGAGGGTGCTTCATGCTAAATTACAAACGTATCAAAACGTAGAAAAATTTCTCAAATAATGCAAAAAAAAAATGATTTATCTAAAAAACTGCCATTGATATTTGGAAAATATATTCTTAGCATCTTTTTTCTCCACTGTAATTTTTAAAAGATTTTTTTTCTTTTCTTATGGTAAATCTGAAGAATGTGTTATCTATTGCCTACAAAAAAAACAAAAAAAACAAAACATGAAGACTGCAAACGAGAGGCCCAATTGTCTGAATAATATTTAGCACGTTATTAACTTTTCTCCAAGAAAATCCAAGTGTTTTACCAAAAGCAGATCTTGCGTGACTATATTTGCATGTCACGCTGACATAAAGGCGCCCCTTCCTTCTTTTGCTGAACTTATGATGGTTTCCGATCATGCATGCGCTAGGCTTAAGAACAGCAACAACAAAAAAAGATGAGCCAATTTATTACTGTTGGCCGTTATTGAATGCGGCACTCAAATCCAGAAATAGCTGGTTTCAGCCAAATGATCCATGATCAGAGCAGTTAAACCACTGAGCCATTACATGGATTGAAGGTTTCGACGATGTGAAAGAATTTGTCCTGATATAGCTCCAATGATCATCCACCTCCAAGACTGTCCGATGCCTCTACTTTGCCAAACATGATAAGCTGTATAAATGCCTCAGTGGGGTTACTTATATAGTAATTTAGCTTAACAGAAACTCTTCATTTTTAGTTTTTAAATCACATGACAAACATCCTTAAATGACGAGAAGAAATAATAATGTTTTTATTTGACAACTAGCAGGGAGACCCGACGTTGTTCAGGATTAAATGAGGATCACTACTATGTACTTTTTCACTATGATCATAACATCATATTACTTTCTTTGTTTTTACTGCCCCACCCACCCCGTAATATAGTCGAAAGAAGCTGAAATTTTAGAAAATTCTCTGAATCAAAGTCATACATATGGTCTAAATCAGATATATGTATTTTAAGTTTTAAGAGGGTTCTGCCCCCACAGCTCATTGAGGGAAGGGTAGCACAGAGATTCAGAACCACTTCCATTGTCTTCCCCGGAGAATTTTATACATATGAGTAAAAATTTCATCAAAATGGGATATATTTGAAGTTTTAAGGGGGGGGGTCTACCCTCATACCCCACTTAGGGGTGCACTTAAAGATTTGAGACAACTTTCATTGTCTCCCCCCCCCCAATCACCCCCCAAAAAACTTGACATAACAATACACTTTTAGTTTTTATGTAGATTCTCTAACCTTTCTTTCTATAGGGAACACATACACAGACATTGACATTTATATATAGATAAGAATTTTCTTTAAGGGATGAAAATACGAATAGAAGAAGCCCTCACACACATATTACGTAATTCCTTAAAACAAAAATGACTTCCGCAGTGTTTAGAATCAGTGTTCAATATCAAAGTTATAGGGCTTAATAATAATAGTAGTAGTAGTAGTAGTAGTAGTAGTAGTAGTAGTAGTAGTAGTAGTGATACAAAACAAACACTGAATTATGCTAATTAATTTTTATGACAATATTATACGACTACAATTTCTTCAAATAAAAATTCTGTTTTCTTATATCGATCTCCATCCCTCTCTCAAAGACATATTTACAGAATATTTAGACTACCCCACCCCCTACCCAAAATGGTTGTACAAACTTAATTTTAACTTTAATTAAACCGTTACTTCATTTTGAACTTTATAGTTAATATTTTTACAATAAATTAATACTAAATTCACATTACTTATAGTTGCTTACAAATATTTTGTAGGATACGTAATTTTCACTTCACCGGTTGTAAACTCTACGGATGCTCAATTATGTAATAATCATTCACACTTGAAAGTTTATACTTGATGCCCCTTGATAAAGCACTCAGGTGTGGATCAAAGATAAGTGAAGCAATCCAGGCAAAGGAGTGGTGCCCTCACCTACATCTTGGTGTGGTAGTCAATGAAAATGAACAAACATCTCACTGCACAGCTCCCAATTTAGGATGCCCTCCTAAACTTTCACCCTTATTCTCAGTAGCCCCTTACATCTACAGTGGCAACTTGCCTTGTTTGGAGTGAACTAAGTTTTAAAAAAAAAATTTTAAAAAATAAAAAGGGACCCTTAAGGTTAACTCTTGACTACAGCCATTATTTATTCATTATCTTTTTTAAACTCAAAGAATTATGTGGCTCAAAAGCTCCTTGGATACCATAAGGTTTTAAGGGCTTGCAACGGTTAAATTTTAATCTTTCTTGTAAAACATTTTATAAAATTTCCATATATATATATATATATATATATATATATATATATATATATATATTATTTAGTTACATTAGACATTCCCACTGACGGCATAATCACGTTGACACACCGGTTCTTGTTAGATCACCAAAGTTAAGCGATGTTGAGCCTGGTTAGTACCAGATGGGTAACCATTTGGAAATACTAGATGCTAACCGGCTATACATGCGGCTGGGGACCGCATGCGAATTTGATATTCCCTTTGAAACTTCCACTTTTAATGGAAGTCCACACCAGGTATATTCCCACTTATGAGTAAATTTCAGAGAGTTATAAGCCGGACAGAACTTATGGGATGACCTAATAGATTATATTATAGTATAACTAATAATAAGTATATTATCTTTAGGTAAATTTATGCATTCATATTTCCAATTTTTCATTGATGGCACAAAATGTGTGAGTTCATCTACATATGTGGGAATAGATTTTAGGAGTTTATGCGTGGTAACCAGAAAAAGCTTTGTTGCTGACCTACATAATTCTTTTTTCGTATACAGATGCAAGCATAAGGAAAAATAATTTTTTTCTTCAATTTTTCAAATTGAAATAAAACAATGTGTCTGAATAATGTAAACAGGATGACTTCATAACACCTACTTGTGCATTTATTTATTTTTTAGTAAAAACTAAAAAGAAAATTGTAGACTTTTCACTCATAATTAAAGTATTTCCGGATAGCAATGATGGCCCAGCTGTAAGATTTCGTCCCAATGTTAAAATGAACAATTTTATAGAAAAAAAAAGAAAAGGAAATTAATATTAAGAAAAAAATATATAAAAATAATAAAGTTACAAATTGGTCTCAAGGTCAATGAAGGGTAAATTTCTGTTATTTATTTTATAGAAATTAAAAAAAAAAATAGTATTATAATGCACAGCAATAGCAAAAAAAATCTGAAATCGATGAATTTCCCAACCTAAGGGGTCAAAGTGATCACTCATTGTCACCTAAAAAGTACATTTTTTTTGGGAGGGGGAAGGGAGGTAATGAAGTGTGTTCATCTACAATACTTTTTTTTTCCATATTGAAACGATCGACTGATATGTTTTAAAAGAAACAGGAAGACATTCATTGAGGAAACAAAAGTCTTCTACCTCTCCTACGCATGAAGTATGTCAAAATTAACATTTTCAGAGAGAGGGGAAAGGGAGGCGAAGCAAGGCAAGACAAAACGTGATGAGAAGAGAAAGAGAGAAAAAAACAGGAAGAGAGAGAGAGAGAGAGGAAGAGAGAGAAATAAAATCGAGCAAAATGGGGAAAAGTAAGGACGCAAAGCTCTAGAGATTTGGCTTTTTATTATTAAAAAAAGAAAAGAAAAAAAAAGCAGACTTCCGCATTTTCTGAATTACAAAAAAGTGGAATTCCGCATAAAAAAAGCAGAGAACTAACATCCCTGATAATGGATGAGGTTGCAGTGATTGGGTATCCATAACGATTGTAAATAAAGTTGAGGTAGACAGTCACTCTGACTTCATGTTCGCAACAGCAAGATAAAATCTTATTCAAACTATATCTCTTTTTCTCATAATATTTCTCAGTACTAGGACTTATACTCGAGTTTTGGGGGCATACAATCAAGTTATGGGCCCTGGGCATCAGCAGACCTCTGCACGCCAATGCCTCTACCTAATAAGTAATCAAATGCAGTTCATTCCATTTTCAATCTTCTCATAATATTCTTCATCTTTCAACTGGCAATCATTCCATCTTATTAACACTTATCCTCGAATACGTTTTGGCCTTGATAAGTGGTGACTCATTAGTAAAAAAAAAAAAAAAGAACAAAAAAAAAACGATGAAAAAAATAAATCTTCTTTCTGTCTGTCATTCTATACAAATTAAAACGTTTTCAGAAGATTCAACCTGGGGTCACCCAGTTCTCCAAGAGGACCATTATGAAACACGAGACACAATTAGCGAGGCACCTTTCATTTTGTTCCACTGAGAAAATAAACATTACACCAACTGCATATAAGTGGCCAGCAGAAGAGCAGCAACAAAGAACCTGCCAATCAAAACCTCTAAAAGCTAAAATGGTCAGCTCAAATAACAGTTAATCAAGTTCTTCGTAGTTTCTCACCCAATGTCGTTTCTGCTGCAAAAAGGTGGGAGAGAAACTTTTTTGCTTTCTTTAAAAACGCGTTTTCTGCAGGCGGAATTTTCACGAACAAAACTTCTTCACAAGGGATTCCCGTCTGTGGAACACGTTGCTACAGGACTGCTTCTCTGTATTATTACAACTTCAAATCCAATGTCAACAGATTCCTATCAAGAACAGTCCCCACAAATATCCGAATCTGGTTCTGACAATCTTTCAATCTCATTAACTATTCTCGAGTGGCATCTAACCTTAATAAGCGGTGACCATTTGAGTAAAAGAAAAGAAAAAAGGGTGACCCCTAAAAATGTCACCTATGGAAGCATTAATAAAATTCACAATCCTTTCTGTAATTAAACCATGTTTGGTACAAATAAACTTTAGTCTATATCTGACTTGTTGACCAAGATTCAGTCTTGAATATCCAACAGTCTTTAATGATAAGCCCACCTGGATACAACATGAAAAATTGTCAATAACTCTGACACACTCCTCTTTTGGCACTGTCCTGATTTTGATGGGATGGTCCTTTTCAGTTCAAACATAGTTTGGGGATTGTTTTGAAAGACATAATCCTTGAGATAACACCACAGATAAAAATCTGTGAATAAAAGTTTGGTGAGCGTGAAGCCTGTGTCCCCACATATCATTCTACAACTTCAACCAACGGGGCAAGCATGTTGGAATCCTGAAAAGCCAAAGTCTGGTCTAACAGGCAATAATAACTGATTTTCAATGAGTAACTCATCTCAAAGCATAATTCTTCGTCCTCCACTCTATAATAAAGACGAATATTAGAAAAGGTATTTAGACATATTTTTTTAACCATTGTTTCGTAATAGTATAATATTTTTTTTTGAAAAAACCATAACAATGTATAGTGTCAAAATAAATGAAATTTATTTTAATCTTAGCTTTCGAGAATTACAATTTCCCTTGTCAAAGAGTGTTTTTCTTTTTCTTCTTCTTTTTCTTCATCGTCCGATGGTAATAGACTTTTGGGTCAGAAAATCATGTTATGTCTGCAGGCGAGGTTGCGCCAATTTGAAGAAGAAAAAGAAAAACACCCTTTGACAAGGAGAATTGTAATTCTCGAAAGCTAAGATTAAAATAAATTTTATTTATTTTAACACTATACCCTGTTATGGTTTTTTCAAAAAAAAATATAATACTAAAGACGAATATGTATTATTTGTATATTTATATCTCGTCATGTAAAAGTTAGCGAATAAAATACATGCCTTTTTCTAGTCCCCAGACAAAACCATTTCAAGTGGTAAGGGGGAGCGAAAAAGCAAATAGCAAGTCAGACAAGCACCTCAGACTTACTCTGCCACCTGAAATGAATCCGTAAAGAAATCTTCCACTCTATAATAAAAATCAATGTTGGGTCTTTGTTTTCTTTAGGCCCTCAGAAATAGTAATTTATTTATGAAAAATTAAATTACTGATGTAATTGTATGATTTTATATGAATACTTTCATAATCTATTAAGATACATATCAAGTGTGAACACTGGCAAACCATAATATTTTCCTTCATCATTTTTGACGAAGGGTGTACACTAGATGTTATACATTACTTGATCATAACATGCTTTTAAAGTCAAGGGTAAAGATGATTTTCCAAATGCAGTAGGGTTACTATTATAGAAAAAAAATACTTATCTCCCCTTTTTTCCTCAATAATTATCCCCCTATGTTCATCATGACGATGAATTAGCTCCCTTGATATCTCAAATATTCCAATTTGATCGGCCAAGGCAATTCTCCTTGATCAATCAACAGACGTCTAATTTTGGCGTGCTGTTTGAAAAATCCTTTATCTGTCCTCTTTTTGTAAGCTGTGTTGACGGGAGAAGACATCGAGAAACACCGCTCCCTCCTTTTAAATGTGACCGTCAACCTGTCTACGTCCAAGGACTTTCACATCATTTGTATCTGACCAATCAGACTTGGCCTCTTGGCTAAGATCAAAGTGTAGTATCTGTTCCGATGGATACTGCACCCCATAGACTGGTATTGTCTTGGCCTTCAGGGCTTGATTTACGCCGGTCTATGGGTCGCCTCCCCTCTTTGGGGAGGAGTAAGTTTATTGCTTACTGCCTGAGGCGCCCCTACCGGGAATGCCGACAGGGCTGCCCAGGCAATTTTTAAACCCCACTTTCCCGACCCGACCTTGGGTCACATCTTACTTGTGGGAGTAAGATAAAAACTGGCCTTGTGCCTAACTCCTGGAGAGGAGTAAATCAATACTCAAGAGAGCCGTCTAAATGGACGTTAAACGAACATATTTTCATAGTTGGACTTTTTCAAGTCGAAAAATACAATTAGTCTTGCAAGATATTTCCTGCATTTATTTAATACATCTCAGTCTTGTGTGCTTTCTTCTATATGCTTTGTTTCAGAATTTTACCAACTTCGGCAAGTGACTATTTAACTGTTCTCTGCCAGAATCACTCCGCTATCTATGATTGACAGTTTATGGTAATCTTAAGTCCCATATAAAAAGCAAATAACTGACTAGTTTATGTGGCACAATGGATAAAGTGCTAAATCTTCTTGAGGTTGAAGGTTCAATCCTCAGTACAGGCGATACTAAGAATAATTAGGAATTACTTAAAACTTCTACCCGACAGAACGAGAACAATCTATCCCCGTGGATTAAATAAAGGGTTCAGTTCAAAACTCTGTACAGATTTTCCGAGTTCAGCAAGACGCATCTGAAGAAGGTCAGAGATTATATCGGCCGAAATGTTGTGAGAATAACATCCAAGATGAGAATAGTAGTCCGAATAATTCAAATAATATTGAATAATTAATCGAAATTGGATTCTAGTTGCGACTTAGACTTTAGTAAAAAAGCATGTAACATAAGATCCTGATAGAAAGGGTAGGTTCAACCAAAAGAAGCAACTGCTAGCTCAGGAATGGAGTTTCAGTAGTTAAGATGAATAAAGTATATTTTAAGTTAAAATAATCATCATACTTCTTCCTGAAGATATCAGCTCAAGGGAAGGATGTTCAAGAAGTGAATATTATCACCCCTTTGGAGTATTTTAAAGGGTCGTTGGGAGGGGGACGGCATATGGGCACAACCTCCCATTTGAAAATTCGGTACTGATATCGATCATGACCCAGTTTTCGTGAGGTTCGACTCTAAAGCGTTCGGCTGTCCTACGCAAACGCCCGAGTGCTGACGAGCCGAATGGTACCAGACGACAATTTTGGTACGGTGCTGCGTCCTGTGATTGTAAGTTATATTTTCAAGAAATTTTCTAAAAGAAACAACAAAAAAACAAAACAAGCAAAACATAGCGAAGTTACTGTTATCAAATAAATATTTTTTTATTTATTTTGATACGTTGCTGCGTCCTATAATTTTTAGTTATAGTTGCAAGAAATTTTTTAAACAACAAAACAAATAAAACAAGCAAAACAGAACGAAATTACTGTTATCAAATAAATATTTTTAACCCTAACCATAAACCCTAACCCTAACAACAAAAAAAAAACAAAACAAGCAAAACATTATTATCATAGGACGCAGCACCGTATCAAAATTGTCGTCTGGTACAAATCGGCTCGTCAACTCTCGGGTGTTTGCGTAGGACAGCCGAACGCTTCCGAGTCGAACCTCACAAAAACTGGATCAGGATCGATATCAGTACCGAAAATTCAAATATATCAGATTTCCATTAAATTTGATCCATAATCATTAGACACCAATTAAGCAAGATTCTCTAAATTTCAATTTCTTCTTAAGATACCGTGAACTTAAGCCTTAAATTTTAGACATTTTTTAGGATCAAAGTCATGAAATGAATTTCGATAAAAATTGGAATAAGGATTCTAGACATAAGGTTTAGTATCATCATATCTTGGTATTAATCTTCGTAATGAGACATAAAAGTGGTGCAAAACTGTTCTGTTCAGGGAATTAATTTTACCCATCTCAGAATATGTATTCTTCTAGTATTGTAGTTAAGAATAAAAAAAAAAAGGTTTGCGTGTTTGTTTGTGTGAAGAATGTTATAATCTGTAATTTCTCTTCCAAACCCAAAGGTTATTCAATTTTTGTAGAAGTAGGGTTTTCAGAGTCAGGATTTTTTTTTTAGCCTACTCAGCTAAGTAATTTTCGTGGTTGCATGCTGTGATATCACTTATTACACACTCAAGCCAGGTCTTCCTCAGTCTAATATAATCTGTAACTTCTCTTCCAAACACGAAGGATATTTATTTGACGCCCTCTGTGCAGGCATTTACAGTTTCTATTCGATTTCATTTCTAGTTTACTGCCTCTTTCTGTTTTAATGTGCCTGACATGTTTGGATGGGGTTATGCAACAGGACCTTTTAAATGCTGACTTTATCGTTCAACCATCTTTGTTTCCGGGATCTTTCCAATATACACCCCTTCGTCTACCATATTTGGTGTATCGTTCTTTACGACTTGTCTGGTATACTACGCTCTTTCTTAGGAATTTTCCTTCAAGAGGACTACTTTTTATAATCGGACAGTTACATAAATTTTGTGCACTATTTTCTTATCTTTGCTTCCTGCCATCTATTATTAATGGTTTTTGTGTCTCTAATCTCTTTATTCTACCCCTTTGGGCATCTCGTATCTCTACGTGAGTTTAAAATGGAAAAGCGAAAGACTTGAAACTCAACGTTTCGCCCAGCTGTTGTGTGGGCTTTATCAAGAGAGAAAAGCTAAAAGTGGCAAAAACATTCAATTGTGCCTTTTTTTTTATTTTTAAAATTTCATTCTGTCTTTATTTTTTCTGGGGATAGGGTATCATACCGGATGCCAGACATTCAGACGCTATTTTAGAGACTCCAACCAAGAGATCTTTTAAGGATTCTAATGGTCCCTTTAAGTGCAATTTTTTTTTTTATCTTTCTTGCATTTAAATGTTCGTGTGTGCGTGTGTGCACACGCTCAATGCATTTTCACATTTCTCAATGAATTTCTGCTTTTTTTTTTTTTAGCATGTAGTAAATTTATTGGAAAAAAAAGTGACATACCCAATATCATTTCACACTCCCCACAACCCCACTTCAGCTGCGAATCAATAATTGCGTATGGGAATTTTTTACTACTTAAAAATAAAATTGCCTCACCGTAGAAGGATTTCTCCTTCGCTGACTGCGGACAGAAAAGATAAATATAGTAACAGAACAGATACTACACTTTGCTCCTAACCAAAAGCCCAAAGCTAGTTTAAAAGAAAACAAAAAAACTAGAATTTGATTTTTGTAAAAATTGTTGACTCAATCTGAATTGTCAGGTAAAAATAACAACTCGACTCTGATTCCGACTCCTGTAAAAATTGCTGACTTCGACTGTGACTCCTCACCTCTGCTTATTTTATTTACCTCTACAGGAGGTTGGACACAAGGTCAGGGGTTAAATTGAAAAGCCAGTGCACTAGGATTAGCACACACACGCCTACAAAAAAATGTGTGAGCAGCCCCTCAGGCTATTAGCGATAAACTAATTTCATCCTGAAAGAGAAGGTAAAGCCTGGGATGGTGAACCTCCTGAGACTGAACAGGACCATACCTCAGCCTGACAGCAACAAAGTCAGTGTCGGACTCATTGTCAAGGACGAAACCCCGATTTGTACGAACAGAAATAAGTTAACTAAACCCACCTCTGCTTATAATGTTGCATAACAATTTCTGAAGTCAACATTTATTTGGGGATTTTCAAAACCTGCCCCTGATGACTGGAGGATTTTCATAAGTCGGCTTTAAATTTCAGGAAAATTTAAGAAACCCAACGCAGACGGATGCTTCGGTTATCTATTATTATACTAAACCCGAGTTAATGAACGTCTGTTTCCCTAAGGGTTTTTTTATCACACAAAATACATGCTAAAATATTTGTTAGTAATGAAATGTTTAAAAAAAAAAAATCTACTTAGCTGTAATTTGCAATTTACTCACTAAGTCACTCATCACTTACCAAGTTTCTGCCTATTACTCTCACCCTCTTTTACTATATTTTGTTTGACCTCTCCTCTTATTTTATGCAATTTCTATCACTCTTGCTTCCGTCTCTCTCTCTCTCTCTCTCTCTCTCTGTTTAATAATAGTTAAAGGCAATAAAACTAACTATAAAACAGAAGATTGGAATAGTCCATCAGGGACAAAAGGGAATATCACTACTAGTATTAATACTATTTAACTCATAACTGGAGGAGAGAGAGAGAGAGAAAACAGAAAGAGACTAATTATGTATTTTGTCTTTATTTAGCTTTTACCTTCATTTATACATATTATTAACTTCCACACCTGTTTAAAAAATGATATGTTCAAATCGCCAAAGATAAAACACAAAAAGCAATTGACGATTATTTGATGGTCGAAAATTTAGTTTTTACCCATTTCAAAATTAATTTTTCCAAAATCGAATAAGATGTATGTCATAAATAGAATTCTGTCGTCGTTGTTGACTTAAAAGTGACATCCGTTTTATCTATTTTAAAAATACTTATCAGATAAGTATTTTTACGTTAAGACGAGAAGACGGTAAGAAAAAACAACTGTGGAATTTCCACGCGGTTCCTGTTAGTAAAAGATGAATTGTTATTGCAACCTATAAAACTAATTAGTGGTTCCGTCTTTAAATCCATGTTAGTATCAAATAATTTCTTAAAAGAAATATGAACTAATGTTTTTCTTCCATTGATCATCAGAGCAGACGGAGTTAACAAGGAGCAAATTAATTTGAAATGATGGAGAACAAGTCGAGGGAAAGGATGAGTTATGAAGAAATAGATGATTTTGAAAGCAACTCATCGAAAAAAAAAAAGATAAGTTACAGCTTCGATATAACAGGTGTTCAAACCTCAAACACAGAAAAACTCGGCACTAATTGGCAGACGAACCCTAACCCTAACCGAAATTATAACAATTATCATTTTCTTCTGTGTTTATCCCACACTGAATTTCTCCCTCTACCAGACACGGGCAAATGCTTAGTCAGGATGAATTCCGACCATCTTAAGATCTTGCTGTTGGGTATCCATCCATTTTTGTTTTGATCGTCATCTCAGCCTTTTCCAAGGAGGGCTCAAAATGAATCACTTTTTCACAACGGTATTGTCGTTTGCGTATGGTACAGAGCCATACCAGTGCAGACGATTTTCCCCGAGATTGAAGTAACGTTATGACGGTGGCAAATATTGACATTTAAAACATAGTCGAATCTGGTCAGAATGGAAGTCCAATGCAACATCTTCATCTCCAAGACCAACTTTTCTTTCTGCTATTTTTGTCGAAGACCAGCACTAAGTGCTGTACTAAGGAACAGGCTGTATTACAGTTCAGTAGATCTTGGACTACAGTTGATCCATGATACAGAGTCAGGATTTTTTCAGCCTATTCACCATAATAATTTTTGTAGAAGTAGGGTTTCCAGAGTCAGGATTTTTTCAGCCTATTCACCGTAATAATTTTTGTAGAAGTACGGTTTCCAGAGTCAGGATTTTTTTTCAGCCTATTCACCTTAATAATTTTTGTAGAAGTAGGGTTTCCAGAGTCAGGATTTTTTCAGCCTATTCACCTTAATAATTTTTGTAGAAGTAGGGTTTCCAGAGTCAGGATTTTTTCAGCCTATTCACCGTAATAATTTTTGTAGAAGTAGGGTTTCCAGAGTCAGGATTTTTTCAGCCTATTCACCGTAATAATTTTTGTAGAAGTACGGTTTCCAGAGTCAGGATTTTTTCAGCCTATTCACCGTAATAATTTTTGTAGAAGTACGGTTTCCAGAGTCAGGATTTTTTCAGCCTATTCACCGTAATAATTTTTGTAGAAGTACGGTTTCCAGAGTCAGGATTTTTTCAGCCTATTCACCTTAATAATTTTTGTAGAAGTAGGGTTTCAAGAGTCAGGATTTTTTCAGCCTATTCACCTTAATAATTTTTGTAGAAGTAATGTTTCCAGAGTCAGGATTTTTTCAGCCTATTCACCTTAATAATTTTTGTAGAAGTAGGGTTTCCAGAGTCAGGATTTTTTCAGCCTATTCACCGTAATAATTTTTGTAGAAGTAGGGTTTCCAGAGTCAGGATTTTTTCAGCCTATTCACCGTAATAATTTTTGTAGAAGTACGGTTTCCAGAGTCAGGATTTTTTCAGCCTATTCACCTTAATAATTTTTGTAGAAGTACGGTTTCCAGAGTCAGGATTTTTTCAGCCTATTCACCTTAATAATTTTTGTAGAAGTAGGGTTTCAAGAGTCAGGATTTTTTCAGCCTATTCACCGTAATAATTTTTGTAGAAGTAGGGTTTCCAGAGTCAGGATTTTTTCAGCCTATTCACCGTAATAATTTTTGTAGAAGTAGGGTTTCCAGAGTCAGGATTTTTTCAGCCTATTCACCTTAATAATTTTTGTAGAAGTAGGGTTTCCAGAGTCAGGATTTTTTCAGCCTATTCACCGTAATAATTTTTGTAGAAGTAGGGTTTCCAGAGTCAGGATTTTTTCAGCCTATTCACCTTAATAATTTTTGTAGAAGTAGGGTTTCCAGAGTCAGGATTTTTTCAGCCTATTCACCGTAATAATTTTTGTAGAAGTAGGGTTTCCAGAGTCAGGATTTTTTCAGCCTATTCACTGTAATAATTTTTGTAGAAGTAGGGTTTCCAGAGTCAGGATTTTTTCAGCCTATTCACCGTAATAATTTTTGTAGAAGTAGGGTTTTCAGAGTCAGGATTTTTTCAGCCTATTCACCTTAATAATTTTTGTAGAAGTAGGGTTTCCAGAGTCAGGATTTTTTCAGCGTATTCACCGTAATAATTTTAGTAGAAGTAGGGTTTCCAGAGTCAGGATTTTTTCAGCCTATTCACCGTAATAATTTTTGTAGAAGTACGGTTTCCAGAGTCAGGATTTTTTCAGCCTATTCACCTTAATAATTTTTGTAGAAGTAGGGTTTCCAGAGTCAGGATTTTTTCAGCCTATTCACCTTAATAATTTTTGTAGAAGTAGGGTTTCCAGAGTCAGGATTTTTTCAGCCTGTTCACTTTAATAATTTTTGTAGAAGTAGGGTTTCCAGAGTCAGGATTTTTTCAGCCTATTCACCGTAATAATTTTTGTAGAAGTAGGGTTTCCAGAGTCAGGATTTTTTCAGCCTATTCACCGTAATAATTTTTGTAGAAGTACGGTTTCCAGAGTCAGGATTTTTTCAGCCTATTCACCGTAATAATTTTTGTAGAAGTACGGTTTCCAGAGTCAGGATTTTTTCAGCCTATTCACTGTAATAATTTTTGTAGAAGTAGGGTTTCCAGAGTCAGGATTTTTTCAGCCTATTCACTTTAATAATTTTTGTAGAAGTAGGGTTTCCAGAGTCAGGATTTTTTCAGCCTATTCACCGTAATAATTTTTGTAGAAGTAGGGTTTCCAGAGTCAGGATTTTTTCAGCCTATTCACCGTAATAATTTTTGTAGAAGTAGGGTTTCCAGAGTCAGGATTTTTTCAGCCTATTCACCCAAGTAATTTTTGTGGTTGCATGCTGTGATATCACTTATTACACACTCAAGCCAGATCTTCCTCAGTCTACTATGCTCCCTGGTTCCTGGGATATCCAGACACGTTATGGAGTTTATACAAGAAGTAACATGCTGTACATGGCTGAACCACCTGATACGCCGAGCACATAATACATCTGTAATCTCACCAATACCAAGGCACGATTGATGGGTTCTTTTATTCCAGTTTGCAGCCGTACATCGAGCTTATCATGGCACGATCATTACGCTGAAACCATTGCAGATCAGAAGTGTTTGAGGCCCATGTCTCACTACCATGCAAGATAGCAGAGTTAAGACAGGCTGAAAATATCTTGCCCCGAATCTTGAAAGAAATATGCCCAGCTATAAAGACGGCAAATCTTTCTTAAAGTTCCAAATGAGTTACGCTACCAATCAAGAGTGTTTCTTCTAATATTACTTCAGGCGATATGAGGTGCAAATAGCACTTATTACCTGCTCATCAAACCGATGCTTCAACACTCACAAACATTAGAACAATTAACACTAACTAACCGTACAGTACCCACCTTCATTAAATACAGGAAACATGTAGAGGCTTGCTACACATACAACATACCTGATTGTAAAACTGTTACGTATGGAATATGAACCGAGTGCTCCAAGCTGATGATCTTGTGCCAGACTACCTCCTAAACGAAAATACCTCCAACCCACCTGACTAGCTTCTAAATCCTCCCACTTCACTGTACAGGTTTCTAGATGTTGAAAGATTTTCTATTCTGATAGCTGGACTGCTTACCTTTGGAATTCCCTTCCCGCTTCCTGTTTCCTTGACAGTACCAAAATGCAAAAATTTAAATGTAATGTGAACAAACATCTTGCTGTACAACTCTCGACCCAGGTTGCCCCCTATAAATATGGCCCTTACTACAGTAGCACCTTAAGCTTGAGTGGCAATATAATTTGTTTGATTGGGGTGGGGGTGGGGGGTGGGGGGTGAAGAAGAAGAGGATGAGACGGAAGATGATGATGATGATGATGAAGATTTTAAAATAAAAAGCATGTTTCTGTGCATCCGAATGTAAAAGGTGGTTGATAAAGTGAAAAGAGCACCCAAAACAGTATCAGACGGCACATGAATGAGGCGGTGTAGGAACAAGATGCGCGCATGTGAGAACCCTAAAAGGATCATTTTCCTTCGTACCAGCCATGGGGATCATAAGCAAAACTCAAAACTGCACAAGAATATGACATAATTTGTGAAGAGGGGTTCATCGCGATCCGTTTCCATACAATCCATTTCAAACAGCATAGTATTGTGTGAGTACTGACGCTCTTGTCCATTGTATCCAAAATTTTGGTGATGTCTTTCAAAATAACTCTTGGAACCTAGAGGGTAATGCAAAGATCGGAGACCGCTTCCATTGTCTTCCCTCGAAAATATCATACATATGATATGAATTGCGACACAATTTTCGGTGACAGTTTGAGTATTCTTCCACGCGCAAGAAAATTTTCTGTTGTGACGAACGGTTGGAACTTCTTTTATAACGGACTGTACCACAGATCTAAGGATAGCTAACCGGTTTGAAATAGTGCTGTAACCATTTTTTGACTTGTTGAAGTTAATAATTATCTGTTTAAAGTCAACGCTAAGCTTGTTCATCTTCTCTATCGTGTTGTTAATGTAAGAATAACAATGGTAATGAATGACACTATGCACGACGGGATGATCTTTGCTGGAATTATCACAAACATTCTAGTGATCGTCTAAAAAGCGCCACTTATAAAATAATCATGTAAATACTTACACGAATTAACAAATATTTTCTATTGTACGAACAATTTTGTATTTTTCTATTTTACATAATTCACCTGTCAAATTTATTGAATTTAGCCTATTGTTCTGAAAATTGAGTTTATATTTCTTTTTTGTGCTTATCTCTCTCTCTCTCATATATATATATATATATATATATATATATATATATATATATATATATATAAACTGTGTTTGTGTGTTCCCTATAGAAAGAAAGGTTAGAGAATGTACATGAAATCTAAAAGTGTATTCTCATACCGGGAAGACAATGGAAGTGTAACCGAATCTCGAAGTAAACCCCTCAGGGGGGCAATGAGGGCATAACCCCCTATTAGCTTCAAATATATCCTATTTTGATGAAATTTACATCATATGTTTTGACATTTTCTAGGGAAGACAATGGAAGTGATCCCGAATCTCTAAGTACCCTCCTAACTTAAGGGAGTTATGGGGGCTGAACCCCCTATAAACTTCAAATATATCCTATTTTGATGAAATTTACATATGTTTTGACATTTTCTAGGGAAGACAATGGAAGTGATCCCGAATCTCTAAGTACCCTCCTAACTTAAGGGAGTTATGGGGGCTGAACCCCCTATAAACTTCAAATATATCCTATTTTGATGAAATTTACATCATATGTTTTGACATTTTCTAGGGAAGACAATGGAAGTGGCCCCGAATCTCTACATTACCCTCTATGTGCCGAATATTTACGTGCCCCCCCCCCCACCTCTGAGTGACCCATGGGGACAGAACTCTTTTAAAACTTCAAATATGTATATCTGATTTAAATGAATTTAAACCATGTACAAGACAGTAATTCAAAGAGTTTTCCAATCGCTCAGCTTCTTAGTGGGCAAAACGGGAGGAGGGGGAGCAGTAAAAACCAATAAAGTAATATGGTGTTATGAGCATAGTAAAAAGGGCATAGTAGTGATCCTCATTCAAGTCTTCCTGCTATTTAATATATAAAAAAAACATGGAATTATATGGGTATTTGTTGTGGGGTACAAATAACCCCTATTGAAGAACTAATGGAAGCAACCATCTATAATAAATACCATGGTTGCAAAGACTCAACAGAGGACATTCCTATCATGTTTTACCGCATGGTGGGAATCCGGTCATCTCCTACCACATTTAGTGGTGTTACTGTATTGCTATGATATAAAAACATTGTATATTTTAACCTGTCACAATTTGTGGTTGTTATCTTTGTGACCCCTAACACGGGTCTACAACATTATTAGATACTGAGAAATGGATAAAAATATTCAAAATTGATGGGTGTCTGAACTATTTCATTGTTGACACACACACACACATATATATATATATATATATATATTATATATAATCTTCAAAATTCTTTTACTCTCTGGCGAAAACTAGCCAATGGCGATATTTATATTTTTTCGATGCCAATTATCGACTCAAAGAAATTCCCTGCCTTCAGGAAATCCTTTTTTATATATTTTACGGCCTTTTGATTCGATGAAATTTAAAAAAATTTTGTTTAGCTAAGGAAGGCTTTTTCGAGCTTATATCTGAACCTGCATTATTTTTTTTAGACCTAGAAGGACCATGGCAGGCAAGATCAGTGGTCTTGATCGTCCTCAGAAAAATTGGGACATCATTTTAATTTTGATGAAGCTTCAGATTAAAAAACGTATTATGGATGGTGTATCTGTTCAAGACCTTATGTAATCTTGAAATGTACACAAGTATGCAAATGTGATACGATCCAGCCATAGTATAACATGAATTGCAAAGTCTTGTTCAAGACTGGTTACTGAATAATTTCTTACCATTGATAATGGATCGTTTACTAGTATAATTTTCTACAAACATGGCATATCTACGGAGAAAGAAATAGGATGTAATTTTGGCCATAAAGTATGGATTACAACGACACTGAAACTGATAACACAACTATCAACTTTTATTGAGTTCATGAAATCATAAACAAACCCAGAATCAGGAGAAGCAAGCTCAACTAGTTTAAGATGATGTTGAATTGGATGGAATTAACTTTATACATTTAGTGGCCCATGAAGTTTAAAATATTGGTGACTGCCTCCCTAGATTTCATCTAAGTTCCCAAGGGAGCATTTCTTAAGCAAAAAAAAAAAAAAAAATGCTCCTGCTGGGCATACATCCTGAGAAAATATAATTTTCTGAGCCAGCTTTTAAAGAGTAATTATTATACCAGAAAAAGATAATAAAAGAGCTTCCAATTATACGCAATTTCTGTAGCTCTAAATTCTTCTTTTCCTTATGTGTTAATCCCGAGCTATGACGGGGTCCGCAACGATGGATTTTTGTCTCCACTTGACATGATCACAGGCTTGGTCCGGGTGAAGGTCGGTTTTACAGAGAGCTTTGTGCAGGGTGTCTGCCTATCTCATCATCGGCCTTCCTCTCGGTTGCTTTCCGACGACTTCTAATACAAAGGCACGTTTCGCAACGATGCCATTGTTGACACATGTTCAAACCATCTGAGCCGTAATTTCTATAGCTCTAACAAAAGTAACTTATAGTGGTGTCATTATTTGATAAATTCTTACACTTATTAAAAGTTGCCAAAATAGATAACTTTGCGAAACACTATGATAAGAGCATTTTCTGAAAGCACTACATTTGCCCAGCATAGAGGTTATCCTAAGGACGAATCAGTTACGCTGCTCTGGTCATGTGGAACGTTCATCTTCCTGGATAAACTGTTGCAGAAGTATTGATGTTTTGAATTGCAGGAAGGTTGGGCGGCCAAGCAGAAATTGGACGCAAGTGATTAGACAAGACCGTACGGAGTGGAATTTGGTGACAGTTGACCAGCTGAACCATGAAAACTGAAGAGTGAATTTGCAAAATATCAGAAAAAAATCTGACCACTGAACAAGGAAAAAATTACATTAAATGAATCGAAGAAAAAAAGATGTACAGATGCTTGGAAATTAAAATCTTTAGGGATTTTTTTTGATTTTTGCTAGATGTCTGATTGTTGTAAAAGCGATCAAAAAAGACATTCGAGCAAGGTGTGGTATCTGTTCTGGTGCTGTACTTTATTTTTTTCTGTCCTCGTCAATGAGGGAGGGGGAAGGCAATTTTTATTTTTGTCCCAATCCAGAGTGCCCCTTTTTTGGGGAGCTAGATTTTGCTCCACACTAAAAACCGACCGTGTGTCAGCTCTCATGGGGAGGCAAGTAAACAGGAACATGTCCCTTCATTAAATCATATTTCCCAAAATATATTTTCTTACAAGAAATTAATTAGGACAAAAGATGGGGTGAAACAAGAAAAAAAGTAAAATGACTCCCAGGCAACGTCGGATACGTAAAATATATAATTTATTAATTAAATGCTAAAAATTTAATTGTTAAAACCAGGGTTGCAGAATCGGAAGGTATACGGTTCAACTCGGACGCGTAGGATTTCAAAAATTCTGACTCCAACTATTTCAAAATATCCGAACCCAACTCAGACTCCTTATTTTACAGTTTTCCAATATTCAAACTGCCTGATTGATTGATTCTTCAGAGATTAAAAAATCTGACCCCGACTCCTAACATTCTTATGAGTCAGGGTCTGACTCCTTCCTTAACCTCCAACTCCCTCTCATCAGACTCTGCAACCCTAGTTAAAGCTGGATAATCCTCTGAGTTTTTCTGATTAGAAAATTAACACCTTGGTAGGCTCGGAGTGAAGATAACCCCTAGTATGATAGATTTTTTTTTGGGGGGGGGGGGGGGGAGGGGCATAAAACTAAATTAAAAGCTAAATTCCTATTCACAATAGAAGACCAATAGCTTTCTAATATACTGATCATGTGTATGTGATCGACATTGCAAGATTAACTAATTTGCATATTGATTTGCCAAAGGACATCTAATTAATTAACTATTCGTTTTTATTGTTTTCTAATTCCATGATTGTTTTCATTTTACCATAGCACAATGGTTCTATTTACAAATATTTTTTTTTTATATCGTGGATAAATGTTCAGCATTTGGGTGAAAATAGTGTTTCCGGTTAATGTTTTTTTTTTACTAATGAGTCACCACTTATCAAGGCTAAATACCACTCGAGGATAAGGACGAATGGGCTGGATAGATTGGCAGTTGAATGATAATGAATACTATGAGAGTATTGAAAATCTTCACATACCACCTACTCAAAACAACAGCTGATCTAGAAAACAGCAATTCTTCCCCCTTTATCAGAAACATTATTCATAGAACGTGAGGAGTAAATGACAAAATAGGGTGGAGGAAGGAGATTACGAGGCTGCCGAAAGTAAACTCAAGATCCGCTTCCTACTCTCCACAAAAAAAAAATTGACTTCTAAGGATTTTGATGCTTGGTTTCGTCAATTTTCCAGGCAATGCCGGGTCACAGGTCCTGCTGTGCTAGTTATGCATATATTTCAATTGCATTTAAGCTGAAATAAAATTGTAAGCGATGATGTTGCTTTAGATATTAAATTTTGAAATATTCTCCGTGATGACAAAAGAATTTCTTTAAGAGTTGGCTGCAAATGGCATAAGGACGCAAACTTGCCTTAATTGAAATTCCTGTCTTGATAAGTTCAAGCTGAAAATATGAGGCATTTCCTGTTTTAGACAATTTCCTTTATGAATAAATTGCTTATCCATACATGTTATAAAAACAGAACCTTCTAAAACTGCTGAAAGATTTGGAAAGTGAAAATCCTTTTAAAGGATAGAAAACAATATATATATATATATATATATATATATATATATATATATATATATATATATACACACATACATACTAGAAGAATACCCATCTCTAGATGGGTAAAATTAATTCCTCTAACAGAACAGTTTTGTATAACCTTTATATTCCCTTACAAAGATTAAAATAAAGATATAATACCAATAAAACGCATGTCTAGAATCCTTATTCCAATTTTGATCAAAATCCATTACATGATTTTGATTCTAGAAAATGTCTAAAATGTTAATGCTTAAGCTTTAGGGGGTCTTGAGAAGAAATTGAAATTCAGGGAATCTTGCTTAATTAGTGTCTAATGGTTATGGATCAAATTTAATGAAAATCTGAAATATCTGAGTTTTCAAAATGGGAAGGTGTGCACATATTAAGCCCCCCACCCCACCCCACCCTAAAAACTTCTTTAAATACTATAAGCAAACTGAAATTTGGAGAATATCTATCGTTAAAATTTCACAAAAATCGGAGATATCTGAATTTTCACGAAGGAATTCCACACCCTTTTTACTGCCCTTTAAATTAAACTAAATATAGCCAACATTTGAACCCCTTTACACCTAGCAGCCGTGTTCCAAAATTCATAATGATCAATTAATTAGTTTAGGAGTGAATCCTGTATATGCAAATATATAAATAGATACACATACCTTACTTTATAAAGATATATATGGGAAGAGAAGGATGAAGGTAATCCGACGTGATGGTAAAATGAAAAAGGAAAACCAAAAACTGGATGTTTTTTATGTGTACATCAACGTTTCGTCTTTATTTATAAGACTTCATCAGGATGATGATATAGAGAAAAGATATCATGCAAGTACAAATACATATAGGGTAGACATGTTGGGAGGAAAAATAAAATAAAATGAAAAATAATGGCAACGTCTTGGTGGACGTCCGTACTTGTTAGAGAATAAAAATGAGTGACGAAAATGAGTGGGAAAAAAAAAAATATATATATATATATATATATATATATATATATACACTGGATGTACAAACCCGGTGTTGCTCGGCACTGTTTTTGCTTGCAGTTTTTTTTTTGTGTGTTTTTTTTAATTATGCGATTATTTTTTTTACAAAAATATTATTTTTTGTTCCAAAGAAAGGGAAGTAACTCTGCATTGACGAATACATACCACAAACAAATATGTGTACAGAGACACGTATGTAAATTAGATGGTCACACTGAACAAAAGAGAGTCACTTCTTTTCTAAATGCTTACAGAATCATTAAGGAATATTAGAGAGTGGTTGAATTAAGTACAAAGTGACAGGGGTAAAAGAAATGCATTGATTTCTCGCATAGATAGCTAACAGAGAAATGGGTGACTTGTTCAGTTAATTATAAATTACAGCTAATTAGAACAATTAAAAGTGATTTTTTTTTAAACATAACTAAATCCCAAAACTAAAGCATATTTTAGCATAGGTTTTGTGTGATTAAAGTATAGGGGAAACAACCGTTGATTAACTAACATTTAGTATAATAATCCTCCACTCCATAATAAAACCAATGTGTATTTATTTGTATATAAATAAATATACATCCATCCTGTCACACAAAAGTTAGCAAGTAAAAAGCGTGCCTTTCTCTATCTTCCAGATGAAACAATTTCAAGTAGTAAGGAGAAGCGAGAAAGCAAATCGCAAGTTTGACAGCCCCTACCGCCTAAAATGAATTCAGAAAGAAATCCTTCACTATAAATAAAAGGTGAATGGTAGGTATTGTTTTTAGATCATCAGAAATGATAATTTATATATGAAAAATTAAATTACTGACGTAATTCAATGATTTTATAAGAATATTAGTGCAAACACTGGCAAAGCATAATTTTTTCCCCATCATATTTGGCTAGTCTATATACTAATACGTTAAAGCAACTTCATGTCTGTATGTACGTTATCACCCTCAATCTTTTTTTAAAAGATGGGATCGTCGAAGATGAAATGCAAAAAAAAAAAAACCAACTTTTATTTCATCTGATGCTGCTGTTTTGTCGAACATGACATTAACTGAAATACACTTTCTTGGCCTTCGAGCTAAGATCAAAGTGTAGTATCCAAATTGTATTTATCTTCTCCAAGTCCCCCCCCCCTCCATCATCTTTTCTCTCCCACTTAGATCCTACTCCCATTTAGAGAACGACCTGCTTGTTTTTGGTTCTGAACAAACCGGAAAACAGTGGGCGGTTTATTATTTAGAAAGGGTTTGGAGGGTCTAACCAACAAACCTTTTTTGCTTTTTGTTCTGCCTCCCCCAACCCCCTCCCCATTTTATACCAATTAAATCTTTGTATATAAATATATTTATGAAAAAAAAAAAAAAAATCCAACAAATTTTGGGGTATCTTGAGTAGGATGATTCCTAGTGTAAATGTGGTATTGTGGTGATTGAGATGATTCTAGTTAAGAGTAGGATAGACACTTTTATCACTTTAGATCAAGAATGATCAACGACATCCAACATCTCCACACTTTTGATGGCCTTGTGCCTAATTTGTTCTAAATGTAAATTTTTTAATATATTTTGCAAATAAATAATTTGTTTAAGTTCATTTTATCAACATATTTAAACTTGATTCATTATCCAACTCCATCTCCAGTTTTCTTTTCTCTCCCACTCAGATCCCACTCCCATTTAAAGAACGACCTGTTTGTTCTCAGTTCTGAATAAACTGAAAAACAATGGGCGGTCTATTATTTAGAAAGGGTTGGAAGGATCTTACTAACCAAATTTTTTTTTTGCTTTTTATTCTGCCCCCCACCCCCCGTTTTATACCAATGAAATCTTTGTATATAAATATATTTATGAAAAAATAAAATTTCCAACAAATTTTGGGTCACATTAAGTAGGATGGCTCCTAGAGCAAATGTGGTATTGTGGTGACTGAGATGATTCTAGTTAAGAGTAGGATAGACATTTTGATCACTATAGACCAAGAATGATCAACGACACCTAACAACCCCACACTTTTGATGGCCTTGTGCCGAATTTGTTTTAAATGTAGTTAAAAAAAAATATTTTATGCAAATAAATAATGCAAAGTTTTTTTGTTTTTTTATAAATAAAAACAGAAACCACCACTTTATCAAGGCCGAGGCCACCCGTGGACAAGTGTTAATGTGATTTCTATTTATCTCCCTCCAGGAGATTAGACACAAGTGTCATGTGGGTTTGATGGAAGCATTTTCAGTGGAATGACTTGGATTTGAACCTGGCACACCCAGGTTCTCAGTCCGCATCGATACCAACTAAGCCACTGTGCCATCCCAATGCAAAGTGTAGTATCTGTTCTGTCCAAAGATGGTACAATAAGATTGTGGGGGTCTGCGTTCATGCTGAACCTTCATAAAACTGAAATATGTGAGAAACAAGGGTTTTGGATATAGACCATCCCCCCCCCCCGTCCCCAATAATTAGATATATTCTGAAACTACATTAGCCAGAGTACTTAGATAAGTATGTTGTATGTTTCAGTTTAAACAAAGGTGGTACAATAATATTGTGTAGTCTGCATTCATGCCGAACGTCCATAGAATGGAGATATTTTTAAGCACGGCAACAATATACAACAGATGAAGGATACAACTGTGGAATTTCCACAGGTCTCACTAATAGAGATATAATGTGTGATGCAAGGGTGTATGATAAATTATACAATGATTAAAGCAATAACAACAAAAAGAAAACAGTTCTACATGTACTGAGTACATAACAGCGGACCATAATGATGATTAAGATGTATACAAAAACACTTCACCCTGAAGGTTCGTTGGGTTCAATGTGGGAGAATTACATGGAACAGAGTTTAAAAACTAACTGGCGCCCGCTTGTCCCCTGTTTTATGTAAATTGTGCATGTGAGATAAATTGGCTATTAACATCTACCCTCGGGTGTGCGAGCTATTTAACAACAGAGGTGAATTGTAAATGCCCTCACAGGAGGAAGCACTTATTATACCATAAACCAATACCACTCTCTCACAGGTAACAGGCATGCTCCAACGAGTATTTAAACTCTGCTGTGTGAACATTGAACCAGACGCCCCCCCTCAGGGTAAAACTGCGTTAGTTCAAGTGTTTCTGTATACCTTCTTGTCTTGATATTTTGAGGATGATTGGTGGTGTTTGAAGCATAAAAACGATGTTGTTTTTGTAATTTTTTATTTTTATTCGATATATTGAACACACCTGCGTTCTTCATCAGGAATCGTTAGATAAGAAAAAAGTAGTCTTTTAGTCTTGATTATATATATATATATACACACACACACACACACACACAGTGATCTCCTAAACTAATGAACGGATCATTATAAATTTTGGAATAGATGTTCTAGGCAACCAATGTTAGTAACATGGGCACATTATTTTGAAAATTTAGGGGGTGCATATAAAATGTTTTTTTTCTTTTTTAAAAATTTTTATGAATCGATCATTATAAATTTTGGAATATATATTCTCGGCAACCCGGTGAGTAACATGGGAACATTATTGTTTTTGTCAACTTTACCATTTAGTGAGTGTTCCAACTTAAACTCTCAGCCGACTCAAAAAAAACTATCGTCAAAATCCTAGGAGGAGTTCATGAACAAACAGACAGAAACTACAACTAACGGACGAGTATTGTGCTAGTTAATAATAAAATTAAATCATCGAAAAGAAAAGTTTTGCACCACTTTTATGTCACCCTACGAAGATTAAAACCAAGATATAATTATAATAAACCTTATGTCTAGAATCCTTATTCCAATTTTGATCAAAATCCATTAAATGATCTTGCTTGTAGAAAAATGACTAAAATTCGGTGCTTAAGCTTAAGGGGTCTTAAGAAAAATTCAGGGAATCTTGTTTAGTTGTATGTTTAATAACTGTGGATCAATATAATTGTATTATACCCCCTAACATCCTTTTAAAATACTCTGAAGAAACTGAAATTTGGAAAATATTTATGAATTCATGTCTAATTACACTTCATCAAAGTCAGAGATATCTTAATTTTCACAAAGTACTTCCAGGCCTTCTTTGCCTAAAACTAAATTAAACTAAATATAACCCACATTACCAACCCTTATGCCTGGCATCTGTGTTAAAAATGAATAATTTAGTTTCGGGGGTTTACCACACACAAACACATGAACATATAAATAAATGCGACAAAAGTCTTCGAAATATTTTACGTCTCTTCTATTTGTAGGCCTTGTGGCAGACTTGGTAAGCGTAACAGCATTGAGATCATTCTTTTCAACAGTGAAAACATAGGCACCAAATAGAATGTACGAATAAACGAGGGCAGCGAAGATGACGATACTTTATCGAAAATATCACGCGGCTTAATCGCTAGGAAAGCATTCTTCTTATGCGCATATAGCGTTGCAGTATATGCACCTGCATAGCGTTTCATTTGCATGCGTGCGAACGAGCAAATAAAAAAGCCCTTTTCTACTCGACTATGCATATTTCCAGCTGATATATCGCAGATTATCAGGTGTGTCTCTCCATAGATTGCATTACTTCCATTCTACCTTAACAGATGACGAAAAGGGGGGGAGGGGTAAAAAATGGCATTTTGACAGGCTTAATGTGATAACTATCTCCATTGTTTAAAACAGTCACATATGCAACATTCTTAATACATATGCCAAACAAACGATATATATATATATATATATATATATATATATATGAAAATCAACATCTCAAAATTGGAACAAAGACAGCAAACCTTGTACTAAGAAAGGACTCAATATCCTTTCATATAGAGCTTTATAGCCATGCATGTGGCTCATCCTAACGCTTAAGCTATATATATAGTACTAATTGGTATATGTCTTAAGCCAAAGCAATACTATTACTTCTATAAAATATTACAATTGTAATTCTATTACTAATGGAGATTTGGTATCTGTCTGTCTGAAGCCAAAACTATACTATTACTTCTATTAATTGTATTATTAAACTATCTTTTCATGCTCAATTCAGGTGAGGGGGGAGGAATAGTGTATTATCTGTTCTGTTGTCATGATACCATTTTCCCAGGCATTACTTGCCCCCCTCCCTTTTTTTGAGGGGGGGGGGAGGGTAGCATTTGTTCAGTGGTCATGATATCGATCTCCCATATATTTCCTTCTTCTTTTTCTTCTTCTTCAGAGGTAGTGTACTATCTGTTTGTTCGTCATGATACCATCCTCCCAGGCTAGCAAAAATATGACATCTGTCGGTCGCATATATTTGCTAGTATATAGTCATCCATAGAGAACCGTTTCATCGTTTCACAACTCATCAGCGTGGCTTGATGAAGCAAGCGCATTAACCCCAACATTTGAAATCTAGACACCAATAACTACTAACTCTGATCACTGGTGTCCAATTCTCTATTACTGAACGAACAAACACAGCAGAAAATATTCAAATATCGTTTGTAAATGAACTTATAAATTTGTTTATAAATAAACTTTTAACCCTAACGTAGATTACTATAAATCGACTTTTAACCCTAACGTAGATTACTATAAATCGACTTTTAACCCTAATGTAGATTACTATAAATCGACTTTTAACCCTAACGTAGATTACTATAAATCGACTTTTAACCCTAACGTAGATTACTATAAATCGACTTTTAACCCTAACGTAGATTACTATAAATCGACTTTTAACCCTAACGTAGATTACTATAAATCGACTTTTAACCGTCACTGAGACTACTTGAAATCGACTTTTTACCATCACTGAGACTACTATAAATCGACTTTTAACCGTCACTGAGACTACTATATATCGACTTTTAACCGTCACTGAGACTACTATATATCGACTTTTAACCGTCACTGAGACTACTATATATCGACTTTAAACCGTCACTGAGACTACTATAAATCGACTTTTAACCGTCACTGAGACTACTATATATCGACTTTTAACCGTCACTGAGACTACTATATATCGACTTTTAACCGTCACTGAGACTACTATATATCGACTTTAAACCGTCACTGAGACTACTATAAATCGACTTTTAACCGTCACTGAGACTACTATATATCGACTTTTAACCGTCACTGAGACTACTATATATCGACTTTTAACCGTCACTGAGACTACTATATATCGACTTTTAACCGTCACTGAGACTACTATATATCGACTTTTAACTGTCACTGAGACTACTATAAATCGACTTTTAACCGTCACTGAGACTACTATAAATCGACTTTTAACCGTCACTGAAACTACTATATATCGACTTTTAACCGTCACTGAGACTACTATAAATCGACTTTTAACCGTCACTGAGACTACTATAAATCGACTTTTAACCGTCACTGAGACTACTATATATCGACTTTTAACCGTCACTGAGACTACTATATATCGACTTTTAACCGTCACAGACTACTATATATCGACTTTTAACCATCACTGAGACTACTATAAATAGACTTAACCGTCACTGAGACTACTATAAATCGACTTTTTACCATCACTGAGACTACTATAAATCGACTTTTAACCGTCACTGAGACTACTATAAATCGACTTTTAACCGTCACTGGGACTACTATAAATCGACTTTTAACCGTCACGGGGACTACTATAAATCGACTTTTAACCGTCACTGAGACTACTATAAATCGACTTTTAACCGTCACTGAGACTACTATATATCGACTTTTAACCGTCACTGAGACTACTATATATCGACTTTTAACCGTCACTGAGACTACTATATATCGACTTTTAACCGTCACTGAGACTACTATAAATCGACTTTTAACCATCATTGAGACTACTATATATCGACTTTTAACCGTCACTGAGACTACTATAAATCGACTTTTAACCATCACTGAGACTACTATAAATCGACTTTTTACCATCACTACGTTTATAAATCGACTTTCAAACTATCACTACGATTATAAATCGACTTTCAAACCATCACTAGGACTATGAATCAACTTTTAACCATCACTAGGACTATGAATCAACTTTTAACCATCACTAGGACTATGAATCAACTTTTAACCATCACTAAGACTATGAATCGACTTTTAACCATCATTACGATTATAAATCGACTTTTTACCATCACTACGATTATAAATCAACTTTTAACCATCAGTAGGACTATGGATCGACTTTTAACCATCACTAGGAATATGAATCGACTTTTAACCATCACTAGGAATATGAATCGACTTTTAACCATCACTATGACTATAAATTGACTTTTAATGGTACCATTTTTTTTTTTCAAATTGTCATCCAGAACATTTAAGTTGACGAAGGGTATGTTTTCTTGGTTTTTATGAGAAAAAAATCTTTCTCAGCAGAACAAAACATGTCCTTCATTAACCAAAAACCCTAACCTTAAGTAAGAGTTTGCATTTAAACTTTGTTGATCCGACTCTTACACAAGTATTTGAGTCAATATTGTTATACACTTCTGAATTGTCCCACAGACATTTTTTATAATAAATTTTTATCAGGAACATTCACTTCACAATAAATATTTAGATACCATTAAAAGTCAATTTCACACGAAAGATTTTTTGAAAGTACTATAATTAATCAATTTTTAATTTTATTACGATTATTTCATCTATTAATAACTGTACATATCCGGCGTTGCCCGGGAGCGTTTTTACTTTCATTTTTATTTCGCTTTTTTTTTCTTCTTTTTTTTTAAATAGGATTTTCAAAGTAAAATTTAATTATTACAGTATGGCCATTAAATTATTAATTGAACAAAATTGCTACAAAACTATATTTAATAGAGCAAAAGTGTAGTAAAGTTAACAACAGAAAAAAAGGGGGAAACAAATATACAACAAATAACTAAGATGGTGGTCGATTGTCTTTTTGTTTTTTTGAGGTGGTCACTAATTTTAGGCTTAAAAGATTTAAGAAAAAAGCTTACCCTAATCCAACTGGAAACTACCCCTGGACTGAGGGTTAGTGGTACCGTAAGCCTTTTTTTCTCCACATATATTAAGCCTGAAATTAGCGATCACCTCAAAAAGAAAATCGACAGCTATGTTTGATTGATGAAATCAGTTAAGCGAAAGTAACAAAGCCAATTTTGAAATAACAAAACTTACAACTTCAAAGGTGTAAAACTATGCATGCCGATAAAAACTTACATTTTCTATAGTTTGATAAGTTATTTGTTTTATATTTATTTCCTCCCTTTTTTTTCGTTGTGAACTATACTGCACTTTTGCCACTAATTGTTATTAAAGTAATGTTCTCTTGATTTCTATTTGTGTGAACGAAAAACTGGAAAACTAAAGTTTGTAGAGATTATAAATTTATTTAAATTTTTACTTTATTTTAAAATCGACAATTATTCACTAAAAACTTAACTTAAAACACTATTCAAAATAAAAATAATCGGTTAAATTGTAGGTGCCCACTGTGTTATGGCGGCCAAATCTGAAGTCGCACATTTCAACTTGTGTTACCAAAAAAAAAAGAAGAGAAATCCGCCATTATATTTTTGTCCGTTTTTTTATTTTTTTGGCAAATAATGTTTTTAACAAATTGTTTAATTATTAATCAACAAAATTTAAATATATTACAAATTAACAAACAATTATTAACAAATAATAAAATCAAAATGTTTTTTTTATAAATGGAAATTTTTTTTTTAAACTCTGAAGAAATTAGGGTTAGTATGTAATAACAAGACCAGAGCTAAACATACGTGACTAGAATAGACATTCATCGGCGAAATATCGGTGATAAAAAAACCGTTTTCTTTATATCTGAAGAGAATTATATAAAGAAAGAAATTCTTTAGATAGACTAAGGTTCATCAATTATGTATGTTAAACCTTATCATATGCAGACTGTATTATATTATGTTCATAAGAATTTTCACAAACTTTTATTTACTTAAAGTATCATTTGTATAAAATTTCCTGTCCATTAAAAATACTAATTGAATAGATTTCTCTCCGGCCCTTTAAATAAATAAAAGGATAAGAAAAAGTTAATTCATAAATGAACCCTCAAACCTGTAATCGCCGTCTTTTTAAACCCCCTAACGTCTTTTGATTGAATCATAGTCGATAAAGGATGTCGCTCACTTTAACACAAACGATGCTAAAAGACTTTTTCAAACAGTACACTGGAATTGAAGTATCTCGTTATTTGTGACTTTGTTTATTCTAGAGATGAGATTAAAGGAAAGAGGAAAGACTGTGACGGTGATGGTCTGGTGGTTAATGGTTTGGTGGTTAATGGTTTGGTGCCATTTAGATGATGCTTTTGTGATTTTTTTTTTTATTCACTTTGATAGTGAATTCACTTTGTTTTCAATAAGATCAATAAATTTCAAAGAATTTTTAAAAATCCTAAAAGATTTTGATAGATGATTCAGAATGATTCAAGAAGATTCTAGAAGATTCCATGAGATTCCAAAAGATTTTATGCAAAGACTGTGACGGTGATGGTCTGGTGGTTAATGGTTTGGTGCCATTTAGATGATGCTTTGTGATTTTATTTTATTCACTTTGATAGTGAATTCACTTTTTTTCAATAAGATCAGAAAATTTCAAAGAATTTTAAAAAATCCTAAAAGATTTTGATAGATGATTCAGAATGATTCAAGAAGATTCTAGAAGATTCCATGAGATTCCAAAAGATTTTATGTAAAGACACACGAAGTTCTACAAGTTATTTACCCCTCAACCTAGTGGACTCAATTCTTTTTACAATAGAGTATTGTGTTACGCTTAGTGGATCCATTGGTTCCTCCGTTCCATATATATATATGTATATATATATATAATATGTTTGATCCGTGAAGGATGGAGTGTTCTAGACAGGAGATCTTAAGTAGTAGAGCTCAATGCATATGCAGAGCAAGAATAAAGTTGAATAAAGTTTAAAAAAACTAAAAAAACTCAAACCAACATTTAAGCCTCTGCACTATAATTTATTTCATCCAAGCTGGACTCTTCAGATGTGTAAGGCTAGCTAATCACTCGTGTACTGAGAGATTGAGATGCTTACATCGTATTTCCAATACTTATAGATTTGGATTTTTCACTTAGAAAAAAGATTATTCAGTGAAGACCGGGATTATTCCAACAAAAACAAGCTCGATGATACTCGATTACAGGGTACAGAGCATTTATATGTGATTTTTTGAAAGCTTACCAAAGCATTCCGTTTAGGAGACCAATCAACACCACAAAAGATTTTTTCATTCAAAAATTATTTATTTATCATTTTTCAAATTAAAGAGTTTTTTACCTACACGTGTTTCACTACCAAGCATGTACTTTGTTGGCAGATCATCAGGGAAAATTAAGTATCTTTAATAAGAATTACAACAACCGGCAATACACAATGTGGTGTTGCTTTTCTTGAGGTCACTTAAGAAGGGAAGAAAAAAAAAACTCTTTAATTTGAAAAATGATAAATAAATAATTTTTGAATGAAAAAATCTTTTGTGGTGTTGATTGGGCTCCTGAACGGAATGCTTTGGTAAGCTTTCAAAAAATCACACACACATTATATATATATATATATATATATATATTATATATATATATATATATATATATATACATATATATATAATGAGAGATAGAGTTAAATGCAGAGTGAAAGTATGTAGGCAATCAAAAATGACTAAAAAGTTGTCTAAGACAAATCCGGTAGTTTACAACAAAAAGTGATTGATGCAGAAAATTGCAGGGCGGTACATAAAATATATGTTATGAATTGACGGTGGGAAAATTAAATACGTTTCTCATTACTGCAGTTTTTTGATCCATGCCAATTGGGATGTAAAAAAAAAAAAAGAAGAAAAACAGATATAGTATCTGAACATTGCCACTTGGCATGAAACTCCAATAATGTTAAACGTATTTTATTTTTGCATTATCGATTCATAACATTATATTTTATATAGATAATATACTATCTACATCTACCCGGTATTGCCCGGGGGTATATTTTACTTGCAATTTTGTTTTGCTTGTTGACCCCCCCCCCCTCCATCTCCCCTGCCAACTATCCTAATGTACTCTCTCTCTCTCTCATATATATATATATATATATATATATATATATATATAATGAACAGAGATTTATTTTTTTTTTTTTTTTAAAGAAAAATTGACAAGAGTACTCAATTAACGAAGTAAGAGTTCAACATATTTATTTAAATAGATACAGACAAATGTTTCCAAACATTAGGTTTCATAGCCATATTACTTCCAGATTCCCAGGAATCCGAGCAAATCTGTATAGTTAATCTTTAGCATTATAGTTTAGAATTTGGAAGGTTACAAACTCCAACTTTCGGCTCATTTGCCAGGTGAAAAGACCTAGCTTGGAACCATGTTGCATTTTGTGTTTAAATTGGAAGTGAATCTATGGGGGGGGGGGGGGGCGGGGGGTTCATTGTTGAGGTTGAATGGCTAAAATTTAGATGCTTAGAATGATATATATATATATATATATATATATATATACAAACAAGTAAAAGATGAGTCATCAGTTGTTCGAAACAAGGGGTTTCAAATTTTATTATTCCTTCCTTGAAAAGCCATGGCTTAAGGTAGGAATAATAAAATTTATTTTATTTGAAACCCCTTTGTTTTGAACAACTGATGACTTAATAGATATTGTATTTTATACAATCTTTATTCTCACCTTTTACTTGTTATATAATTGCTCTCTCTCGTATATCGAGCATCTATTTTTTATTATAGGTTCAAAGTGTAGTATCTGTTCTGATGGATACTGCACCCCATAGACTGGTATTGTCTTGGCCTTCGGGGCTTGATTTACGCCGGTCTATGGGTCTTGTCCTGTGCAGTTCTAGGAGGTCCACCCTCCCAGGCTTCGCCTCCCCTCTTTGGGGAGGAGTAAGTTTATTGCTTACTGTCTGAGGCGCCCCTACCGGGGAATGCCGGCGGGGCTGCCCAGGCAATTTTTAAACCCCACTTTCCCGACCTTGGGTCACATCTTACTTGTGGGAGTAAGATAAAAACTGGCCTTGTGCCTAACTCCTGGAGAGGAGTAAATCAATATATATCTTTGATGATTTAAATCCATCAATTAATTAGTTGTGAGATTTGCCCCCAATTTCTTTCTTTTTTTTCTTTCTCCCACCAACCTGTCAATTAATATTTCCAACATAGAAATGGCCACTTTTTTCATCATTCAACGTTTTTAGTTTTTATTCGTATCATCTCTGATGTTTTTTTCCTGAAGTGGATCAGACGAAAAGGCCATTGAGATTTAATTACCTTTTCTCATAAAATGTTTTTTTTAACCTCCTTTTCATTGATAAATGTTTCCTCTTAAGCCAATCCTATGTTTTTGCTGTACCAAGAATCTTATATATATATATATATATTTATTTTCTGTACCAATATCAATAAATATTACGCTCTTAATTTTAATTCTCAATTAATCGAGCACTCTGCTGGGATTTTTCTTGCTATATTACAAAAGAATATATATATATATATATATATATATATATATATATATATATATATATTACTATTTCATGTATCCACAGAAAATTTTATAAGGAGATATAATTTTTTATGTATCAATTTTCAGTATTTACTTCAACAGTAGAGCTAGGTAGTAAGCTATGAAAATATATTTATGCCAATTAAGCTATATATATATATATATATAGACAGACAGTAGAAAAATATGACATCAATGTATATATATAAAACAGTAATATATAACTCTGTGTGTGGATTCCCCAAAGTCCCTTAAAACACCAATTCAAGTGATTTTTTTTGTTGTTTTTATTTTTTAAAAGTCAGTTAATAAGAATATAATGGCATCAAAATATTTTGGCAAAGTTGGAAATAAGTTTGATCTTGAGCCAAAATGAAAGCCTATATACAAACCCTTTAATAGTGGAAACACCTAAAGCTGTTGATATGAGAACTGCATTAACAATGAATTATTTCTGGATGTGTGTGAATGCCTAAATGTCTATGAATTGCAATAAACGGTTTATCTTCCATTACTGTTAATATAAAGAGTAAACCAAAAGTAGGGGGAGAGCAGGTTGAATAGGATTTGTGTTACTATCGTGGGTATTGATGTAAGTGGAGCATATAAGACCCCCCCCCGGTTTATTTAACAATTTCCAACAGAAAAAAAAGGGGTGAAAAAACAACAAAAAAAACAAAACAAATAGGCAACAAAAAAATGTTAATAAAGTCAAGAAAAGTTACTTTTCTAACTACCTGGATAAGTTTTTTTGTGTTTTAACTTATTTTAAACCATTTTTTTTTAGTTCAATCAAAAGTACAATCAAAGTGGTTAGAAAAAAAAAAAAAAATGGTTGACCTGAATCCACCATGTGGAGCCTCGATAATTGCTTAATATCGAAAATTAAACAAAAATATAGCTAATAACTATCACCAATTGGGCGAAAGTTTAATGTTTCACCGAACTGTATATTTTTATTACATGCATTTTTGTTTGATTTTCAACGTTTGAGTTGTTTTCACACTGAGTAACCTCCAGCACCATTTTTGAATTCGTCGGGTTTACAAGACTGCGAAGGCAGCGATAAAACATGGAAATAAAAGCGCTTTAAAATACTTTTAACACACAAAAAAAATAAAGCAGGTAGGTAGAAAAGTAACTTTTCTTGCTTGTGGTAACAGTTATTTGTTGACTATTTGTTTTTTTGTTTTTTTACTCCCTCTTTTTTCTCTGTGAGAAATTGTTAACCCGAAACCTCATTCAAACTACTGCAAAACTATTTTTGCTTCGCCCTGTTTAAGCAATTGATGAATACAATAATGTTTGAGTATTAATTCAAGTTTTCTTTTTCTTGACCGCATATCAATCCTTTATGGGTTATCCACATATCAAAACACAAAGGGTCACGGGTCGTCTATGTGAACGGTGACTGCATATATCCGCTACTCAATTATAAAGACCAATGTGTATTTATTTGTATATTTTTATATAAGTAGATATAACATATTCGTCCCCCTCACACAAAAGTTAGCGAATAAAAAAACCTGTCTTTTTCTAACCTCCGGACGAAACCATTTCAATTCGTTAGGGGAAGAGAGAAAGTTGCTTGAAATGAATTCGGAAAGAAATCCTCGACTCTGAATAAAGAGTCAACAGTATGTGTTTTTTTTTCTTTAGGTCATCAGAAATGATAGTAACAATCTACATATGAAAAATTACTCCCGTAACCCTATGCTTTTATATAAATATTTGCGCAAACACCGACAAAGCCAAATTTTTTTTTTCCATCATATAGTTTGATGCTTTACCATCAGGCTATATTGCCTTCCCCGAAATATGTACGATTTTTTATCGCCTATCAAGTTACATAGTTTTGTTATTGTTTTTACTGGCGATAGAACAGTGTTAATTTTTTAGTATTTTTCCACTTCTTAAGCGGTTAAGACATTTACATTGAGGGTTCGATCTTTGCCCAGGGTAGCCATGCTGATGACGGCGGATAGCCAGAAACACATACCCATGGATTTCTTTTATGTACGTAAATTAATTAATAAATATATATATATATATACATATATAATAAAAATAATGACACGTCCGGTTAAGGGCGACTGAATGCAATATTGTGCATATTCTTAACCGCTTAGGAACTGGAAAAATACTAAAAAAAATACTGTTCTATCGCCAGCAAAAACAATAACAAAAACTATGTGTATGTATATATATATATATATATATATTTTCTGTACTAATTTTTCTGTACATATATAAATAAATATTACGCTCTTAATTTTTAATTTCAATTCTCAATTAATCGAGCACTCTGCTGGGATATTTCCTGCTATGTTACAAAAGTTATATATATATATATATATATATATATATAGGCAGTAGAAAAATATGACAAATGTATATTATGTCATAGAGAGTGTAATATTATAATGTTTGATCCACAAATACTTCTATTGTAAGATGCTATTATAGGAAATAGATAACAAAAACAACTCAATTACAGTTGTTAAACCTGACAGTGATATGGAACAAGAAGGAGAGAGTAGCAACCCTAGTTGAAGTCAGTGTCTCTAATGATGCTGGCTCAAACAGAGCTGAGAGGGATAAGGTAACTAAATACCAAGGTCTTATATACGACACAAAAAGAAATTGGAATCTTAGGAAGATCTCTATCATTCTAGTAATCATAGGAGCTATCGGGCGCATGCGAAAGATTTTCAAAGACTATCTAGCGAATATACCCGGTGAACCAAGTGCAAGAGAGATCCAACCAATTGCGCTTAAAGCGGCGCTTAGAATCCTAAAAAGACCTCTCGGTTGGAGTCTTTGAAGTAGTGGGTGAATGTCCAGCATCAGATAGGATGCTCCATCCCCAGCGAAAACAAAAAGATAAGAGAATAAGATGGAACAGGGTACTTACAAACGTTGAAACAAACCTTCAATCTTAAGGAAATGCTGTACTTACCTAAAAAGAAACAAAAAAATAAATAAAACAAGGTTAATAAAATATAAATTAAATTCCATAATTCAAAACTTTACAAAAAATCTTTTCTTTTTTTTAAATTAATTAATCGAAAAAGAACTTAATTTTACTTTTTAATTTAAGAAAACAAACATTTTTGCAAGAACAGGAAGTGATGAGATTCCACCGGAAATACATCAACTACAAATTTATTGTACGTAGGTATGTAAGTATGTCCAATGTACAGATGGTTATAGATAAACAGGAAGTCAGCATAAATATGTATGGAAGACAAGTGGGATCAAATTTCAAGTTAGTAGAAAACCACCACCGGCAAATACAAGGTTAAAAAAATATTTATTTTAATTCGGAGTTTTCCTGAATTTAAAGTTTAAGAAAAAACAAAATAAAATAAAAAACAAAAACAGATTTCCTGATATTTTACTTAGCTGATTAAAAATAAAGTATTTATACAAGAAATGTTTGGAATATTTTGAAAATGGCAAAAAAGGGAGACAGTGACAAATGTATTTTTTTTTGTACAACAAAACCTTCCAAAAAACAAAAACAAAAAACAAAAACAAAAAAATATAATTCTGGTTAAAACACAGTTTTTTATCAGATTACAGAAGTTAAGTAACATCGAGCCTGTCACTGGACTTAAACAATGCTAGGTCAAAAGAAGTGCTGTTATAGATTGTGCAACTCTTGCATCACAACTCTTGCATCACTGTGCAGCAATATTTAGATGCGAGTGTGTAACAATAAGACGAGAATTGGAAATTTCCACGCAAGTTTAAAATTAAGAAAGTGGAAAATTCCATTAGAAGTTTACCTAATCTAGGAGAAGGAAAACTCCAAAATAAGACCATTCCTTCTTGGCTTATCCCAGCATTGCTTAAGGTCACCATTGGATTTAAGCAATGTTAGGCCAGAAGTGCAATTAGAGATTACACAACTCTTGCCTCACCATAAACTCCTCATCATGCAGGCATCCTTTCAGAGCATATCCATTGTCTCTCGAGATGGAACAAGGTTAACACTACGTGTACATGAAGTTGTGTTATAGCAAGTAATCGATGTGGCAAAGAAGCGAGATTGGTTTTGCCTCTTGAGAATTCGGCGTCAGTGATCAGAAACTTGTTTTTGAGCCTCCCCTCTCCTACAAAGGTTGGAAGGGAAAGTTGGTTAGTCTAGATGGAATTGCTGTAAAAAGTAAACCAAAACCCAGAGCAAATAATGGAGTTATTTGTTGTTCTTTTTAATTGCTTCCATTAGTGCAGCCACAAAAACAACGAGGAAGGCGGAGCGAAGATTCAATGTTATGGAAAGCAAAATGCTCCGCCGGATGTCCGGAATTATACTGCTCGACCACATAAACAATGAAGATATCCGAAAGCGCAGCGGCATTGCACCAATTGATGGCAAGATGAGTGAATGGTGGCTCAGATAGTTTGGACATGTGCTGAGGGCCAACAATGATACCGTTGCGAAATTCACCTTTGCACTGAGGGGTAGGCCGATGATGAGATGGGCTGACACCCTGCACAAAAATCTGTGAAACCGACCTTAACCAGAACCAAGCATGTGATCGTGTATAGTGCAGAAAAAAGTTCATCATTGCAGACCCCCGCCATGGCTCGGGATTAATGCATAAGAAAAAAAAAAGTACAGCCACAAAGAGAAATCAGATCAACATCTCTCTGACTACTATTGCCACCACGGCTGAGAGACATCACTACCCATACAGCTGTCTACTTACAATGTGCCAATGAGAGACTCAGCCGTTTTTCTGTCAGCGAACAGGTTTACAAGCCATTTGGTGGGATCAAAGAACTCTTTGCGCAATATTACAACCGTTTTTTTTTTTGTTGTTTTATTATCTAACATGTTTACGGCGTCTGTCTTTGTATCACTTTTCAAAATATTTATTTTATATTAAATGCCTACACCCCCATTATCAACACTGGTTTAGTATTCTAAAACTGGGATAGTGTTTAGGAGAGATGGAGAAAAAGTGTAGGTTATTTGAGTCATCCATAACAGAAGGAGGCAGATTTTCATAAAGTAATGCTTGTCGGGCTGAAACCAAACTAGGCTTCATGACAAACACTACGCCACTTTTTTGAAAACATTTTATTTTTGTTCAATATCTTCACGTTGAAGACATTTTCGTTTCATGACAGAAACTCAATAGCATCAGGAACATAAAGGTTCGATAAAAAGAAAGGGTTACGATGACAGAAACGAAGATTTTACTTAATAAACGAAAACAGTCTCTACAAATTGGAGAGCTCAGCTTTTAACGATTTCTGCAAACATTTATGAGGTCGCTTAAAAGTTTCGTCCAATCAATGCACAAAACCTATAAAATGAGACAGGAGATCAATGGGAACAAATATAAGGAAATAATGTACGGCTGAAATCAATTGTCGTCGGAAATAAAGAATCTAAGTTGACGATTTCACTAAGAAATCAAAGACACACACATCATCATCATCATCATATGGAGGTGACGGTAGTTAAGTGGATATTGACACGGACTGAAGACCTGGGTATTCCACGTTCGAATCCAGTCGGTTCCACAGTACCACTTTCACTTAGGGATGTTGGCAACCATCTCGTGGTCCTTCCCGTAAGTACGCGATGTCTTTCCAGAAAAATTTCTAACTAGAAAAACATCGGGGAAACTAATGTCAACACCAGAATCATCTTATTCACACGAAAGAAGATCATCATATTCGGTTTAACATTCGTTTTTCATGCTGGCATGTGTTGGACTGGACGGCTTTAAGAAATTGACTTCCAAACTAAACTATCTCTGGCCAGGTCTTTATTTATCCCTCTTTCTCTCAAGTCTATTTTTATCACTTTCTCCCATTTTTTCCTTGACCTTCACTGTTGTCAGACTGCCCCCCACCCCATCCCCGTAAGCAATGTTCCTATGTTAATAGTGGAGTAAGAACTAAATCACATTTATTGCTTTGTATGATGTAGGTGTCTTGTCTTTCATAATTGTCAACTGTAAATAAATGTGTTAATCGTTCTTTTGGTTTCAGCCTTTCGTTCTAATGATGGATATGTTTGGAATATATGTTTAATAAATGAGCTGTGAAATAATGTATATTCTAACATATTTTATACTTTTTTTTTGTATCATTATAACTGTTTGGCTTCAATGAGACATGTTATAAATGTGGGGATATTTTGATTAGCATTTTTGTTTTTATAGAACCTGAAGTAGGATATATGGTTAACATATTTGTACCGTGTTCTTTTGTAGTCGAAACTATTGTTAACAAGTTCTTGTCTTGCAATCAACTTTTACTATTGTTACATTCACCTCAAAAATAACATAAAAACAAAAATGTCTCAGACTTTCAACATTGGATCAAATATGCACGGCTATTAACACTTCAGAGAAAACTCTTAGGAATAACCTTTCAAATAATTCCATCACCATAGCACTCTAGTCAGAGTGAGAGAACGATGTAGAGAGAGAGAGGGAGCGATGTAGAGAGAGTGATGTAGAGAGAGAGAGGGAGAGAGTGATGTAGAGAGGGAGATAGAGCGATGTAGAGAGAGAGAGAGAGAGAGAGCGATGTAGAGAGAGAGAGGGAGAGGGGGAGAGAGTGATGTAGAGAGGGAGAGAGAGCGATGTAGAGAGAGAGAGAGAGCGATGTAGAGAGAGAGAGAGAGCGATGTAGAGAGAGAGAGAGAGCGATGTAGAGAGAGAGAGAGAGCGATGTAGAGAGAGAGAGAGAGCGATGTAGAGAGAGAGAGAGAGCGATGTAGAGAGAGAGAGCGATGTAGAGAGAGAGAGGGAGAGGGGGAGAGAGTGATGTAGAGAGGGGGAGAGAGCGATGTAGAGAGAGGGAGAGAGAGAGAGCGATGTAGAGAGAGAGGGAGAGAGCGATGTAGAGAGAGAGGGAGAGGGAGAGAGCGATGTAGAGAGAGAGGGAGAGGGAGAGAGCGATGTAGAGAGAGAGCGATGTAAAGAGAGAGGGGGAGAGAGCGATGTAGAGAGAGAGGGGGAGAGAGCGATGTAGAGAGAGAGGGGGAGAGAGCGATGTAGAGAGAGAGGGGGAGAGAGCGATGTAGAGAGAGAGGGGGAGAGAGAGAGCGCGATGTAGAGAGAGAGAGAGCGATGTAGAGAGAGAGAGCGATGATGAAGAGAGAGAGCGAGCGATGATGAAGAGAGAGAGAGAGCGATGATGAAGAGAGAGAGAGCGATGATGAAGAGAGAGAGAGCAGAAACGAAGAGCGAGCAAGAGAAGAAAAGAGAGAGAAGAAAAGAGAGAGCGAGAGATAGAGAGAAAAGGGGGGGGGGCAAGAGAGTGTGTGTTGTAAAGTGATAACACCCTTGATGACAATACTAACCTAAATCCGAAAAGACTTTTTATGTTATGTTATGTAATGTGATCACGAGAATAAAAGATATTTAGTTTATTTCTTAGCCTTGTGTTCGATAACGCAGATCGGATCTCATCCTTGTCACTAATCTGCTGTATCGTACGCCAACACTTAATATAATAAATACACTTGAACACAAGGCTAAAAAATAAACAGGATATCTTTTATTCTCTGATCACATTACACAACATAACATCAATGGTCCTTTCAGACTTAGTTTAGTAGTGTTATCAAGGGTGTTATCAGTCAACAAGAGAGAGAGAGCGACGCGGAGTGAGGGAGTGAGATATGCTGAGTGAGAGAGAGAGAGAGAGAGAGATGCTGAGCGAGAGAGATGCTGAGAGAGAGAGAGATGTTGAGTGAGAGATGCTGAGTGAGAGAGATGCTGAGTGAGAGAGATGCTGAGTGAGAGAGATGCTCAGTGAGAAAGTAAGAAAGAAAGATACTGAGCGAGAGAGAGAGAGAAAGAAAGATATGCTGAGCGAGAAAGAGAGAGATGCTGAGCGAGAGAGAGAGAGAAAGAGAGAGATGCTGAGCGAGAGAGAGAGAGAAAGAGAGAGATGCTGAGCGAGAGAGAGAGAGAAAGAGAGAGATGCTGAGCGAGAGAGAGAGAGAAAGAGAGAGATGCTGAGCGAGAGAGAAAGAGAGAGATGCTGAGCGAGAGAGAAAGAGAGAGATGCTGAGCGAGAGAGAGAGAAAGAGAGAGATGCTGAGCGAGAGAGAGAGAGAAAGAGAGAGATGCTGAGCGAGAAAGAAAGAAAGAGATGCTGAGAGAGAGAGAGAGAAAGAGAGAGAAAGATGCTGAGCGAGAGAGAGAGAAAACTATGCTGAGAAAGAGAGAGAAAGATGCTGAGCGAGAGAGAGAGAGAGAAAGATGCTGAGCGAGAGAGAGAAAGATGCTGAGCGAGAGAGAGAGAGAGAGAAAAAGATGCTGAGCGAGAGAGAGAGAGAGAGAGAGAAAAAGATGCTGAGAGAGAGAGAAAAAGATGCTGAGCGAGAGAGAGAGAGAAAGAGAGAGATGCTGAGCGAGAGAGAGAGAGAGAGAAAAAGATGCTGAGAGAGAGAGAAAAAGATGCTGAGCGAGAGAGAGAGAGAAAGAGAGAGATGCTGAGCGAGAGAGAGAGAGAGAGAAAAAGATGCTGAGCGAGAGAGAGAGAGAAAAAGATGCTGAGCGAGAGAGAGAGAGAGAGAGAAAAAGATGCTGAGCGAGAGAGAGAGAGAAAAAGATGCTGAGCGAGAGAGAGAGAGAAAAAGATGCTGAGCGAGAGAGAGAGAGAAAAAGATGCTGAGCGAGAGAGAGAGAGAAAAAGATGCTGAGCGAGAGAGAGAGAGAGAGAAAAAGATGCTGAGCGAGAGAGAGAGAGAGAGAAAAAGATGCTGAGCGAGAGAGAGAGAGAGAGAAAAAGATGCTGAGCGAGAGAGAGAGAGAGAGAAAAAGATGCTGAGCGAGAGAGAGAGAGAGAGAAAAAGATGCTGAGCGAGAGAGAGAGAGAGAAAAAGATGCTGAGCGAGAGAGAGAGAGAGAAAAAGATGCTGAGCGAGAGAGAGAGAGAGAAAAAGATGCTGAGCGAGAGAGAGAGAGAGAAAAAGATGCTGAGCGAGAGAGAGAGAAAAAGATGCTGAGCGAGAGAGAGAGAAAAAGATGCTGAGCGAGAGAGAGAGAAAAAGATGCTGAGCGAGAGAGAGAGAAAAAGATGCTGAGCGAGAGAGAGAGAAAAAGATGCTGAGCGAGAGAGAGAGAAAAAGATGCTGAGCGAGAGAGAGAGAAAAAGATGCTGAGCGAGAGAGAGAGAAAAAGATGCTGAGCGAGAGAGAGAGAAAAAGATGCTGAGCGAGAGAGAGAGAAAAAGATGCTGAGCGAGAGAGAGAGAAAAAGATGCTGAGCGAGAGAGAGAGAAAAAGATGCTGAGCGAGAGAGAGAGAAAAAGATGCTGAGCGAGAGAGAGAGAAAAAGATGCTGAGCGAGAGAGAGAGAGAGAGAAAAAGATGCTGAGCGAGAGAGAGAGAGAGAAAAAGATGCTGAGCGAGAGAGAGAGAAAAAGATGCTGAGCGCGAGAGAGTGAAAAAGATGCTGAGCGAGAGAGAGAGAAAAAGATGCTGAGCGAGAGAGCGAGAAAAAGATGCTGAACGAGAGAGAGAGAAAAAGATGCTGAGCGAGAGAGAGAGAAAAAGATGCTGAGCGAGAGAGAGAGAAAAAGATGCTGAGCGAGAGAGAGAGAAAGAGAGAGAGAGAGAAAGAGAGAGAGAGAGAAAGAGAGAGATGATGAGCGGCAGAGAGAGAGAGAAAGATGCTGAGCGATAGACAGAGATGCTGAGAGAGAGAGAGTGAGGAGAGCAATTCCGCCTGAAGTTGTGGATGTCGATAACACTAAAACACGCAACCCCTCCCCCCCTCCAAAAAAAAAAACCACATACAACAACAATTGCTTATTTGTACGAATTATATTTAAGTATGTTTGTGTTTCGTAAATCAGATTAGACGGATAAATCTTTACTTTGGAAAACAAACAACAACAAAAAAAGTGTACAGTCAGCTGCAATTGCTGCATTCAAAAGATGTTTTATTTTACCTGTGATCTTTAATCATGTTCCTATTTACTTGCCTCCCCACGAGAGCAGAGTTAGACCTAAGGTAGGTTTTTAAAGTGGGGAACATCCAGCTACCCAAAAAGGGGCACCCTGGATTGGAACAAAAATTTTAATTTCCTCAATCTAGAAGGATTTCTCTTTCTCTGACCGAGTACAGAAAAGACTAAGTGTAGTATCAGAACAGATACTACACTTTGCTCCTAGCCAACACTTTCATATCGTACATCTCCACCCCTTTACATACTAGTGTACAATTTCAACAAGGGACTCATTTTCCGGAACTAATAACACACACCACCACGACCAACGTATACACCGCTTACAATTTTGTAAAATCCAATATTTTATAAAGAAAAACTACAGCACAGAATTCCCATTAAAAGAGTTTCTTCGCAAGAACTTCCCATCTGTGGAATACATTAACACGAGATTGCAACTCCGCAGGCAAGAACATGGTTGCCCTTTATTTTACCTTTCGCCTTGAAAGTCGAGGAGATCGGTTACGCTGTTGCTGCTGCTGCTGCTGATTGAAAATGATAATGACAAGCAATAACTATCACCGATTGATCGAAAATTTAATTTTCGACCGATTGGTAACATCGAATCTTTTAACCATAGCAGCCATCTTGAATGTTTGTTTTACAAGTCTCCGAGGCAACGATACAAAATCTAAAAAAACAAACATTTAAAAAAAGCTTACAAAACTAAAAAAATTATGTGAGTCAATAGAAATATAAATTTTTGTGTGTTTGGTAAAAGTTATTTGTTGTAAATTTTTTTTTTTTTTTTTTTGTTAACTATACTGCACAATCGTCCAACTTTCACATTTATCATTTAGATCAGATTGGTGAAAACAAAAATCTTCTTTCAAAAACTGAAACAAAATAATCATATCTTTTCTAAATTCAATCGTACTCGTTTATAACTTAAGAAAACAAAAACAAGCAGCAGCAGCAGCAGCATAACCGATCTCCTCGACTTTCAAGGCGAAAGGTAAAATAAAGGGCACGGTCAAGTGTGACTGGCAAACAGGCAAACGTAGCCAGTTATGAAGATGTGAAGTCTGCATCTAAAAGTTTCTTAAAAAATTTTGTTTACTTTTTTCAACAATTTTGATGACGTCATGACTCTTTGTGTTTTTCAATTGATGCATACAACAAGAAAGAAGCTCTTCTAAACCGAGACATGGAAAATCTGTTGCGGGATTCAGTCGCGAGAAACACCGCCTTGCAGAAGAGATGCCAAGTAAAGCCGCCAAGCAAAATGCTTACAAAAACACAGGTAAGCAAATACAGCTTAGGCGTGGCTCGCGGAAAGAAAGCACTTGGACCTTTCGGCACCGACTATGGTCATTATTGTTGGCGTGGCTTAACACCTGCGAATAATAAGCGCTATCTGAGAGCAACGAGACTGGAGTAAACACATTTCCTGCATCAGTGCAAATGGAAGTATAATCGCTTTTTCATTATTTCTATCACGAAAGAGATATAATGATATATATATATACATATATATATATATATATATATGGCTAAGATAAATCAAGGGGTGTCCATCTTTTATGCAACTCTCATCTAAAAGATGGATCACCTTGGCTGCAAGATACTAATATAAACATACACGCATACGCGAAGAAAACAAAATAAAACTAAACATTGAAAGTGAAAATAAAATGATAGGTAAATATATTTGATTTCACTTTGTGTAATTGTCTGTAAGCAGTACGCACGGAGAAATGGTTTAGCGGCGAAAGAAAATACGGGAATTTTAGATCCATACTGTGAGAATTCGGTTAAAGATGACTCACCTCAAAGTTGGCAATATTTACGCTGAGGCAGGAGGAGGTTGATGATTCTAAACTGATACGTTAACAAAAAAGACTATATTATTCATCCAAGTTAAGTATTAATCTATTCAAAAAAAAAAAATAAAGACCTGGCCAGAGATAGGTCAGTTTTTAAGTTAATTTCTATAAGCCAACATGTAAAACGAATTTTAAACCGATGCTGATATTTTTCATTTACCATTTTTGTTTTGCTTAATCATTTTTTTCTGTTAAAGTTAATATTACTTGTAGTTTGTTTTTGGCAACTCTAGTTCTTGCCTGGTTATATTGTCTTCTGAGCATTCAAGAATATTGTTATTGTTACTTAAGGAATTTTGTATGAACTTGGTGACATTTATAATACTATTTGAGAGCAGTAAGCTTTTTAATGTGACAAACATTAACCATGTATTACATTTGAAAAGAATTCTAGAAACTCTTTAGATGTCATTTGATCAGGTAGTAAAAATCCATTTAAAAAGATTTATATGGTTAGCTTGAACCTTCATTTATGTAATTAGATAGTTGGTTTCGGCAATTCTCAGCAGCTTAAATATCGATTCTACTTCCATTATCTTTAAATATTGGATATGAATTTTTAGTAATTTAAAACTTTGCTCAGTAGCCAACTGAAGATTTTATAAATGTTTCGAATTGAATGACTTTATTGATGGAAACTTAGATTTAAACTCAAATCAGAAGAATAAGACTTAGTAAATTCAGCGATTTCCTGTGATGTCTACATAACTGGGAATTCAGGCCAAAACTACCACTCTGCCAGTGCCCATTGGTGTGCAAGGGTTACTTGAGTTTCCTCTCCTTATCTACTATGGAATCGGGTTTGGCTAGCCATATTGTGTGACCTAACTCAGTATCGGGCGGAAGTGGGCTGTGATGATCATAGATGCTGGACTTGTTTGGGAGGAAGCCGGCTCACCCCGACAAGGATGATACTCCCTACAAGTACAAATAAGTACAAAGTACCCCACCACCCACATGTACTACACTAGTTTACACTAACAAGGTTTTAGAGTCTCATCTCCCCTACTATTTAACCCACACCTGAGGTGAGAGGGGCAGATGGAGTCGTACCTTTTCCAAGGGTATTAGTGAAAGTGATGAAATAGCAGCCGCAAAACTTGAACACAACATGCAGAACCCACAATTCGTGCCAAGAACCATCAGCCCATCATCCGCATGTACTAATTAACCAAACGCAAGATTTGAATTGATTTTCTTTTTCGCTCATTAAAACTATACCAATTAGGCTGTCTACTTCCGAATGATTTTTCTTAATGAAATTTATGATTTTATTTCTGATTTTCTTTTTGTTACATCAGGTTAGATAACATAATTTTCTAAGAAATAAAGTGACCCTGCAAAAATGCCACCCATTGAATTGTTAATAAAATTCACAATTTCTGCAATCCAACCATATTATGTACAAATAAACTTCAGTCTATGCCTGGCTTGTCCACCAAGTTTCAATCATGAATGTCCAACTGTCTGTGTTTTATTGTTTGTCTATGGCATGGGTACTCTTTGATGATCGTCTTATCAATAGAAGGTGTGATCCTGAATGGGCTTCATACTCACAGGACCATAACCTCTTAGATTTTTATCTGTGGGGTTATCTTAAAGATAATATCTATCAAAACAATTCCCAGCCTATTCCAGAACTAAAGACCATCCCAACCCAAATCAGTCGTATCCAATCATTCTTGCAACCTAGAGGTGCACATTTGGAGCATATCATCAAACAGTGATAAAACAAAGACTGATGAAGGTTCACGACTGAAACTTGGTGGACAAGTCAGACATAGACTGAAGTTTATTTGTACCAAATATGGTTGGATTGCTGAAAGGATTGTGGATTTTATTAACGATTTCACGGGTGGCATCTTTGTGGGTCACCTGCATATGCCTTGAATATATAACAAAAGAATTTCACTTTCTTCCTCCGTGTACCTAAAACTAAACAGAACTTCCATGAACAAAGTTTGTTTCCAAGAACTTCCCATCTGTGAAATACAATATAACGGGGCTGCTTCCCGCTGACTACAACATGGCCATTTTCAAATCCAGTGTTAACAAATTCTTGTTGAGCCGTCCACTTAAATAATAAACTTTTAACCATTTAATCCATCGTTTCCTATCCTCTCAATGGTGTTGTTCATTGCCAAATAACAATCTCATTAACCCTTATCCTCAAGTGGCTTTTGAGCCTTGATAAGTTGTGATGGGATACCTGACTCCCCTCAGGGCTGATAAGTGTACTAGTCTGTAGTATTATATATATATATATATATACAGAGTGGGCCAAAATAAGGGTCCTATCTTTAAATTTGAATAACTTGAATTTGAATAACTTCCACAAAATAAAAGTTAAACTCACCAAACTTTATGTGTGTGTAGACTGATCCTTCCGAGATTTTTTGAAATAAACAAAACAAATTTTAGCCGAAAAACACTTCTTAAAACTTACAAAAACTAAAGTATTGTTTTTTACACTGTTTTGAGTTTTTTAAGCAAAAATAATGTTTTCTAAATGAGGGTACGTTCCTTAGGGCTAATACGGCTCATGCTTGCTTCGGAAGGGGTCCTTTACTTATTCTAAAAAAAATTTTTTTTTAAATCAATAAATAAAAAAGTTATGAATTTTTAAAAATAGGACCCTTATTTTTGCCCACCCTGTATATATATATATATATGACTTTCCACGTACCACGTGATACACACGACTTATCAACATTTTCGTCCATAACATCGAGACGAATTCATCCTTACTGCTTGTCTCAGTCGGGAGGGAAAAAAAATGAAGAAAAAAAAGAGGAAAAAATATGCTTATTCTTCTGAAGATGGTAATATTATTACTGAAAGCGCTCAAGTTAAAAAAAAAAATGTTTTTAAGATAAATAAACAATTTATTTTTAAAAACAATAATTTGCGTTGTGAAAGTTTTCTAAATATTTTATAAAAAAATATTCTCTTTATCTTTGCCATTTCGCCAATGCTTCTAATGTGTGACTTTTCAAATATATATATATATGTAAAGGAGTAAGGCTACCAACATTTGTAAAATGTTTTTTTTAACATTTATTTATTATTTTGTTATTTTATAATTTTATATAACGCGTTTCAAGCGATGGTCCGCTTTCAACAGATATGTAAAGTGGACCACCGCTTGAAACGCGTTATATAAAATTAACAAAATAATAAATAAATGTTGAAAAAAACATTTTACAAATGTTGGTAGCCTTACTCCTTTACATATATACTTTTCTCTCGTTGGAACTGCACTAATACTGCACTACACTCATATATATATATATATATATATATATATATATATATATATATATAAATATATATATACTACAAACACTGCACTACACTCTTATATATATATATATATATATATATATAGTGAATGCTTTTATTCAAACATGTACAAGGTCTGCTACACTGGCATGTCGATGTTATCGATCTACAGCTCTCAAGAGCTGAGGTCTCATCAGGCAGAAAATTGTTTTTTGATTCAAACTGGTTGCTGGAATTCAGCAACCAGCAACCAGTTTGAATCAAAAAACAATTTTCTGCCTGATGAGACCTCAGCTCTTGAGAGCTGTAGATCGATAACATCGACATGCCAGTGTAGCAGACCTTGTACATGTTTGAATAAAAGCATTCACAATACAGCTCTATATTTTTATTGAGCACTCTTTTATAAACCCGGTTTGATTCCCTTTGGATTTCTACCCTGTGGATTTTTACCCTACCTGGATTACTATATATATATATAAATATATATATATATATATATATATATATATATATATATACTACAAACAGTAGTATGTATGGTGGACTGTATTCGAGTGTATTAGGTTAATTCTATTGGATTACCGGTCGTGCTATTGTTTTGTACAAGATATACGTTGTAATGAACCATCCTCTTCTGGTTATTTTTGTTATTATAACTTCTAACCAAGTTATATCACATTAGTAAAGAAAAAGATATTTGTTATTCATTGTTAATCGGATCTTTATTGAAAGCGATACTGCGATAAACGGAGAAAGACCATCTGTGGTATACAGCATAACGGGGTTCCTTCCTCGCTGACGTCAACATGGCCGTTTTTAAGTTCCATGTTAACAAATTCTTGTCGAGCCGTTCACTTTGATCCATTGTTAATCGGATCTTTATTGAAATCAAAAATTCAAAAGCGTAAACTAAAACAAATTATTTAAAAATCCCATTTCGAGCTTCATTAATATTCACTCCCTTTGCTCACACACACATTGATAAACTTATGAGACAACTTCACGTGTGTGTATGCGTGTTTCTCGCCTAAACATAACTTCAATAATCACACATTGATTTATTCACAAATTCTTGTCAAACCATCCACTTAATCAAATTCTAACCATTTAATCCATTGTTTCCTATCCTCTCAATGGTGTTGCTCATCGCCAACTGACAATCTCATTAACCCTTATCCTCGAGTGGCTTTTGGGACTTGATAAGTGATGATTCATTAGTAAAGAAGAAACAAAAACACACACAAAAAAAAAAACATTATTAAATTATGCCTATGAAATAAGTCTATCTTCGTGGAGATTCTCAACGCACCCCCTACAATCAAAGTAAAGAAAGTTTACACCCCTGAACTCTGGCATCCTTACTAATCGGTTGCTATGGAGACAAAGGTTTAAAATCAGACTATAAACGGTAATTCATAGGCACTTGAGGAATGCAGTTGCATCTTGGCAGCATGAACAATTAACAATATCAAAGTGACTGGCATCCTATCTTTAAAGACAATGGATACCCTTTGAAAGAGTTTATAATGAAACAAGGGTTGCACAATCACTAACCGCACCTCTCATGATCCGGAACTGCTTTAGCATAGTAGCCAAGAGAAATCTAAGATGACCAGAAGCAATACTGTGATAAGTGGAGAAAGACTTAAGCTAGTTGCTCAACCAAGGCTTGAGAGTATAGTTTAACCTACTGTTTCATGCATAGCTCACAGGAGTAGAAATGGATTTGTACCATATTCAAGAGTTTAGACAAAGTGACTTTACAGCCACTTTCAAACTTATGGCAGTTGGTATCTGCATGTAGTCACCCATCTAAGTACCGACCAGGTTCAACGTTGCTTAACTGACAATCGCACTCAACCAGATGCTTCATCATATGAAAAAAAATTAATTAACAAGGTTTGGCTATCTAATAAAGATATCCAACTGGCAAGTGCAAGTCCACAATCAAGGTCTCATCCTTCTACCACAACTGCAAAGAGTTTTTCTTTCTTCCCCTGACTCCCTCACATCAAACAGAATTTCAATGAACAGAACTTTCCATCTGTGGAACACATTAACATAAGATTGCTTCCTTTAGGGCTACAGTATGACTTTTTCAAAGCCAAACACATGTCATAAACCGTTCTCATAATTGATTAAATTTTATTCATTCCATTTATCATTTTCAATCCTCTCATAATATCCATCATTCAACTGACAATCTATCAATCTCATTAACCCTTATACTTGAGTGGCTTTTAGCTTTGATAAGTGGTGATTCATTAGTAAATTAAAAATCAAAAAGATTGTTGCAGCCTTTGAGATTAATTTTACAAAAAATACGAAAAGAGATATTGAACATCATATACTTCCTTTAGAAGATAAATCTGATATCACATGTCTTTTCTAATTGCTTATGCTATTTTTGTCACATTGCGTGGGAAGTTTTTCAATCACAACTTGACAGCCCGCAATCTTCTTGTTGAAAGAAAACAGCTTAAGACTCTCATTGACACGTTGTAAGTAGACAGCTCCAATGACGTCTCTCAGTAGTGGTGGCAGTAGCAGCCGTAGAGATGTTGATATTTTCTTCTTCTTTCTCTTTCTGGCTGCACTAATGGAAGCAATTAAAAAGAACAACAAATAACCCCATTCTTTGCTCTGGGGTTTGGTTTACTTTTTACAGCAATAGCATCTAGATGAACTACATCTTCACCTGCCAACCTCCGTCGGGGGTCGTAGTAGCCTCAAAACAGGTGTCTGTTCACTTTGACAGTGAACACGAGAGAGAGAGATAGAGAGAGAGAGTCGATTTTGTTCTTCTGCCATCCCAAGTTCCTGCTATGAATGACGCAACTTTCACTTTCTGTACGCCTAACTCGAACCTCTAACTTCAACTCTAATAAAACAAATTCCATTTTTGTACTTAATCTAACCGTGCGTTGAAATTCTCGTTTTTATCTTATTTTTGCACACCCGCCTCTAATCGTGCTAAATTTTTGTGCCGCATTCAGTCAGAACTATGATTGTTGATGTCTGTTGAAGGTAACGCTTGCTTGAATTAAAGTTTTTAAAAAAAAGTCAAGTATTCTTGTTAATTTGTGTTCTTAAACCAAAAGGAAAACATTAATTTTCTCACCCGTCGCTGTCGTCTTAAAGCACCCAGTTTTCTCAACATCATCTTCTCTTTCATATTTTCTGTTACTTCATTGAGCAACGAATGCTTATCTGCATAATTTTCAACTCGTGTTTATCACTGTTAGAAGGTTTATGGAAGTTTATGCTAATGAGGCATAGCATCCTGGGATAGATTTTCAGCCGATATTAACCGGATGTATTTTCTACATTTTTGTCAATCTAACTTTGCACGCTATTCGTGCACATTATAAAAATGGCAGCCATTTTAGATTTAACCCCCTCCCCAACTCTCGCTAAATTATTACCCCTTATTTTCTGAAGAGTATATCAGGCATATGTATGCAATGTTATGATGTATGGAAATGAAACCTGGCCAGGGAGGGTTAAGGACATACATTGTATGGATAGAAATGATATGGGAATCATCTGATGGATGTGTAATATGAGTCTTAAAGACAGACTTAGATCAGATGACCTCAGAGGAATATTAAATCTGGTATAGTATAAGTGAAGAACAGGAGACTTTCTTGGTATGGTCAGGTTTAAAGAATAGATGCAAATTCTTGGGTTAGTAAATGTAGAACAGTTGAGTTAGCAGGGTCGGTTGGCAGGGAAAGGCCAAGAAAAATATGCGAGGAAGTGATAAGGAAAGAGTTAAGATAAAGAAGAATAAATAAAGACCTGGCCAGAGATAGGTTAGTTTGGAAGTCAATTCCAGTAAGCCGCCAACACATGCCAGCCTGTAAAACGAACGTTAAACCTAATACGATTGATGACGATGGTATTTTCGAGTTGCTATTTTTGTTTTTCTTTATAATTGTTTCTGTTAAAATTAATAATATTACTTATAGTTTTTTTTTTGGGAAACTCTAGTTCTTGCCTGGTTATATTGTCTTCTGAACATTCAAGAATATTGTTATTGTTACTTAAGGAATTTTGTATGAACTTGGTGACATTTTTAATACGACTCGAGAGCAGTAAGCTTTTTAAGATTAACCATGTTGTATTACAGTTGAAAATGTTACGGAAACTCTTTAGATGTCATTTGATCAGCTACTAAAATCCATTAAAAAAAGATTTATATGGTTAGCTTGAACTTTCGTCGATGTAATTAGATAGTTGGTTTCGGCAATTCTCAGCAACTTAAATACCGATTCTACTTCCATTATCTTTAAATATTGGATATGAATTTTTAGTAATTTAAAACTTTGCTCAGTAGCCAACTGAAGATTTTATAAATGTTTCGAATCGAATGACTTTATTGATGGAAACTTAGATTTAAACTCAAATCAGAAGAAAAAGACTTAGTAAATTCAGCGATTTCCTGTGGTGTCTACATAACTGGGAATTCAGGCCAAAACTACCACTCTGCCAGTACCCATTGGTGTGTGAGGGTGACTTGAGTTTCCTCTCCTTATCTACTATGGAATCGGGTTTGGCTAGCCATATTGTGTGACCTAACTCAGTATCGGGCAGAAGTGGGCTGTGATGATCATAGATGCTGGACTTGTTTGGGAGGAAGCCGGCTCACCCCGACAAGGATGATACTCCCTACAAGTACAAATAAGTACAAAGTACCCCACCACCCACATGTACTACACTAGTTTACACTAACACGGTTTTAGAGTCTCATCTCCCCTACTATTTAACCTAAACCTGAACAAGAATATTGTTATTGCTACTTAAGGAATTTTGTATGAACTTGGTGACCTTTTTAATACGACTCGAGAGCAGTAAGCTTTTTAAGATTAACCATGTTGTATTACATCCGAAAATGTTACGGAAACTCTTTAGATGTCATTTGATCAGCTACTAAAATCCATTAAAAAAAAGATTTATATGGTTAGCTTGAACTTTCGTCGATGTAATTAGATAGTTGGTTTCGGCAACTCTCAGCAGCTTAAATACTGAATACTCCATAAAAATTCATAATAGTCAAACGAGTATGAAATACGGTTAGGGTTGCATGTTACCTGTGTATCTCTGCACGCAATTCTCTCCTCAGCCATTTATACTTTTCACGGCATAGGTTTTCAACGAAGCTGATACATGACAAATGCCCCACCCCTCTGAACTATCAGAAACGGCATTTCAGAGTTTTCCTTCTCCGAGAAAAGTTGCTCCACATGGCTTGAGAGTCTAGTCTACTCTGCTATTTAATCGATAGCTGGAGGGAGAACAGATGGATCCATATCTTTCTCGAGGTTTTTCATGAAACTGCTGAAATAACCCCAACAGAATTCGAACACTGCAATGCCACAGAATCTTTATATTAAATATTCAAGCAGAATCTATCACATATCCAGGTGTTCATAATTGAACAGCAATAGAAGAAAGACTGTTGGATATTCATGAGTGAAAAATTGGTGGACAAGTCAGGGATAGACTAAAGTTTATTTGCACCAAATATGGATGGATTGCAGAAAGAATTGTGAATTTTATTAACGATTCCATAAGTGGCATTTTTGGGGAGTGGGGAGTAACCCTGTATTTTAACCATAGCAAGGGGAGGCAGTGATGATCATGGATTCATACCTTTCTTTAACAGTATTCGTATGTAAATGACCATTATAGATCCGATTAGATTTTAACTTGTCGTATGACGATATACATTAGGTCAGTAAGCCCCCTCATGCATAAATGAATTTTTTAAAAAATACAGGGATGTGAGTAGCCAATGGCAAAAACATCCGAGATTAATTTCTCAACCTGGGAGACAACGGCCCCCACCAATTTCCCAATATAGGGAGCCAGGTTGTTCTTTTTTTTGGGGGGGGGGGGGGGGTGAGGAAGAGGGTGATTTAGCAGAGGGTATTAATATACAATACTTTTTTTTTTTTTCATACTGAAAGTATCAACATATGTTTTAAAGGCTACAGGAAGACATTCATTGATGAAACAAAAGTCTTCTACCTCCCCTACCCATGAACCGTTTTAAGTATGGCAAAATTGACATTTTCAGAGAGAAAGGAAAGGGAAGCAAAGCAAGGCAAGACAAAACGTGACGGAAAAGGGAAGAGAGAAAAAACAGGAAAAGAGAAAGAAAGATAAAGCGAGAGAGAGAGAGAGAGAGAGGAAGAAAGAGAGAGAGAGAAATAAAATCGAACCAAATAAAAAAAAAATAAGGACGTAAAGCTCTAGCGATTTGGCCTTTTCTTTAAAGAAAAAAAATGCGGAATTCCGCTTTCTTGTAATTCAGAAAAAGCGGAATTGCGCCTCCTCTTTTTTTCTGCTAAAAAGCAGAGAACTCACATTCCTGAAAAATAATGGTTTTCTTTTAATGTAAATCTAGACACGAGAAAGAATTTAATTCCTATAACAAAAAGTCGGAATAAGTTTTAAGTGAAGAACCTTATCTGTAGCATGACAATACACATGAATTCTTCATTTCTGGGTACATTTTTCAAGAAGATTCTAATCTAAACAGATTTATTGAAAAAGAAAAATGTAAGGAATTATGTGTATTTATAAACATGGTTCCTTACGACTTCAAGCATAGCTTTGGGCATTTTCATAAATCTAAATATTTAATGAAGAAATGCTTCGCTTACAATCTTGAGAAGAAAAAAAGGGGGATTGATATTAAGTATCTGAGCGAAATCAAGATGGATGCATTGAAGCAATAGAATTTAGCAAAAGATTAGAATTTAACACAGATAACAATAACAAAATTTGAAATTTTAAATCCTGTCATGGCGGATGATGTGCATACATGCAGTTATTGATGACTAAATCAGTTCTTTTTTTTTCAAACTTAATAAGTGAGAAAGGTGGCTAGTCACCCGGCAAGATAACAAAAGAAAACTATGGCTAGACAAAGGGGCAGATGAACTCAGTTGTAAGGCCAACGACTATCTAAAATTTAAAAAAATAGCAACACGCTTGTGGTGCACGATAGGGGGTCTTTTGCTGAACTGTTGAAGAGGGACGGTTTTCTTGAGTTTCTCAGTATCCAGCAGATTTCAATTGATATTCAGTGAAAAAAAAAACAAGGGTTTCAAAGGCAATCCAACATTCAACCACCCTGCACTCCTCTCTGATCTCTTCCAATATCAACTCAACTCCCAAAAGTACAGTTTTTATACTAATAAATCCAACACTAATGCAAATTGACTACCAACCAGAGACTCGAAACAGCCAATCTGCAAAGGGGGGATAACTCAATTAACAGATATTGTTATTTTGGGAGTCATAAACCTATTCTCCCAAAATTCATACTTTACTTAAGCATCCAGTCTTGCTTGCAAATACAGCACACCACCCGTTGCTTTTTCGAACAACGGACTGCAGCTGGCTCAACGTCATCAGTCTGGGGGTTCTCCCTTTCAACCTCGTTACAGTGATGAAGAAATGTTTCTGGGATATGTACACCTTCAGCAACGCTCTAAGAGACCAGTAACCGAAAAGGATTAAAAGTCTGTAGCAATCGAGTGACTGGTGACGGAAGCATGTATAAAATGTTCTGCTTGTGACCGACGGTGTGGGTCATAGATTGGAGTGGACTATGTAGCCATATGAGAGCTCGTTGGTAACAGAGGCAGGAACGCCATCATCTTACACAATGGAGAACCAAGATCTGTAGTTGAGGTTTTTCTCTTAGGCATTATCTCCTCCTTTTAGGGGGAGATGGGTTTATTATTGCCCATTGTCTGATGTGCCCGAATTCATGCAAGAGGCTATGTCCATTTTTGTTCCCAGTTCACAGTACCACTACGACTTTTTTTTTCACCCCAAACAAGGCATATTGCCACTGAAGCGTAAACGGCTATTGTGATAGGGATCAGATTTATAGGGTGGCAACCTTGGTGGAGAGATGTGCAGTAAGATTTTGCATTTAAATTTCTGCATGTTGATACTATCAGGGAAACAGGGAACAGGGAGGGAATTACAAAGGCAAACAGTCCGAGGAAAGTTATTAGAGTAGAAAAATCTTCCTGCGTCTAGGTACCTTTACAATGAAGGGGCGAGATTTTGCTGCAGGTCGAATGTCTTTTGGGTGAGGGGAGCTGGTTTCCCCACATTAAAAACCGACCGTGTGCTTAACTCTGCCCTCGTGAGGAGGCAAATAAAAAGGGACATATACAAAGAAAAGTAAACAGATCTGTTGGCAGAGACCAAAAAGAAAGACTGAAACATAAACAAAAGACTAGAACCATTTTTCAGCTAACCAGGAGCAGACGGTATGCCCCATTGGCATGGAATTGGTAGAAGCGACAGAAATGGGTCATATCTTAATAGGTGTACTTGTAAAGTGATAGGAGAAAAAGTCTGCGGGTGGGGCTACCGTATGGAAGGGGCATGAACACAAGAGAGAGAGAGAATGTCATGTTGATATGCCTTTCTACCTTCACTAACTTAATATTAACACGAAATGATGGATAACGTGTTTTGCTGCTAACTCAAATTTTAGATAGTGAAGATATCCAAAGCAAATAAGAAAAGGGCATTTCTTTCTGCATGGGTGAAGAGAAAATTTAACCACCGATTATCAAGGTTTATGGAAATTATTATGCACATGTTAATATAAATAATAGATGATCGTTGAAAAAAAAAATTTAAAAAATGGAATTATGGATAACTGGCAAATGCAAAAAAAAATATGACAAATCAAAAATATTTTTAAATGACTAATATTTGGTTCTTTTTATTCAAAGAACTTTATCAAAGTGCAGAAACGAAACGTTAATCATATTCGTACAAGCAGATATTTTTGGCTAAGAGAGAGAGAGAGAGAAAGAGAGAGAGAGAGAAAGAGAGAGAGAGAGAAAGAGAGAGAGAGAGAAAGAGAGAGAGAGAGGGGGATGGAAGGGCGTGACGGAGAGAGGGATGGAATAAGGGAAAGGAGAGAGGGATGGAATAAGGGAAAGGAGAGAGGGATGGAATAAGGGAAAGGAGAGAGGGATGGAATAAGGGGAAGGAGAGAGGGATGGAATAAGGGGAAGGAGAGAGGGATGGAATAAGGGGAAGGAGAGAGGGATGGAAGAAGGGGAAGGAGAGAGGGATGGAAGAAGGGGAAGGAGAGAGGGATGGAAGAAGGGGAAGGGGAGATAGATGGAGAGGGGAGATAGATGGAATAGGGAGAGGAGAGATAGATGGAATAGGGAGAGGGGAGATAGATGGAATAGGGAGAGGGGAGATAGATGGAATAGGGAGAGGGGAGATAGATGGAATAGGGAGAGGGGAGATAGATGGAATAGGGAGAGGGGAGATAGATGGAATAGGGAGAGGGGAGATAGATGGAATAGGGAGAGGGGAGATAGATGGAATAGGGAGAGGGGAGATAGATGGAATAGGGAGAGGGGAGATAGATGGAATAGGGAGAGGGGAGATAGATGGAATAGGGAGAGGGGAGATAGATGGAATAGGGAGAGGGGAGATAGATGGAATAGGGAGAGGGGAGATAGATGGAATAGGGAGAGGGGAGATAGATGGAATAGGGAGAGGGGAGATAGATGGAATAGGGAGAGGGGAGATAGATGGAATAGGGAGAGGGGAGATAGATGGAATAGGGAGAGGGGAGATAGATGGAATAGGGAGAGGGGAGATAGATGGAATAGGGTGAGGGGAGATAGATGGAATAGGGTGAGGGGAGATGGAATAGGGAGAGGGGAGATGGAATAGGGAGAGGGGAGATTGATGGAGGAGGGAGATGGGGCTGGGTGAGAGAGGGTGCGGGATGAGGGAGCGACCAGGGAAGAGAGAGATTTTTACACTTTTGCCCCAGGCAACACCGGGTAACTCCTGCTAGTCTATTATTATCTCCTATATAAAGGGCAGTTGTCTGTATGTTTGTCTGTTTGTTTGTCTGTTTGTATGTCCAGATACTCCTCCGAGAGGACCCAACAAACAGTCACACGGTTGACATCATTATAACCGGCCAGCCCGGGGACGTATAATATCTCAGAACCGGAAAAAAAAATGGACTCTTCGAGGGTCGACTGAGCACTTTTCTCCAATGGGGGGGTGCCTTTTTCCTCGATTTTCAACGTTGTTTAGTACTAATTTGAGAAAAAAACAAAGAATTTGAGAAATAATGCACCGTCATGATTTTAACAGGAAATGACGTCAGAGGAAATCCCTAACGGCTCTTTTTTGAACATGAGTTTATAGTGAAGCAAGTGTTGCTTAATCACAAACGGCACTTTTTTTGAACACGAGTCCATAGTCAAGCATGGGTTGCTTACTTACTAACGGCACTTTTTTGAACATGAGTCCATAGTGATGCAAGGGTTGCTTAACTCCTAACGGCACTTTTTTTAACATGCGTTTATAGTGACGCAAGTGTTGTTTAATCAATAACGGCACTTTTTTTAACATGAGTTCATAGTGAAGCAAGGGTTGCTTAATCCTAACCACATTTTTTCTGTTGACATGATAACATCCTCCTAGGTATTACCTCCCCCTTTTTGAGAGGTGTGAAGTTAGTGTAGTATCAGTAAAATTAAAGTAATAAATAATTATGCTCCCCCACTGTTTTCACTAATATTTGTATGCTCTCCCATTGTTTTCACTAATATTTCTATACATATTGTATACATATTGAAAACTTGGGGTGGGTGTGAGGGGGGGTCGGCATTCGCCGGTGTGAGCGCCTCAGGAGAAATTTGGGGAAGAGGGGGGGGGGGTATCGGCATTCGGCGGTGGGGCGCCTCAGGCCAAATCTGGGGAGGGTGAGTGTCGGCATTCGGCGGTGGGGCGCCTCAGGCGAAATTCAGGGAGGAGTGTCGGCATTCGCCAGTATGAGCGCCTCAGGCCGAATTTGGTGGAGTGTCGGCATTCGCCGGTGGTGCGCCTCAGGCCAAATTTGGAGATGGGGGATTGTCGGCATAATGCAAAGTCACGATTTTAGCAGGAAATGACGTCAGAGGAAATCCCTAACGGCACTTTTTTGAACATGAGTTTATAGTGAAGCACGGGTTGCCTTATCCCAACGAAACATAAGTTTTTATTGAAGCAACTGTTGCTTAATCCCTAACGGCATTTTTTGAACATGAGTCCATAGTGAAGCAAGGGTTGCTTAATTCCTAACGGCACTTATTTGAACATGAATCCACAGTGAAGCCAGGGTTGCTTAATCAATAACGGCACTTTTTTGAACACGAGTTTGTAGTGAAGCCAGGGTTGCTTAATCCTAACTGCATTTCTTCTGTGGACATGATACCATCCTCCCAGGTATAACCTCCTTCTTTTTGAGAGGTGTGAAGTTAGTGTAGTATCAGTAAAATTAAAGTAATAAATAATTATGCTCCACCATTGTTTTCACTAATATTTGTATACATATTAAATAACGTCTCAATAAGTAAAGTAAAAAGAGAAATAATTATGCTCCACCATTGTTTTCACTAATATTTGTATACATATTAAATAACGTCTCAAGAAGTAAAGTAAGAAGAGAAATAATTATGCTCCGCCATTGTTTTCACTAATATTTGTATACATATTAAATAACGTCTCAAGAAGTTAAGTAAGAAGAGAAATAATTATGCTCCGCCATTGTTTTCACTAATATTTGTATACATATTAAATAACGTCTCAAGAAGTTAAGTAAGAAGAGAAATAATTATGCTCCGCCATTGTTTTCACTAATATTTGTATACATGTTAAATAACGTCTCAATAAGTAAAGTAAGAAGAGAAATAATTATGCACCGCCATTGTTTTCACTAATATTATGAGAAATAATTATGCACCGCCATTGTTTTCACTAATAATCCAGGGACTGGAGAGATTTAGGGGTCGGGGAAAATTTTAGGGGTCAGGACGAACTTTTTAGGGGTCAGGCCAAATTTTTTTGTTTTTTTTTGTTTTTTTTTGTTTTGAAGTCAAAATATTTCTCAGGGTTGGGGGAGAGTGAAAAATTAGGGGGCTGGAGAGATTTAGGGGTCGGGGAAAATTTTAGGGGTCAGGCCAAATTTTTTTGTTTTTTTTTGTTTTGAAGTCAAAATATATCTAATGGTTGTAAGAGAGTGAAAAATTAGGGGGCTGGAGAGATTTAGGGGTCGGGGAAAATTTTAGGGGTCAGGACGAACTTTTTAGGGGTCAGGCATAATTTTTTTGTTTTTTTTTGTTTTTTTTTGTTTTGAAGTCAAAATATTTTTCATGGTTGGAGGAGAGTGAAAAATTAGGGGGCTGGAGAGATTTAGGGGTCATGAAAAATTTTAGGGGTCAGGACGAACTTTTTAGGGGTCAGGCCAAATTTTTTTTTTTTTTTTGGTTTTGAAGTCAATATATTTCTCAGGGTTGGGGGAGAGTTAAACATTAGGGGGCTGGAGAGATTTAGGTGTCGGGGAAAATTTTAGGGGTCAGGACGAACTTTTTAGGGGTCAGGCCAAATTTATTTGTTTTTTTTTGTTTTGAAGTCAAAATATTTTTCATGGTTGGAGGAGAGTGAAAAATTAGGGGGCTGGAGAGATTTAGGGGTCATGGAAAATTTTAGGGGTCAGGACGAACTTTTTAGGGGTCAGGCCAAATTTCTTTTTTTTTTTTGTTTTGAAGTCAAAATATTTTTCATGGTTGGAGGAGAGTGAAAAATTAGGGGGCTGGAGAGATTTAGGGGTCGGGGAAAATTTTAAGGGTCAGGACGAACTTTTTAGGGGTCAAGCCAAATTTTTTTGTTTTTTTTTGTTTTGAAGTCAAAATATTTCTCAGGGTTGGGGGAGAGTGAAAAATTAGGGGGCTGGAGAGATTTAGGGGTCGGGGAAAATTTTAGGGGTCAGGCCAAATTTTTTTGTTTTTTTTTGTTTTGAAGTCAAAATATATCTAATGGTTGTAAGAGAGTGAAAAATTAGGGGGCTGGAGAGATTTAGGGGTCGGGGAAAATTTTAGGGGTCAGGACGAACTTTTTAGGGGTCAGGCCAAATTTTTTTGTTTTTTTTTGTTTTGAAGTCAAAATATTTTTCATGGTTGGAGGAGAGTGAAAAATTAGGGGGCTGGAGAGATTTAGGGGTCGGGGAAAATTTTAAGGGTCAGGACGAACTTTTTAGGGGTCAAGCCAAATTTTTTTTTTTTTTTTTTTTTTTTTTTGTTTTGAAGTCAAAATATTTCTCAGGGTTGGGGGAGAGTGAAAAATTAGGGGGCTGGAGAGATTTAGGGGTCGGGGAAAATTTTAGGGGTCAGGCCAAAGTTTTTTGTTTTTTTTTGTTTTGAAGTCAAAATATATCTAATGGTTGTAAGAGAGTGAAAAATTAGGGGGCTGGAGAGATTTAGGGGTCGGGGAAAATTTTAGGGGTCAGGACGAACTTTTTAGGGGTCAGGCCAAATTTTTTTGTTTTTTTTTGTTTTGAAGTCAAAATATTTCTCAGGGTTTGGGGAGAGTTAAACATTAGGGGGCTGGAGAGATTTAGGTGTCGGGGAAAATTTTAGGGGTCAGGACGAACTTTTTAGGGGTCAGGCCAAATTTATTTGTTTTTTTTTGTTTTGAAGTCAAAATATTTTTCATGGTTGGAGGAGAGTGAAAAATTAGGGGGCTGGAGAGATTTAGGGGTCGGGGAAAATTTTAGGGGTCAGGACGAACTTTTTAGGGGTCAGGCCAAATTTTTTTCTTTTTTTTTGGTTTTAAACTCAAAATATTTCTCAGGGTTGGAGGAGAGTGAAAAATTAGGGGGCTGGAGACATTTAGGGGTCGGGGAAAATTTTAGGGGTCAGGACGAACTTTTTAGGGTTCAGGCGAATTTTTTTTCTTTTTTCTGGTTTTGAATCCAAAATATTTATCAGGGTTGGGGGAGAGTGAACAAAAAGAGGGCTGAAGAGATTTAGGGGTCGGGGAAAATTTTAGGGGTCAGGACGAACTTTTTAGGGGTCAGGCCAAATTTTTTTGTTTTTTTTTTGTTTTGAAGTCAAAATATTTCTCATGGTTGGGGGAGAGTGAAAAATTAGGGGGCTGGAGAGATTTAGGGGTCGAGGAAAATTTTAGGGGTCAGGACGAACTTTTTAGGGATCAGGCCAAATTTTTTCTTGGGGGGGAGATATTAAGCAAATCTATAATAAAGACCAATGTGCATTTATTTGTATCTATAATAAAGACCAATGAGCATTTATTTGTATCTATAAAAAAAGTCAATGTGCATTTATTTGCATCTATAATAAAGACCAATGTGCATTTATTTGCATCTATAATAAAGACTAATTTGCATTTATTTGCATCTATAATAAAGGCCAATGTGCATTTATTTGTATCTATAATAAAGACCAATGTGCATTTATTTGTATCTATAATAAAGGCCAATGTGCATTTATTTGCATCTAAAGACCAATGTGCATTTATTTGTATCTATAATAAAGACCAATGTGCATTTATTTGTATCTATAGTAAAGACTAATGTGCATTTATTTGCATCTATAATAAAGGCCAATGTGCATTTATTTGTATTTATAATAAAGACCAATGTGCATTTATTTGTATCTATAATAAAGACCAATGTGCATTTATTTGCCTCTATAATAAAGACCAATGTGCATTTATTTGCATCTATAATAAAGGCCAATGTGCATTTATTTGTATCAATAATAAAGAGATTAGGGAGTCGGGGAAAATTTTAGCGGTCAGGCCAAATTTTTTAGGGGTCCGGCCAAATTTTTTTTGTTTTTCTTTTTTTGAACTTAAAATAATTCTCAGGGTTGTGGGACACTGACAAAAAAGTTCGGGGGGGGGGGGGGGTGCTGGAGAGATTAGGGGGTCGGGGAAAATTTTAGGGGTCAGGCAAAAATTTTTAGGGGTCCGGCCAAATTTTTTTGTTTTTTTTTGTTTTGAAGTCAAAATATATCTCATGGTTGGGGGAGAGTGAAAAAATAGGGGGCTGGAGAGATTTAGGGGTCGGGGAAAATTTTAGGGATCAGGACGAACTTTTTAGGGGTCAGGCCAAATTTTTTTCTTTGTTTTGGTTTTGAAGTCAAAATATTTCTCAGGGTTGGGGGAGAGTGAAAAATTAGGGGGCTGGAGAGATTTAGGGGTCGGGTAAAATTTTAGGGGTCAGGCGGAACTTTTTAGGGGGCAGGCCAAATTTTTTTGTTTTTTTTGGTTTTGAACTCAAAATATTTCTCAGGGTTAGGGGGAGAGTGAAAAATTAGAGGGCTGAAGAGATTGAGGGGTCGGGGAAAATTTTAGGGGTAAGGCGGAACTTTTTAGGGGTCAGGCACAATTTTTTTGTTTTTTTTTGTTTTGAAGTCAAAATATTTCTCAGGGTTGGGGGAGAGTGAAAAATTAGAGGGCTGGAGAGATTTAGGGGTCGGGGAAAATTTTAGGGGTCAGGACGAACTTTTTAGGGGTAAGGCCAAATTTTTTTGTTTTAAAGTCAAAATATTTCTCATGGTTGGGGGAGAGTGAAAATTAGGGGGCTGGAGAGATTTAGGGGTCGGGGAAAATTTTAGGGGTCAGAACGAACTTTTTAGGGGTCAGGCCAAATTTTTTTGTTTTTCTTTGTTTTGAAGTCAAAATATTTCTCATGGTTGGGGAAGAGTGAAACATTAGAGGGCTGGAGAGATTTAGGGGTCGGGGAAAATTTTAGGGGTCAAGACGTACTTTTTAGGGGTCAGGCCAATTTTTGTTGTTTTTTTTTGTTTTGAAGTCAAAATATTTCTCAGGGTTGGGGGAGAGTGAAAAATTAGGGGGCTGGAGAGATTAAGGGGTCGGGGAAATTTTAGGGGTTAGGACGAATTTTTTAGGGGTCAGGCCAAATGTTTTTGTTTTTTTTTGTTTTGAAGTCAAAATATTTCTCATGGTTGGGGGAGAGTGAAAAATTAGGGGGCTGGAGAGATTTAGGGGTCGGGGAAAATTTTAGGGGTCAGGACGAACTTTTTAGGGGTCAGGCCAAATTTTTTTGTTTTTTTTTGTTTTGAAGTCAAAATATATCTCATGGTTGGGGAAGAGTGAAAAATTAGGGGGCTGGAGAGATTTAAGGGTCGGGGAAAATTTTAGGGGTCAGGACGAACTTTTTAGGGGTCAGGCTAAATTTGTTTGTTTTTTTTGGTTTTAAACTCAAAATATTTCTCAGGGTTGGGGGAGAGTAAAAAATTAGGGGGCTGGAGAGATTTAGGGGTCGGGGAAAATTTTAGGGGTCAGGCGGAACTTTTTAGTGGTCAGGCCAAATTTTTTTGTTTTTTTTTGTTTTGAAGTCAAAATATTTCTCATGGTTGGGGAAGAATGAAACATTAGAGGGCTGGAGAGATTTAGGGGTCGGGGAAAATTTTAGGGGTCAGGACGAACTTTTTAGGGGTCAGGCCAAATTTTTTTGTTTTTTTTTGTTTTTTTTTGTTTTGAAGTCAAAATATTTCTCAGGGTTGGGGAAGAGTTAAAATTTAGGGGGCTGGAGAGATTTAGGGGTCGGGGAAAATTTTAGGGGTCAGGACGAACTTTTAAGGGGTCAGGCCAAATTTTTTTGTTTTTTTTGTTTTGAAGTCAAAATATTTCTCATGGTTGGGGGAGAGTTAAAAATTAGAAGGCTAGAGAGATTTAGGGGTCGGGGAAAATTTTAGGGGTCAGGTGGAACTTTTTAGGGGTCAGGCTAAATTTGTTTGTTTTTTTTGGTTTTAAACTCAAAATATTTCTCAGGGTTGGGGGAGAGTAAAAAATTAGGGGGCTGGAGAGATTTAGGGGTCGGGGAAAATTTTAGGGGTCAGGCGGAACTTTTTAGTGGTCAGGCCAAATTTTTTTGTTTTTTTTTGTTTTGAAGTCAAAATATTTCTCATGGTTGGGGAAGAATGAAACATTAGAGGGCTGGAGAGATTTAGGGGTCGGGGAAAATTTTAGGGGTCAGGACGAACTTTTTAGAGGTCAGGCCAAATTTTTTTGTTTTTTTTTGTTTTTTTTTGTTTTGAAGTCAAAATATTTCTCAGGGTTGGGGAAGAGTTAAAATTTAGGGGGCTGGAGAGATTTAGGGGTCGGGGAAAATTTTAGGGGTCAGGACGAACTTTTAAGGGGTCAGGCCAAATTTTTTTGTTTTTTTTGTTTTGAAGTCAAAATATTTCTCATGGTTGGGGGAGAGTTAAAAATTAGAAGGCTAGAGAGATTTAGGGGTCGGGGAAAATTTTAGGGGTCAGGTGGAACTTTTTAGGGGTCAGCCCAAATTTTTTTGTTTTTTTTGGTTTTGAACTCAAAATATTTCTCAGGGTTGGGGGAGAGTGAACAATTAGGGGGCTGGAGAGATTTAGGGGTCGGGGAAAATTTTAGGGGTCAGGACGAACTTTTTAGGGGTCAGGCCAAATTTTTTTGTTTTTTTTTGTTTAGAAGTCAAAATATTTCTCATGGTTGGGGAAGAGTGAAACATTAGAGGGCTGGAGAGATTTAGGGGTCGGGGAAAATTTTAGGGGTCAGGACGAACTTTTTAGGGGTCAGGCCAAATTTTTTTGTTTTTGTTTGTTTTGAAGTCAAAATATTTCTCAGGGTTGGGGGAGAGTGAAAAATTAGGGGGCTGGAGAGATTTAGGGGTCGGGGAAAATTTTAGGGGTCAGGACGAACTTTTTAGGGGTCAGGCCAAATTTTTTTCTTTTTTTTTGTTTTTTTTTTGTTTTGAACTCAAAATATTTCTCAGGGTTGGGGGAGAGTGCACAATTAGGGGGCTGGAGAGATTGAGGGGTCGGGGAAAATTTTAGGGGTCAGGACGAACTTTTTAGGGGTCAGGCCAAATTTTTTTGTTTTTTTTGTTTTGAAGTCAAAATATTTCTCAGGGTTGGGGGAGAGTGAACAATTAGGGGGCTGGAGAGATTTAGGGGTCGGGGAAAATTTTAGGGGTCAGGCGGAACTTTTTAGGGGTCAGGCCAAATTTTTTTGTTTATTTTTGTTTTGAACTCAAAATATTTCTCATCGTTAGGGGAGAGTTAAAAATTAGGGGGCTGGAGAGATTCAGGGGTTGGGGAAAATTTTAGGGGTCAGGACGAACTTTTTAGGGGTCAGGCCAAATTTTTTTGTTTTTTTTTGTTTTGAAGTCAAAATATTTCTCATGGTTGGGGGAGAGTGAAAAATAAGGGGCTGGAGAGATTTAGGGGACGGGGAAAATTTTAGGGGTCTGCCCAAATTTAGGGGCGGCGATATGTACGTATTTAGCTTTCACACCGGGGCGGCGATAGGTACTTATTTAGCATTCAGCGGTTGTGATAGGTACTTATATAGCATGTGCACATGGGCGGTAATAAGTACGTATATAGTATGCACACCGGGGCAGTGATAGGTATGTATTTAGCATGCGCACTGAGGCAGCGATCGGTTCATATATAGCACGCGCACCGGGGCGGCGATAGGTACGTATATAGCACGCGCACAGGGGCGGCGAAAGGTACATATTTAAAATTCACACCGGGCGGCGAAAGGTACATATTTAAAATTCACACCGGGGCGGCGATAGGCACGTATTTAGCATTCACACCAGGGCGGCGATAGGTATGTATTTAGCATCTACACCGGGGCAGCGATAGGTATGTATTTAGCATTCGCACCGGGGCAGCGATATGTACGTATTTAGCTTCCGCACCGGGGCGGCGATAGGTACGTATTTAGAATTCACACCGGGGCGGCAATAGGTACGTATTTAGAATTCACACCGGGGCGGCGATAGGTATGTATTTAGCATTCGCACCGGGGCGGCGATATGTACGTATTTAGCTTCCACACCAGGGTGGCGATAGGTATGTATTCAGCATTCAGGGGTGGCGATAGCTACGTATATAGCATGTACACATGGGCAGCAATAAGTACGTACATAGCATGCGCTCTGCGGCGGCGATCAGTACATATATTGCATGCGTACCGGGGCGGCGAAAGGTATGTATTTCGCATTCGCACCGTAGTGGTGATAGGTACGTATTTAGCATTCGCACTGGGGCGGCTATAGGTACGTATTTAGCATTCGCACCAGGGCGGCTATAGGTACGTATTTAGCATTCGCACCAGGGCGGCTATAGGTACGTATTTAGCATTCGCACTGGGCCGGCGACAGTTACGTATTTAGCATTCACACCAAAGCGGCAATATGTACATATTAATTATTCGCACTAGGGCAGCGATAGGTACTTATGTAGCATGCATACCGGGGCGCAATTGGTATGTCTTTAGTATTCGCAATAGGGCAGCGATAGGTACTTATGTAGCATGCACACAGGGGCGCAATAGGTATGTATTTAGCATTCACACCGGGGCAACGATAGGTACTATTTAGCATTCGCAACGGGGCGGCGATAGGTACTTAAATAGTATCTGCACCGGGGCGGCGATAGGTACGTATATAGTATGTGCACTGGGGCGGCGATAGGTACGTATATAGTATGCGCACCGGGGTGATGATAGATACGTATATAGTATGAACACCGGGGTGGAGATAAGTACCTATATAGAAGGCGCAGATAGAGGTGTTACTTTTTATAGAAATATGTCATACTATTACCCTGGGCAATAGTAGAAATGGTGGGGAAGAAACAGCTTTTGCAAAAGGCAAAATTAGAAAGTAGCGGCGAAATGGGGCGACCAGGAAAGAGAAAGGTAGCAGATAAAGAGACGGCTATAGAGAGAGGGGGCGGACATAGAAGTTTGAATATAAAGATGTTACACACACGATCTTTCTTCAAATATATGCTTTTATGACCCCGAGCAACGCCGGGTAGCCCCGCTAGTCTATTATATAAAGGCCAGTTGTCTGTATGTCTGTTTGTCTGTTTGTTTGTATGTCCAGATACTCCTCAAAAACTACGCGGCGACATGTCAAAAAGTTGATATCTTTAGCACCGTACATATCCCGGAATCATAATATCTAAAAATCACGACAAACGATTCACTCGCTGACAGTCAACCGGACCACTTTCCGACAAAAGGTAGCAGTTTTTTCGTATTTTACACGAAATTTCAACGTTAATATGTAGTAAATTCGAAATAATCTAATGTATTTATGTACTAATCCGATAAAAATGCCGAGTCACTGTAAACATCCCATAATCCCTTTGCCGGATGTACCCGGTCTTGCCCTAAATTGTGTCCGGTTCTATCAGATCATCCAATAACTTCTGTCCGGATGCATCAATAACAACATAGGAATCCTACGTTAAGAGTGTGTAGTGAAACAAGGGTTGCTCAATCACATCCGCACTTGTCCCATAATCCCTTGCCGGATGTACCCGGTCTTGACCTAAATTGTGTCCGGTTATATCAGGTCATCATGACGTCAGAGAGTGGCAGTTTTTCTTTCTGTCATTTTTCCCTCTCACACTTTCTTTCTTAATTATTAATAGACGCTAATATTCCCCCCCCTCCTTCCCTGTGGCCGTTCTGTTATCATGATAGGAATTACCTCCTCCTTTCAGGCCAAATTGGGGGGGGGGGTACGGTATTCGCCGGTGTGAGCATTACCTCCTCCTTTTTTGAGAGTGTTGAGGTAGGATAGTATCGGTTCCGTTGTCATGATGCACTGATTCCATGCATTACCTCCTCCTTTTTTGAGAAGTGTAGATGTAGAATATTATCGGTTCAGTTGTCATGATGTGCTCATCCCATGAATTACCTCCTCCTTTTTTGAGAAGTGTTGAGGTAGGGTCGTATCGGTTCTGTTGTCATGATGCCCTCATCCCATGCATTATCTCCTCCTTTTTTTAGAAGTGTTGAGGTAGGGTCGTATCGGTTCTGTTGTCATGATGCCCTCATCCCATGCATTATCTCCTCCTTTTTTTAGAAGTGTTGAGGTAGGGTCGTATCGGTTCCGTTGTCATGATGCCCTCATCCCATGCATTATCTCCTCCTTTTTTGAGAAGTGTTGAGGTAGGGTCGTATCGGTTCCGTTGTCATGATGCACTCATCCCATGCATTACCTCCTCCTTTTTTGAGACGTGTAGAGGTAGGGTCGATTCGGTTCCGTTGTCATGATGCACTCATCCCATGCATTACATGGGGGAGGGGTGGCGGTATGAGCGCCTCAGGCGAAATTATGCCGAATTTGAGGGAGGGGGGAGTTCCGGCATTCACCGGTGTGAGCGCCACAGGCGAAATTTGGGGGAGGGGCGGGGTATCGGCAGTGGGGCGAGTCCATAGTCAAGCATGGGTTGCTTACTTACTAACGGCACTTTTTTGAACATGAGTCCATAGTGATGCAAGGGTTGCTTAACTCCAAACGGCACTTTTTGATACATGCGTTTATAGTGACGCAAGTGTTGTTTAATCAATAACGGCACTTTTTTTAACATGAGTTCATAGTGAAGCAAGGGTTGCTTAATCCTAACCACATTTTTTCTGTTGACATGATAACATCCTCCTAGGTATTACCTCCTCCTTTTTGAGAGGTGTGAAGTTAGTGTAGTTATCAGTACAATTAAAGTAATAAATAATTATGCTCCCCCACTGTTTTCAATAATATTTGTATGCTCCCCCATTGTTTTCACTAATATTTCTATACATATTGTATACATATTGAAAACTTGGGGTGGGTGTGGGGGGTGTCGGCATTCGCCGGTGTGAGCGCCTCAGGAGAAATTTGGGGAAGAGGGGGGGGGGGGGTATCGGCATTCGGCGGTGGGGCGCCTCAGGCCAAATCTGGGGAGGGTGAGTGTCGGCATTCGGCGGTGGGGCGCCTCAGGCAAAATTCGGGGAGGAGTGTCGGCATTCGCCAGTATGAGCGCCTCAGGCCGAATTTGGGGGAGTGTCGGCATTCGCCGGTGTGAGCGACTCAGGCCGAATTTGGTGGAGTGTCGGCATTCGCCGGTGGTGCGCCTCAGGCCAAATTTGGAGATGGGGGATTGTCGGCATAATGCAAAGTCACGATTTTAGCAGGAAATGACGTCAGAGGAAATCCCTAACGGCACTTTTTTGAACATGAGTTTATAGTGAAGCACGGGTTGTTATCCCAACGAAACATAAGTTTTTATTGAAGTAACTGTTGCTTAATCCCTAACGGCATTTTTTTGAACATGAGTCCATAGTGAAGCAAGGGTTGCTTAATTCCTAACGGCACTTTTTTGAACATGAATCCACAGTGAAGCCAGGGTTGCTTAATCAATAACGGCACTTTTTTGAACACGAGTTTGAAGTGAAGCCAGGTTGCTTAATCCTAACTGCATTTCTTCTGTTGACATGATACCATCCTCCCAGGTATAACCTCCTTCTTTTTGAGAGGTGTGAAGTTAGTGTAGTATCAGTAAAATTAAAGTAATAAATAATTATGCTCCACCATTGTTTTGACTAATATTTGTATACATATTAAATAACGTCTCAATAAGTAAAGTAAGAAGAAAAATAATTATGCTCCACCACTGTTTTCACTAATATTTGTATAGATATTAAATAACGTCTCAATAAGTAAAGTAAGAAGAAAAATAATTATGCTCCACCACTGTTTTCACTAAAATGTGTATACATATTAAATAACGTCTCAATATGTAAAGTAAGAAGAAATATAACTATGCTCCGCCATTGTTTTCACTAATATTTGAATACATGTTAAATAACGTCTCAATAAGTAAAGTAAAAAGAGAAATAATTATGCTCCGCCACTGTTTTCACTAATATTTGTATACATATTAAATAACGTCTCAATAAGTAAAGAAAGAATAAAATAAATATGCTCCACCATTGTGTTCACTTATATTTTTATACATGTTAAATAACGTCTCAATAAGTAAAGTAAGAAGAAAAATAATTATGCTCCACCACTGTTTTCACTAATATTTGTATACATATTAAATAACGTCTCAATAAGTAAAGTAAGAAGAAAAATAATTATGCTCCACCATTGTTTTCACTAATATTTGTATACATATGATATAACGTCTAAATAAGTAAAGTAAGAAGAAAAATAATTATGCTCCACCACTGTTTTCACTAAAATGTGTATACATATTAAATAACGTCTCAATATGTAAAGTAAGAAGAAATATAACTATGCTCCGCCATTGTTTTCACTAATATTTGAATACATGTTAAATAACGTCTCAATAAGTAAAGTAAAAAGAGAAATAATTATGCTGCGCCACTGTTTTCACTAATATTTGTATACATATTAAATAACGTCTCAATAAGTAAAGAAAGAAGAAAAATAATTATGCTCCACCATTGTGTTCACTTATATTTTTATACATGTTAAATAACGTCTCAATAAGTAAAGTAAAAAGAGAAATAATTATGCTCCGCCATTGTTTTCACTAATATTTGTATACATGTTAAATAACATTTTTTTTGTTTTGAACTCAAAATATTTCTTAGGGTTGGGGGAGAGTTAAAAATTAGGGGACTGGAGAGATTGAGGGCTCGGGGAAAATTTTAGGGGTCAGGCCGAACTTTTTAGGGGTCAGGCCAATTTTTTTTTTTTTTTTTTGTTTAGAACTGAAAATATTTCTCAGGGTTGGGGGAGAGTGAAAAATTAGGGGGTTGGAGAGATTTAGGGGTCGGGGAAAATTTTAGGGGTCAGGACGAACTTTTCAGGGGTCAGGCCAAATTTTCTTGTTTTTTTTTGTTTTGAAGTCAAAATATTTCTCAGGGTTAGGAGGAGAGTGAAAAATTAGAGGGCTGGAGAGATTTAGGGGTCGGGGAAAATTTTAGGGGTCAGAACGAACTTTTTAGGGGTCAGGCAAAATTTTTTTGTTTTTTTTTGTTTTAAAGTCAAAATATATCTCATGGTTGGAGGAGAGTGAAAAATTAGGGGGCTGAAGAGATTTAGGGGTCGGGGAAAATTTTAGGGGTCAGGACGAACTTTTTAGGGGTCAGGCCAAATTTTTTTGTTTTTTTTTGTTTTTTTTTGTTTTTTTTGGTTTTGAAGTCAAATTATTTCTCAGGGTTGGAGGAGAGTGAAAAATTAGGGGGCTGGAGAGATTTAGGGGTCGGGGAAAATTTTAGGGGTCAGGACGAACTTTTTAGGGGTCAGGCCAAATTTTTTTCTTTTTTTTGGTTTTGAACTGAAAATATTTCTCAGGGTTGGGGGAGAGTGAAAAATTAGGGGGCTGGAGAGATTTAGGGGTCGGGGAAAATTTTAAGGGGTAGGACGAACTTTTTAGGGGTCAGGCAAAATTTTTTTGTTTTTTTTGTTTTTTTTTTGTTTTGAAGTCAAAATATTTCTCAGGGTTGGGGGAGAGTGAAAAATTAGGGGGCTGGAGAGATTTAGGGGTCGGGGAAAATTTTAGGGGTCAGGACGAACTTTTTAGGGGTCAGGCCAAATTTTTTTGTTTTTTTTTGTTTTGAAGTCAAATTATTTCTCATGGTTGGAGGAGAGTGAAAAATTAGGGGGCTGGAGAGATTTAGGGGTCGGGGAAAATTTTAGGGGTCAGGACGCACTTTTTAGGGGTCAGGCCAAATTTTTTTGTTTTTTTTTGTTTTGAAGTCAAAATATTTCTCAGGGTTGGAGGTGAGTGAAAAATTAGGGGGCTGGAGAGATTTAGGGGTCGGGGAAAATTTTAGGGGTCAGGACGAACTTTTTAGGGGGCAGGCCAAATTTTTTTCTTTTTTTTGGTTTCGAACTGAAAATATTTCTCATGGTTGGGGGAGAGTGAAAAATTAGGGGGCTGGAGAGATTTAGGGGTCGGGGAAAATTTTAGGGGTCAGGACGAACTTTTTAGGGGTCAGGCAAAATTTTTTTGTTTTTTTTTGTTTTTTTTTGTTTTGAAGTCAAAATATTTCTCAGGGTTGGGGGAGAGTGAAAAGTTAGGGGCTGGAGAGATTTAGGGGTCGGGGAAAATTTGAGGGGTCAGGACGAACTTTTTAGGGGTCAGGCCAATTTTTTTTGTTTTTTTTTGTTTTGAAGTCAAATTATTTCTCATGGTTGGAGGAGAGTGAAAAATTAGGGGGCTGGAGAGATTTAGGGGTCGGGGAAAATTTTAGGGGTCAGGAAGAACTTTTTAGGGGGCAGGCCAAATTTTTTTCTTTTTTTTGGTTTTGAACTGAAAATATTTCTCATGGTTGGGGGAGAGTGAAAAATTAGAAGGCTGGAGAGATTTAGGGGTCGGGGAAAATTTTAGGGCTCAGGACGAACTTTTTAGGGGTTAGGCCAAATTTTTTTGTTTTTTTTTGTTTTGAAGTCAAAATATATCTCATGGTTGGGGGAGAGTGAAAAATTAGGGGGCTGGAGAGATTTAGGGGTCGGGGAAAATTTTAGGGGTCAGGACGCACTTTTTAGGGGTCAGGCCAAATTTTTTTGTTTTTTTTGTTTTGAAGTCAAAATATATCTCAGGGTTGGAGGTGAGTGAAAAATTAGGGGGCTGGAGAGATTTAGGGGTCGGGGAAAATTTTAGGGGTCAGGACGAACTTTTTAGGGGTCAGGCCAAATTTTTTTGTTTTTTTTGGTTTTGAAGTCAAAATATTTCTCATGGTTGGGGGAGAGTGAAAAATTAGGGGGCTAGAGAGATTTAGGGGTCGGGGAAAATTTTAGGGGTCAGGACGAACTTTTTAGGGGTCAGGCAAAATTTTTTTCTTTTTTTTGGTTTTGAACTCAAAATATTTCTCAGGGTTGGGGGAGAGTGAACAATTAGGGGGCTGGAGAGATTTAGGGGTCGGGGAACATTTTAGGGGTCAGGCGGAACTTTTTAGGGGTCAGGCCACATTTTTTTGTTTTTTTTTTGTTTTGAAGTCAAAATATTTCTCATGGTTGGGGGAGAGTGAAAAATTAGAGGGCTGGAGAGATTTAGGAGTCGGGGAAAATTTTAGGGGTCAGGACGAACTTTTTAGGGGTCAGGCCAAATTTTTTTGTTTTTTTTTGTTTTGAAGTCAAAATATATCTCATGGTTAGGGAGAGTGAAAAATTAGGGGGCTGGAGAGATTTAGGGGTCGGGGAAAATTTTAGGGGTCAGGACGAACTTTTAAGGGGTCAGGCCCAATTTTGTTGTTTTTTTTTGTTTTGAAGTCAAAATATTTCTCATGGTTGGGGGAGAGTAAAAAATTAGGGGGCTAGAGAGATTTAGGGGTCGGGGAAAATTTTAGGGGTCAGGCGGAACTTTTTAGGGGTCAGGCCAAATTTTTTTGTTTTTTTTGGTTTTGAACTGAAAATATTTCTCAGGGTTGGGGGAGAGTGAAAAATTAGGGGGCTGGAGAGATTGAGTCGTCGGGGAAAATTTTAGGGGTCAGGACGAACTTTTTAGGGGTCAGGCCAAATTTTTTTGTTTTTTTTTGTTTTGAAGTCAAAATATTTCTCATGGTTAGAGGAGAGTGAAAAATTAGGGGGCTGGAGAGATTTAGGGGTCGGGGAAAATTTTAGGTATCAGGACGAACTTTTTAGGGGTCAGGCCAAATTTTTTTGTTTTTTTTTTCTTTTGAAGTCAAATTATTTCTCATGGTTGGAGGAGAGTGAAAAATTAGGGGGCTGGAGAGATTTAGGGTTCGGGGAAAATTTTAGGGGGCAGGACGCACTTTTTAGTGTTCAGGCCAAATTTTTTTGTTTTTTTTTTGTCTTGAAGTCAAAATATATCTCATGGTTGGGGGAGAGTGAAAAATTAGGGGGCTAGAGAGATTTAGGGGTCGGGGACAATTTTAGGGGTCAGGACGAACTTTTTAAGGGTCAGGCCAAATTCTTTTGTTTTTTTTTGTTTTTTTTTGTTTTGAAGTCAAAATATTTCTCAGGGTTGGGGGAGAGTGAAAAATAAGGGGGCTGGAGAGATTTAGGGGTCGGGGAAAATTTTAGGGGTCAGGACGAACTTTTTAGGGGTCAGGCCAAATTTTTTTGTTTTTTTTTGTTTTGAAGTCAAAATATTTCTCATGGTTGGAGGAGAGTGAAAAATTAGGGGGCTGGTGAGATTTAGGGGTCGGGGACAATTTTAGGGGTCAGGACGAACTTTTTAGGGGTCAGGCCAAATTTTTTTTTTGTTTTTGTTTTTTTTTGTTTTGAAGTCAAAATATTTCTCAGGGTTAGGGGAGAGTGAAAAATTAGGGGGCTAGAGAGATTTAGGGGTCGGGGAAAATTTTAGGGGTCAGGACGAACTTTTTAAGTGTCAGGCCAAATTTTTTTGTTTTTTTTGTTTTGAAGTCAAAATATTTCTCAGGGTTGGGGGAGAGTTAAAAATTAGGGGGCTAGAGAGATTTAGGGGTCGGGGAAACTTTTAGGGGTCAGGACGAACTTTTTAGGGGTCAGGCCAAATTTTTTTGTTTTTTTTTGTTTTGAAGTCAAATTATTTCTCATGGTTGGAGGAGAGTGAAAAATTAGGGGGCTGGAGAGATTTAGGGGTCGGGGAAAATTCTAGGGGTCAGGACGAACTTTTTAGGGGTCAGGCCAAATTTTTTTGTTTTTTTTTGTTTTGAAGTCAAAATATATCTTATGTTTGGGGGAGAGTGAAAAATTAGGAGGCTGGAGAGATTTAGGGGTCGGGGACAATTTTAGGGGTCAGGACGAACTTTTTAGGGGTCAGGCCAAATTTTTTTTTTTTTTTTTTTTTTTTTGAAGTCAAAATATTTCTCAGGGTTGGGGGAGAGTGAAAAATTATGGGGGCTGGAGAGATTTAGGGGTCGGGGAAAATTTTAGGAGTCAGGCGGAACTTTTTAGGGGTCAGGCCAAATTTTTTTGTTTTTTTTTGTTTTGAAGTCAAAATATTTCTCATGGTTGGAGGAGAGTGAAAAATTAGGGGGCTGGAGAGATTTAGGGGTCGGGGAAAATTTTAGGGGTCAGGACGAAATTTTTAGGGGTCAGGCCAAATTTTTTTCTTTTTTTTTGGTTTTGAAGTCAAAATATTTCTCAGGGTTGGGGGAGAGTGAAAAATTAGGGGGCTGGAGAGATTTAGGGGTCGGGGAAAATTTTAGGGGTCAGGACGAACTTTTTAGGGGTCAGGCTAAATTTTTTTGTTTTTTTTTGTTTTGAAGTCAAAATATATCTCATGGTTTGGGGAGAGTGAAAAATTAGGGGGCTGGAGAGATTCAGGGGTCGGGGAAAATTTTAGGGGTCAGGACGAACTTTTAAGGGGTCAGGCCAAATTTTTTTGTTTTTTTTTGTTTTGAAGTCAAAATCGTTCTCATAGTTGGGGGAGAGTGAAAAATTAGGGGGCTAGAGAGATTTAGGGTTCGGGGAAAATTTTAGGGGTCAGGCGGAACTTTTTAGGGGTCAGGCCAAATTTTTTTGTTTTTTTTTGTTTTTAAGTCAAAATATTTCTCATGGTTGGAGTTGAGTGAAAAATTAGGGGGCTGGAGAGATTTAGGGGTCGGGGAAAATTTTAGGGGTCAGGACGAACTTTTTAGGGTTCAGGCCAAATTTTTTTCTTTTTTTTTTGGTTTTGAACTCAAAATATTTCTCAGGGTTGGGGGAGAGTGAACAATTAGGGGGCTGGAGAGATAGAGGGGTCGGGGAAAATTTTAGGGGTCAAGACGAACTTTTTAGGGGTCAGGCCAAATTTTTTTGTTTTTTTTTGTTTTGAAGTCAAAATATTTCTCATGGTTGGGGGAGAGTGAAAAATTAGGGGGCTGGAGAGATTTAGGGGTCGGGGAAAATTTTAGGGGTCAGGCCGAACTTTTTAGGGTCTGCCCAAATTTAGGGGCGGCGATATGTACGTATTTAGCTTCCACACCGGGGCGGCGATAGGTACTTATTTAGCATTCAGTGGTGGTGATAGGTACTTATATAGCATGTGCACATGGGCGGTAATAAGTACGTATATAGTATGCACACCGGGGCAGTGATAGGTATGTATTTAGCATGCGCACTGAGGCAGCGATCGGTTCATATGTAGCACGCGCACCGGGGCGGCGATAGGTACGTATATAGCACGCGCACAGGGGCGGCGAAAGGTACATATTTAAAATTCACACTGGGCGGCGAAAGGTACATATTTAAAATTCACACCGGGGCGGCGATAGGTACGTATTTAGCATTCACGCCGGGGCGGCGATAGGTATGTATTTAGCATTCACACCGGGGCAGCGATAGGTATGTATTTAGCATTCACACCGGGGCAGCGATAGGTACAGATTTAGCTTCCGCACCGGGGCGGCGAAAGGTATGTATTTTGCATTCGCACCGTAGTGGTGATAGGTACGTATTTAGCATTCGCACTGGGGCGGCTATAGGTACGTATTTAGCATTCGCACCAGGGCGACTATAGGTACGTATTTAGCATTCGCACTGGGCCGGCGATAGGTACGTATTTAGCATTCACACCAAAGCGGCAATATGTACATAATTATTATTCGCACTAGGGCAGCGATAGGTACTTATGTAGCATGCATACCGGGGCGCAATTGGTATGTCTTTAGTATTCGCACTAGGGCAGCGATAGGTACTTATGTAGCATGCACACCGGGGCGCAATAGGTATGTATTTAGCATTCACACCGGGGCAACGATAGGTACTATTTAGCATTCGCAACGGGGCGGCGATAGGTACTTAAATAGTATCTGCACCGGGGCGGCGATAGGTACGTATATAGTATGTGCACTGGGGCGGCGATAGGTACGTATATAGTATGCACACCGGGGTGATGATAGATACGTATATAGTATGAACACCGGGGTGGAGATAAGTACCTATATAGAAGGCGCAGATAGAGGTGTTACTTTTTATAGAAATATGTCATACTATTACCCTGGGCAATAGGAGAAATGGTGGGGAAGAAACAGCTTTTGCAAAAGGCAAAATTAGAAAGTAGCGGCGAAATGGGGCGACCAGGAAAGAGAAAGGTAGCAGATAAAGAGACGGCTATAGAGAGAGGGGGCGGACATAGAAGTTTGAATATAAAGATGTTACACACACGATCTTTCTTCAAATATATGTTTTTATGACCCCGAGCAACGCCGGGTAGCCCCGCTAGTATGTAGTAAATTCGAAATAATCTAATGTATTTATGTACTAATCCGATAAAAATGTCGAGTCACTGTAAGCATCCCATAATCCCTTTGCCGGATGTACCCGGTCTTGCCCTAAATTGTGTCCGGTTGTATCAGATCATCCAATAACTTCTGTCCGGTTGCATCAATAACAACATAGGAATCCTACGTTAAGAGTGTGTAGTGAAACAAGGGTTGCTCAATCACATCAGCACTTGTCCCATAATCCCTTGCCGGATGTACCCGGTCTTGACCTAAATTGTGTCCGGTTATATCAGGTCATCATGACGTCAGAGAGTGGCAGTTTTCCTTTCTGTCATTTTTCCCTCTCACACTTTCTTTCTTAATTATTAATAGACGCTAATATTCCCCCCCCCCCCCTCCTTCCCTGTGGCCGTTCTGTTATCATGATAGGAATTACCTCCTCCTTTCAGGCCAAATTGGGGGGGGGGGGTTACGGTATTCGCCGGTGTGAGCATTACCTCCTCCTTTTTTGAGAGTGTTGAGGTAGGGTAGTATCGGTTCCGTTGTCATGATGCACTGATTCCATGCATTATCTCCTCCTTTTTTGAGAAGTGTTGAGGTAGGGTCGTATCGGTTCCGTTGTCATGATGCACTGATTCCATGCATTATCTCCTCCTTTTTTGAGAAGTGTTGAGGTAGGGTCGTATCGGTTCCGTTGTCATGATGCACTCATCCCATGCATTACATGGGAGAGGGGGACGGTATCGGCATTTGGCGGTGGGGCGCCTCAGGCCAAATCTGGGGAGGAGGAGTGTCGGCGGGGGAAATGTCGGCATTCGGTGCGCCTCAGGCCAAATCTGGGGAGGGGGAATGTCGGCATTCGCCGGTATGAGCGGCTCAGGCGAAATTTGGGGGAGGGGTGGGGTATCGGCAGTGGTGCGCTTCAGGCGGAGTGTCGGCATTCGCCAGTATGCGCCTCAGGCCGAATTTGGGGAGAAGTGTCAGCATTCGCCAAGCCGAATTTGGGGGAGGGGGGAGTTCCGGCATTCACCGGTGTGAGCGCCACAGGCGAAATTTGGGGGAGGGGTGGGGTATCGGCAGTGGGGCTCCTCAGGCGAAATTTGGGGGCGAGGGGGAGTGTCGGCATTCGGTACGCCTCAGGCCAAATCTGGGGAGTGGGAATGTCGGCATTTCGCCGGTATTAGCGCCTCAGGCCAAATTAGGGGAGGAAGAGTTTCAGCATTCGCCGGTGTGGCGCCTCAGGCCAAATTAGGGGAGGAGTGCCGGCATTCGCCAGTATGAGCGCCTCAGGCCGAATTTGGGGGGGGGGGGTGTCGGCATTCGCCGGTGTGAGCGCTCCAGGCAGAATTTGGGAAATCGCCAGTCTCAGGGCGAATTGGAGTAGGGAAGCGCCTAAGGCGAAATTTGGAGGAGTACGAGTATTAGTCGGTAAGAAAGAGATCCTGACAGTGGGCACGTATCAGACTGTACTTTAGGGGAGAGGAAGTGAAAAAAAGGAAAAGGGATTAAAAATAAAATGATAATCTGATTTTTGATTCGAGAGTGTAAGATCGACACCTATCGGATAGGACTAGATAATACACTTTATCTCAAGGCAAAAATGCCGAGAACAGATACTACACTTTGATCTTAGCCAAAAGACCAATTAAAGCAAATTAAAATTCTGAGGTTTACTGGGGTATTTATAACCAAACTACACCTGAACAGCGGTCTATCCACTAGACACTGTTCAAATGACATTATTAAATTAATAAGTAATAATAACTAGGATTTTCTTTGAACAAACATTGTATAATACTATTTAACAAATTCTTATATAACTTTTGAATATCAAGAATTAATTTTAGACTCCCCTAGGCCGTTTTTCTCTAATTCAACATAGCTTTCATACGCCATTACCGAAAATGACATTAATTCATTTGTTTTGGCTAATATCAAAGTGTAGTATCTGTTTCGATGGATACTGCACCCCATAGACTGGTATCGTCTTGGCCTTCGGGGCTTCATTCCGCCGGTCTATGGGTTTGTCCTGTGCAGTTGTAGGAGGTCAAATTCGATAGTAAATTCGAAATAATCTAATGTATTTATGTACTAATCCGATAAAAATGCAGAGTCACTGTAAACATCCCATAATCCCTTGCCGGATGTACCCGGTCTTGCCCTAAATTGTGTCTGGTTGTATCAGATCATCCAATAACTTCTGGCCGGATGCATCAATAACAACATAGGAATCCTACGTTAAGAGTGTGTAGTGAAACAAGGGTTGCTCAATCACATCCGCACCTGTCCCATAATCCCTTGCCGGATGTACCCGGTCTTGCTCTAAATTGTGTCCGGTTATATCATGACGTCAGAGAGTGGCAGATAATTTGAAAAATAATGCAAAGTGGCGGGAAGACATTCACTCACACTACAACCTTTTAATAGACGCTAATATTCCTCCCACTCCCTTCCGTTATCATGATAGCCATTACCCCATCCTTTCATGCCAAATTGGGGGGGGGGGGTGACGGCATTCGCCGGTGTGAGCGCCTCAGGCAAAATTTGGGGGAGGGGGTTTCGGTATTCGCCGGATGGCCGCCTCAGGCCAAATTTGGGGGAGGGGGAGTGTCGGCATTCTCCGACGCTCACACCTTTTTGAGAGGGTGGAGATAGTGTAGTATCTGTTGCGAGGAGAGAGTGTCAGCATTCGCCGGTGTGAGCGCCTCAGGCCAAATTTTTTCTTGGGGGGGGATATTAAGCAAATCTATAATAAAGACCAATGTGCATTTATTTGTATCTATAATAAAGACCAATGTGCATTTATTGGTATCTATAATAAAGGCCAATGTGCATTTATTTGCATCTATAATAAAGACTAATGTGCATTTATTTGTATCTATAATAAAGACCAATGTGCATTTATTTGCATCTATAATAAAGACCAATGTGCATTTATTTGCATCTATAATAAAGGCCAATGTGCATTTATTTGTATCTATAATAAAGAGATTAGGGTGTCGGGGAAAATTTTAGGGGTCAGGCCAAATTTTTTAGGGGTCCGGACAAATTTTTTTGGTTTTCTTTTTTTGAACTTAAAATAATTCTCAGGGTTGTGGGACACTGCAAAAAAAAGTTGGGGGGGGGGGGGGCTGGAGAGATTAGGGGGTCGGGGAAAATTTTAGGGGTCAGGCCAATTTTTTTTGTTTTTTTTGTTTTGAAGTCAAAATATATCTCATGGTTGGGGGAGAGTGAAAAATTAGGGGGCTGGAGAGATTTAGGGGTCGGGGAAAATTTTAGGGGTCAGGACGAACTTTTTAGGGGTCAGGCCAAATTTTTTTGTTTTTTTTTGTTTTTGTTTTTGTTTTTTTTGAAGCCAAAATATTTCTCAGGGTTGGGGGAGAGTGAAATATTAGGGGGTTGGAGAGATTTAGGGGTCGGGGAAAATTTTAGGGGTCAGGACGAACTTTTTAGGGGTCAGGCCAAATTTTTTCGTTTTTTTTTGTTTTGAAGTCAAAATATATCTCATGGTTGGGGGAGAGTGAAAAATTAGGGGGCTGGAGAGATTTAGGGGTCGGGGAAAATTTTAGGGGTCAGGACGAACTTTTTAGGGGTCAGGCCAAATTTTTTTTTTTTTGTTTTTTTTTTTTTGTTTTGAAGTCAAAATATTTCTCAGGGTTGGGGGAGAGTGAAAAATTAGGGGGCTGGAGAGATTTAGGGGTCGGGGAAAATTTTAGGGGTCAGGACGAACTTTTTAGGGGTCAGGCCAAATTTTTTTGTTTTTTTTTGTTTTGAAGTCAAAATATTTCTAATGGTGGGAGGAGAGTGAAAAATTAGGGGGCTGGAGAGATTTAGGGGTCGGGGACAATTTTAGGGGTCAGGACGAACTTTTTAGGGGTCAGGCCAAATTTTTTTGTTTTTTTTTTGTTTTTTTTGTTTTGAAGTCAAAATATTTCTCAGGGTTGGGGGAGAGTGAAAAATTAGGGGGCTGGAGAGATTTAGGGGTCGGGGAAAATTTTAGGGGTCAGGACGAACTTTTTAGGGGTCAGGCCAAATTTTTTTGTTTTTTTTTGTTTTGAAGTCAAAATATTTCTAATGGTGGGAGGAGAGTGAAAAATTAGGAGGCTGGAGAGATTTAGGGGTCGGGGACAATTTTAGGGGTCAGGACGAACTTTTTAGGGGTCAGGCCAAATTTTTTTGTTTTTTTTTTTGTTTTTTTTGTTTTGAAGTCAAAATATTTCTCAGGGTTGGGGGAGAGTGAAAAATTAGGGGGCTGGAGAGATTTAGGGGTCGGGGAAAATTTTAAGGGTCAGGACGAACTTTTTAAGGGTTAGGCCAAATTTTTTTGTTTTTTTTTGTTTTGAAGTCAAAATAATTCTCATGGTTGGAGGAGAGTGAAAAATTAGGGGGCTGGAGAGATTTAGGGGTCGGGGACAATTTTAGGGGTCAGGACGAACTTTTTAGGGGTCAGCCAAATTTTTTTTTTTTTTTTTTTTTGAAGTCAAAATATATCTCATGGTTGGGGGAGAGTGAAAAATTAGGGGGCTAGAGAGATTTAGGGGTCGGGGACAATTTTAGGGGTCAGGACAAACTTTTTAGGGGTCAGGCCAAATTTTTTTTTTTGTTTTTGTTTTTTTTTGTTTTGAAGTCAAAATATTTCTCAGGGTTGGGGGAGAGTGAAAAATTAGGGGGCTGGAGAGATTTAGTGGTCGGGGACAATTGTAGGGGTCAGGACGAACTTTTTAGGGGTCCGGCCAAATTTTTTTTTTTTTTTTTTGTTTTTTTTTTATTTTGAAGTCAAAATATTTCTCAGGGTTGGGGGAGAGTGAAAAATTAAGGGGCTGGAGAGATTTAGGGGTCGCGGAAAATGTTAGGGGTCAGGACGAACTTTTTAGGGGTCAGGCCAAATTTTTTTGTTTTGTTTTGTTTTGAAGTCAAAATATTTCTCAGGGTTGGAGGAGAGTGAAAAATTAGGGGGCTGGAGAGATTTAGGGGTCGGGGAAAATTTTAGGGGTCAGGACGAACTTTTTAGGGGTCAGGCCAAATTTTTTTGTTTTTTTTTGTTTTGAAGTCAAAATATATCTCATGGTTGGAGGAGAAAGAAAAATTAGGGGGCTGGAGAGATTTAGGGGTCGGGGAAAATTTTAGGGGTCAGGACGAACTTTTTAGGGGTCAGGCCAAATTTTTTTGTTTTTTTTTGTTTTGAAGTCAAAATATTTCTCATGGTTGGGGGAGAGTGAAAAATTAGGGGGCTGGAGAGATTTAGGGGTCGGGGAAAATTTTAGGGGTCAGGACGAACTTTTTAGGGGTCAGGCCAAATTTTTTTGTTTTTTTTTGTTTTGAAGTCAAAATATTTCTCATGGTTGGGGGAGAGTGAAAAATAAGGGGGCTAGAGAGATTTAGGGGTCGGGGAAAATTTTAGGGGTCAGGACGAACTTTTTAGGGGTCAGGCCAAATTTTTTTGTTTTTTTTTGTTTTGAAGTCAAATTATTTCTCATGGTTGGAGGAGAGTGAAAAATTAGGGGGCTGGAGAGATTTAGGGGTCGGGGAAAATTTTAGGGGGCAGGACGCACTTTTTAGGGTTCAGGCCAAATTTTTTTGTTTTTTTTTTGTCTTGAAGTCAAAATATATCTCATGGGGTGGGGAGAGTGAAAAATTAGGGGGCTAGAGAGATTTAAGGGTCGGGGACAATTTTAGGGGTCAGGACGAACTTTTTAAGGGTCAGGCCAAATTCTTTTGTTTTTTTTTGTTTTTTTTTGTTTTGAAGTCAAAATATTTCTCAGGGTTGGGGGAGAGTGAAAAATTAGGGGGCTGGAGAGATTTAGGGGTCGGGGACAATTTTAGGGGTCAGGACGAACTTTTTAGGGGTCAGGCCAAATTTTTTTTTTTTTTTTTTTTTGAAGTCAAAATATATCTCATGGTTGGGGGAGAGTGAAAAATTAGGGGGCTAGAGAGATGTAGGGGTCGGGGAAAATTTTAGGGGTCAGGACGAACTTTTTAGGGGTCAGGCCAAATTTTTTTGTTTTTTTGTTTGTTTTGAAGTCAAAATATTTCTCATGGTTCGGGGAGAGTTAAAAAATAGTGGGCTAGAGAGATTTAGGGGTCGGGGAAAATTGTAGGGGTCAGGACGAACTTTTTAGGTGTCAGGCCAAATTTTTTTGTTTTTTTTTGTTTTGAACTAAAATTACTTCCTATGGTTGGAGGAGAGTGAAAAATTAGGGGGCTGGAGAGATTTAGGGGTCGGGGAAAATTTTAGGGGTCAGGACGAACTTTTTAGGGGTCAGGCAAATTTTTTTTGTTTTTTTTTGTTTTGAAGTCAAAATATATCTCATGTTTGGGGGAGAGTGAAAAATTAGGAGGCTGGAGAGATTTAGGGGTCGGGGACAATTTTAGGGGTCAGGACGAACTTTTTAGGGGTCAGGCCAAATTTTTTTTTTTTTTTTTTTTTTTTTTTTTTTTTGAAGTCAAAATATTTCTCAGGGTTGGGGGAGAGTGAAAAATTAGGGGGCTGGAGAGATTTAGGGGTCGGGGAAAATTTTAGGGGTCAGGACGAACTTTTTAGGGGTCAGGCCAAATTTTTTTGTTTTTTTTTGTTTTGAAGTCAAAATATATCTCATGGTTGGGGGAGAGTGAAAAATTAGGGGGCTAGAGAGATGTAGGGGTCGGGGAAAATTTTAGGGGTCAGGACGAACTTTTTAGGGGTCAGGCCAAATTTTTTTGTTTTTTTGTTTGTTTTGAAGTCAAAATATTTCTCATGGTTGGGGGAGAGTTAAAAATTAGGGGGCTAGAGAGATTTAGGGGTCGGGGAAAATTTTAGGGGTCAGGACGAACTTTTTAGGGGTCAGGCCAAATTTTTTTGTTTTTTTTTGTTTTGAACTAAAATTACTTCTCATGGTTGGAGGAGAGTGAAAAATTAGGGGGCTGGAGAGATTTAGGGGTCGGGGAAAATTTTAGGGGTCAGGACGAACTTTTTAGGGGTCAGGCAAATTTTTTTTGTTTTTTTTTGTTTTGAAGTCAAAATATATCTCATGTTTGGGGGAGAGTGAAAAATTAGGAGGCTGGAGAGATTTAGGGGTCGGGGACAATTTTAGGGGTCAGGACGAACTTTTTAGGGGTCAGGCCAAATTTTTTTTTTTTTTTTTTGTTTTTTTTTTTTTTGAAGTCAAAATATTTCTCAGGGTTGGGGGAGAGTGAAAAATTAGGGGGCTGGAGAGATTTAGGGGTCGGGGAAAATTTTAGGGGTCAGGACGAACTTTTTAGGGGTCAGGCCAAATTTTTTTGTTTTTTTTTGTTTTGAAGTCAAAATATATCTCATGGTTGGGGGAGAGTGAAAAATTAGGGGGCTAGAGAGATTTAGGGTTCGGGGAAAATTTTAGGGGTCAGGCGGAACTTTTTAGGGGTCAGGCCAAATTTTTTTGTTTTTTTTGGTTTTGAACTCAAAATATTTCTCAGGGTTGGGGGAGAGTGAACAATTAGGGGGCTGGAGAGATTGAGGGGTCGGGGAAAATTTTAGGGGTCAAGACGAACTTTTTAGGGGTCAGGCCAAATTTTTTTGTTTTTTTTTGTTTTGAAGTCAAAATATTTCTCATGGTTGGGGGAGAGTGAAAAATTAGGGGGCTGGAGAGATTTAGGGGTCGGGGAAAATTTTAGGGGTCAGGCCGAACTTTTTAGGGTCTGCCCAAATTTAGGGGCGGCGATATGTACGTATTTAGCTTCCACACCGGGGCGGCGATAGGTACTTATTTAGCATTCAGTGATGGTGATAGGTACTTATATAGCATGTGCACATGGGCGGTAATAAGTACGTATATAGTATGTACACCGGGGCAGTGATAGGTATGTATTTAGCATGCGCACTGAGGCAGCGATCGGTTCATATGTAGCACGCGCACCGGGGCGGCGATAGGTACGTATATAGCACGCGCACAGGGGCGGCGAAAGGTACATATTTAAAATTCACACTGGGCGGCGAAAGGTACATATTTAAAATTCACACCGGGGCGGCGATAGGTACGTATTTAGCATTCACGCCGGGGCGGCGATAGGTATCTATTTTGCATTCACACCGGGGCAGCGATAGGTATGTATTTAGCATTCACACCGGGGCAGCGATAGGTACGTATTTAGCTTCCGCACCGGGGCGGCGAAAGGTATGTATTTCGCATTCACACCAAAGCGGCAATATGTACATATTAATTATTCGCACTAGGGCAGCGATAGGTACTTATGTAGCATGCATACCGGGGCGCAATTGGTATGTCTTTAGTATTCGCACTAGGGCAGCGATAGGTACTTATGTAGCATGCACACCGGGGCGCAATAGGTATGTATTTAGCATTCACACCGGGGCAACGATAGGTACTATTTAGCATTCGCAACGGGGCGGCGATAGGTACTTAAATAGTATCTGCACCGGGGCGGCGATAGGTACGTATATAGTATGTGCACTGGGGCGGCGATAGGTACGTATATAGTATGTGCACTGGGGCGACGATAGGTACGTATATAGTATGCGCACCGGGGTGATGATAGATACGTATATAGTATGAACACCGGGGTGGAGATAAGTTCCTATATAGAAGGCGCAGATAGAGGTGTTACTTTTTATAGAAATATGTCATACTATTACCCTGGGCAATAGGAGAAATGGTGGGGAAGAAACAGCTTTTGCAAAAGGCAAAATTAGAAAGTAGCGGCGAAATGGGGCGACCAGGAAAGAGAAAGGTAGCAGATAAAGAGACGGCTATAGAGAGAGGGGGCGGACATAGAAGTTTGAATATAAAGATGTTACACACACGATCTTTCTTCAAATATATGTTTTTATGACCCCGAGCAACGCCGGGTAGCCCCGCTAGTCTCCTATATAAAGGGCAGTTGTCTGTATGTTTGTTTGTCTGTTTGTTTGTCTGTTTGTATGTCCAGATACTCCTCCGAGAGGACCCAACAAACAGTCACACGGTTGACATCATTATAACCGTCCAGCCCCGGGACGTATAATATCTCAGAACCGGAAAAAAAAATGGACTCTTCGAGGGTCGACTGAGCACTTTTCTCCAATGGGGGGGTGCCTTTTTCCTCGATTTTCAACGTTGTTTAGTACTAATTTGAGAAAAAAACAAAGAATTTGAGAAATAATGCACCGTCATGATTTTAACAGGAAATGACGTCAGAGGAAATCCCTAACGGCACTTTTTTGAACATGAGTTTATAGTGAAGCAAGTGTTGCTTAATCACAAACGGCACTTTTTTTGAACACGAGTCCATAGTCAAGCATGGGTTGCTTACTTACTAACGGCACTTTTTTTAACATGAGTTCATAGTGAAGCAAGGGTTGCTTAATCCAAACCACATTTTTTCTGTTGACATGATAACATCCTCCTAGGTATTACCTCCTCCTTTTTTGAGAGGTGTGAAGTTAGTGTAGTATCAGTAAAATTAAAGTAATAAATAATTATGCTCCCCCACTGTTTTCACTAATATTTGTATGCTCCCCCATTGTTTTCACTAATATTTCTATACATATTGTATACATATTGAAAACTTGGGGTGGGTGTGGGGGGTGTCGGCATTCGCCGGTGTGAGCGCCTCAGGAGAAATTTGGGGAAGAGGAGGGGGGGTATCGGCATTCGGCGGTGGGGCGCCTCAGGCCAAATCTGGGGAGGGTGAGTGTCGGCATTCGGCGGTGGGGCACCTCAGGCGAAATTCGGGGAGGAGTGTCGGCATTCGCCAGTATGAGCGCCTCAGGCGGAATTTGGGGGAGTGTTGGCATTCGCCGGTGTGAGCGACTCAGGCCGAATTTGGTGGAGTGTCGGCATTCGCCGGTGGTGCGCCTCAGGCCAAATTTGGAGATGGGGGATTGTCGGCATAATGCAAAGTCACGATTTTAGCAGGAAATGACGTCATAGGAAATCCCTAACGGCACTTTTTTGAACATGAGTTTATAGTGAAGCACAGGGTTGCCTTATCCCAACGAAACACAAGTTTTTATTGAAGCAACTGTTGCTTAATCCCTAACGGCATTTTTTTGAACATGAGTCCATAGTGAAGCAAGGGTTGCTTAATTCTTAACGGCACTTTTTTGAACATGAATCCACAGTGAAGCCAGGGTTGCTTAATCAATAACGGCACTTTTTTGAACACGAGTTTGTAGTGAAGCCAGGGTTGCTTAATCCTAACTGCATTTCTTCTGTTGACATGATACCATCCTCCCAGGTATAACCTCCTTCTTTTTGAGAGGTGTGAAGTTAGTGTAGTATCAGTAAAATTAAAGTAATAAATAATTATGCTCCACCATTGTTTTCACTAATATTTGTATACATATTAAATAATGTCTCAATAAGTAAAGTAAAAAGAGAAATAATTATGCTCCACCATTGTTTTCACTAATATTTGTATACATATTAAATAACGTCTCAAGAAGTAAAGTAAGAAGAGAAATAATTATGCTCCGCCATTGTTTTCACTAATATTTGTATACATATTAAAAAACATCTCAATAAATAAAGTAAGAATAGAAATAATAATGCTCCACCACTGTTTTCACTAATATTTGTATACATGTTTAATAACGTCTCAATAAGTAAAGTAAGAAAAGAGATAATTATGCTCCCCCATTGTTTTCACTAATATTTGTATACATATTAAATAACGTCTCAAGAAGTTAAGTAAGAAGAGAAATAATTATGCTCCGCCATTGTTTTCACTAATATTTGTATACATGTTAAATAACGTCTCAATAAGTAAAGTAAGAAGAGAAATAATTATGCTCCACTACTGTTTTCACTAATATTTGTATACATATTAAATAACGTCTCAAGAAGTAAAGTAAGAAGAGAAATAATTATGCTCCACTACTGTTTTCACTAATATTTGTATACATATTAAATAACGTCTCAAGAAGTAAAGTAAGAAGAGAAATAATTATGCTCCGCCATTGTTTTCACTAATATTTGTATACATATTAAAAAACATCTCAATAAATAAAGTAAGAATAGAAATAATTATGCTCCCCCATTGTTTTCACTAATATTTGTATACATATTAAATAACGTCTCAAGAAGTTAAGTAAGAAGAGAAATAATTATGCTCCGCCATTGTTTTCACTAATATTTGTATACATGTTAAATAACGTCTCAATAAGTAAAGTAAGAAGAGAAATAATTATGCACCGCCATTGTTTTCACTAATATTTGTATACATGTTAAATGACATTTTTTGTTTTGAAGTCAAATATTTCTCAGGGTTGGGGGAGAGTGAAAAATTAGGGGGCTGGAGAGATTTAGGGGTCGGGGAAAATTTTAGGGGTCAGGACGAACTTTTTAGGGGTCAGGCCAAATTTTTTTGTTTTTTTTTGTTTTGAAGTCAAAATATATCTCATGGTTGGGGGAGAGTGAAAAATTAGGGGGCTGGAGAGATTTAGGGGCCGGGGAAAATTTTAGGGGTCAGGACGAACTTTTTAGGGGTCAGGCCAAATTTTTTTCTTTTTTTTGGTTTTGAAGTCAAAATATTTCTCATGGTTGGGGGAGAGTGAAAAATTAGGGGGATGGAGAGATTTAGGGGTCGGGGAAAATTTAAGGGGTCAGGACGAACTTTTTAGGGGTCAGGCCAAATTTTTTATTTTTTTTTGGTTTTGAACACAAAATATTTCTCATGGTTCGGGGAGAGTCAAAAATTAGGGGGCTGGAGAGATTTAGGGGTCGGAGAAAAATTTAGGGGTCAGGAAGAACTTTTTAGGGGTCAGGCCAAATTTTTTCTTTGTTTTGGTTTTGAAGTCAAAATATTTCTCAGGGTTGGGGGAGAGTGAAAAATTAGGGGGCTGGAGAGATTTAGGGGTCGGGGAAAATTTTAGGGGTCAGGACGAACTTTTTAGGGGTCAGGCCAAATTTTTTTGTTTTTTTTTGTTTTGAAGTCAAAATATATCTCATGGTTGGGGGAGAGTGAAAAATTAGGGGGCTGGAGAGATTTAGGGGTCGGGGAAAATTTTAGGGGTCAGGACGAACTTTTTAGGGGTCAGGCCAAATTTTTTTCTTTTTTTTTGGTTTTGAACTCAAAATATTTCTCATGGTTGGGGGAGAGTGAAAAATTAGGGGGATGGAGAGATTTAGGGGTCGGGGAAAATTTTAGGGGTCAGGACGAACTTTTTAGGGGTCAGGCCAAATTTTTTTCTTTTTTTTGGTTTTGAACTGAAAATATTTCTCATGGTTGGGGGAGAGTGAAAAATTAGGGGGCTGGAGAGATTTAGGGGTCGGAGAAAAATTTAGGGGTCAGGAAGAACTTTTTAGGGGTCAGGCCAAATTTTTTCTTTGTTTTGGTTTTGAAGTCAAAATATTTCTCATGGTTGGGGGAGAGTGAAAAATTAGGGGGCTGGAGAGATTTAGGGGTCGGGGAAAATTTTAGGGGTCAGGACGAACTTTTTAGGGGTCCGGCCAAATTTTTTCCTTTTTTTTTTGTTTTGAACTCAAAATATTTCTCATGGTTGGGGGAGAGTGAAAAATTAGGGGGATGGAGAGATTTAGGGGTCGGGGAAAATTTTAGGGGTCAGGACGAACTTTTTAGGGGTCAGGCCAAATTTTTTTCTTTTTTTTGGTTTTGAACTGAAAATATTTCTCATGGTTGGGGGAGAGTGAAAAATTAGGGAGCTGGAGAGATTTAGGGGTCGGAGAAAAATTTAGGGGTCAGGAAGAACTTTTTAGGGGTCAGGCCAAATTTTTTCTTTGTTTTGGTTTTGAAGTCAAAATATTTCTCATGGTTGGGGGAGAGTGAAAAATTAGGGGGCTGGAGAGATTTAGGGGTCGGGGAAAATTTTAGGGGTCAGGACGAACTTTTTAGGGGTCAGGCCAAATTTTTTTGTTTTTTTTTTGTTTTGAACTCAAAATATTTCTCATGGTTGGGGGAGAGTGAAAAATTAGGGGGCTGGAGAGATTTAGGGGTCGGGGAAAATTTTAGGGGTCAGGACGAACTTTTTAGGGGTCAGGCCAAACTTTTTTTTTTTTTTTGGTTTTGAACTCAAAATATTTCTCATGGTTGGGGGAGAGTGAAAAATTAGGGCGCTGGAGAGATTTAGGGGTCGGGGAAAATTTAAGGGGTCAGGACGAACTTTTTAGGGGTCAGGCCAAATTTTTTATTTTTTTTTGGTTTTGAACACAAAATATTTCTCATGGTTCGGGGAGAGTCAAAAATTAGGGGGCTGGAGAGATTTAGGGGTCGGGGAAAATTTTAGGGGTCAGGACGAACTTTTTAGGGGTCAAGCCAAATTTTTTTCTTTGTTTTGGTTTGAAGTCAAAATATTTCTCAGGGTTGGGGGAGAGTGAAAAATTAGGGGGCTGGAGAGATTTAGGGGTCGGGGAAAATCTTAGGGGTCAGGACGAACTTTTTAGGGGTCAGGCCAAATTTTTTTGTTTTTTTTTGTTTTGAAGTCAAAATATTTCTCATGGTTAGGGGAGAGTGAAAAATTAGGGGGCTGGAGAGATTTAGGGGTCAGGACGAACTTTTTAGGGGTCAGGCCAAATTTTTTACTTTTTTTTGGTTTTGAACTGAAAATATTTCTCATGGTTGGGGGAGAGTGAAAAATTAGGGGGCTGGAGAGATTTAGGGGTCGAGGAAAATTTTAGGGGTCAGGCCAAATTTTTTAGGGGTTCGCCCAAATTTAGGGGCCGCGATATGTACGTATTTAGCTTCCACACTGGGGCGGCGATAGGTACTTATTTAGCATTCAGCGGTTGTGATAGGTACTTATATAGCATGTGCACATGGGCGGTAATAAGTACGTATATAGTATGCGCACCGGGGCAGTGATAGGTATGTATTTAGCATGCGCACTGAGGCAGCGATCGGTTCATATATAGCAAGCGCACCGGGGTGGGCATAGGTACATATTTAAAATTCACACCGGGGCGGCGAAAGGTACATATTTAAAATTCACACCGGGGCGGCGATAGGTACGTATTTAGCATTCACACCGGGGCGGCGATTGGTATGTATTTAGCATTCACACCGGGGCAGCGATAGGTATGTATTTAGCATTCGCACCGGGGTGGCGATATGTACGTATTTAGCTTCCGCACCGGGGCGGCGATAGGTGCGTATTTAGAATTCACACCGGGGCGGCGATAGGTACGTATTTAGAATTCACACCGGGGCGGCGATAGGTATGTATTTAGCATCTGCACCGGGGCGGCGATATGTACGTATTTAGCTTCCACACCAGGGCGGCGATAGGTACGTATTCAGAATTGAGGGGTGCGATAGCTACGTATATAGCATGTACACATGGGCAGCAATAAGTACGTACATAGCATGCGCTCTGCGGCGGCGATCAGTACATATATAGCACGCGCACCGGGGCGGCGAAAGGTATGTATTTCGCATTCGCACCGTGGTGGTGATAGGTACGTATTTTGCATTCGCACCGGGGCGGCTATAGGTACGTATTTAGCATTCGCACCAGGGCGGCTATAGGTACGTATTTAGCATTCGCACTGGGCCGGCGATAGGTACGTATTTAGCATTCACACCAAAGCGGCAATATGTACATATTAATTATTCGCACTAGGGCAGCAATAGGTACTTATGTAGCATGCACACCGGGGCGCAATTGGTATGTCTTTAGTATTCGCACTAGGGCAGTGATAGGTACTTATGTAGCATGCACACCGGGGCGCAATAGGTATGTATTTAGCTTTCACACCGGGGCAACGATAGGTACTATTTAGCATTCGCAACAGCGCGGCGATAGGTACTTAAATAGTATCTGCACCGGTGCGGCGATAGGTACGTATATAGTATGTGCACTGGGGCGGCGATAGGTACGTATATAGTATGCGCACCGGGGTGATGATAGATACGTATATAGTATGAACACCGGGGTGGAGATAAGTACCTATATAGAAGGTGCAGATAGAGGTGTTACTTTTTATAGAAATATGTCATACTATTGCCCTGGGCAATAGGAGAAATGGTGGGGAAGAAACAGCTTTTTGCAAAAGGCAAAATTAGAAAGTAGCGGCGAAATGGGGCGACCAGGGAAGAGAAAGGTAGCAGATAAAGAGACGGCTATAGAGAGAGGGGGCGGACATAGAATTTTAATATAAAGATGTTACACACACGATCTTTCTTCAAATATATGTTTTTATGACCCCGAGCAACGCCGGGTAGCCCCGCTAGTCTATTATATAAAGGGCAGTTGTATGTGTGTATGTCTGGCTAAAACCCTAAAACTACAAAACAAACACCTACAAAGTTGATATTTTCTTGATCGGTGTTTCCCCGGGCGAATAATATCTATAATTTACAAAAAAATGATTCATTCTTTGACCCTAAACTGATGCAGATTTCGTCGGGGAGGAGTCTGTTTTTCAGCCACTAACTAAAAGAAGTAACTGATTTTTTACCGAGGAGTTACTTCCCTTATGCCGACTAATTCCTCGAGGAATCTACACAAGGGAGAGTTGTCTGTGTGCATGTCCAGAGAGAGGAATGGGCTGGGCGAAGAAAAAAGAGGAGTGGGAGAAGGAGGGGGGAAACGGGGGAAGTTTTAATAGAAATATCTTACACTTTTGCTCTGGGCAACGCCGGATAGCCCTGCTAGTCTAAAATAATCGAGAAATATCCGAAATGAAATAACTCGACATTTTTGTGCAAATGAGTTTAAGCTGATAACATTTGAATGTTCATCCAAATTCTTAGAGAAGTAAAATAAAACTTCATTCTCAGCAGAATCATGTCATGTGCTATTAATGCCGCCGCATAGGAAATGCATGTCTTCTGTTAAGGCACTTACATCCACGATTCATTTCTAAAAACACAGGGACATCAAAAAACCAAAACCAAAAAAACAAAAAAAACAAAAAAACAAAAGGTAGCTTAAAAGAAATGCGAGGATCTTAGAGCCACAGGTATTGTTATTAAGTAAGAAGCTTTGTCACTTCCAATAGAAGAAGGCTTCAAAGATAAAGAAATAAAAACAGGCTGAAAGATAAGTAGAAAAGTAAGCTTGATAAAACAATGGGTTGCAGTTGCGATGATAACCTTGCTTACAGACCGACAAAAGGCCAATGGCAAACATCATCTTCACGCAAAGGAACATGCAACAAAAGGTTTCTTTTTACATGGCTAATAATGGTTAACACATGTTTTAAATCATTGATTTTTTTTTTCTTAATCTGAGCAAGCAGTGCTGACGCTTGGAGCTCATCCTAGTATTTCTACCATTTAATATATATATATACATATATATATATATATATATATATATATATAATAATAATAATAATAATAATAATCCAAGTAAAACATCCACAGGGTAGTAATCCAAAGAATCGGGTTTATAAAAAATGCTCAATATCAAATAGAGCTTTTATATATGATTATTTTTATTTACACAGACATGTACAAAATCTGCGACGCTGGCATGTCGATGTTATCAATCAACAGCTATTATAAACTGAGATCTCATCAGGCAGAGTTAGAATCAGATCTTAACCTTAGATCATATTTGGAAATTTCCAAATATGATCTAAGATTAAGATCGGATTCTAACTGTTGATTGATAACATCGACATGCCAGTGTCGCAGATTTAGTACATGTCTGCGTAAATAAAAATAATCATATATATATATATATATATATATATATAAAGTTATGTATGTTTATATATTTGTATGCACAAGATTCACTCCTAAACTTATTAACCTATCATTATGAATTTTGGAAAACAGCTGCTAAGCATAAGGGGTTACAAATATGGGCTATATAAGTTTTATTTAGTTTTATGCAAAGAAGGTGGAAGCCCTTCGTGAAAATTCAGATACCTTCAATTTTTGTGAACTTTTAACAATAGGTATTAGACATCAATTAATAAATATTCCCCAATTTTCACTTTCTTTGAAGTATGTTAAAGGGTTCTTATGGTAACAACCTTCCATTTGAAAATTCAAATATTTCAGATTTGCATTGAATTTGATTCATAGTCATTCGACACCAATTAAGTAAGATTACCTGAATTTCAATTTCTTCTTAAGACCCCTTCACCTTAAGCCTTAAATTTTAGACGTTTTCTAGAATCAAAATCATGTAATGGATGTTGATCAAAATTAGAATAAAGATTCTAGACATAAGGTTTAGTATTATTATATCTTGATTTTAATCTTCGTAAGGGGACATAAAAGTGGTGTAAACCTGTTCTGTTCAGGGGGGAATTAATTTTACCCATCCTGAGACGGGTATTCTTCTAATATATATGTATACTATAATTAACTACGATTAAAATCAAGATATAATGCTACTAAACCTTATGTCTAGAATCCGTATTCCATCGCATTTTCTAGCACAACTATATTTGTTTCTAAACACAAAACAATATATAGGTAACATCTCTTCCATGCAAAATATCAAATCATGAAGTTTAATCATTCAATATCAATTTAAATGCAATCTTGTAAACCCACTTTATATAAACCTATTAAGATCACTAATAGGCAAAAATGATAATAACGTCTCTATCAATCTGAATAATATATTAAAAAAATGTCAGATTCAAATGGAATTATATCAATAACCTACAAGTTTTTTTCTTCATTTTTCTTTTTTTTCTTTGTTTTATTTTTGCGAAATACATGAAATTGATTTGACAGTGCAATAAATGCATTCTACGAAATGCATGAAATACGAAAATATTTCATTTAAAGTCACTAAGGTAAATTTACTTAGTGACTTTAAATGAAATATTTTCGTATTTCATGCATTCTCTTGACGTCCTATACCACCTTAAATAACAATAATAATAATAATAATTAATATTATTAACAATGATATTAATATTATTATTACGACTACTACTACTACTACTAGTTTTATTTACCCAGTGTTGCCTTGGTTGAGACATTTTGATATTTCTTTTTTTTAATTATACCTTTTTTGTTAGCAAATTATTATTATCTATTAAACAAGATTTTGCAAGAACCAAATTGCTATAGAACTAAAATATTCAGATTTAATAATCACCTAATGGGTTTTGGTTAAATTTGGAATAAGGATTCTAGACATAAGGTTTAGTATCATTATATCTTGATTTTTGATCTTCATAAAAAGACATAAAAGTGGTGCAAAACTGTCCTGAGGCGGATATTCTTATAGTTCATTATTTAAGTCACATGGTCATGAGAAAAACAAACACACACACACCCATGAAGTCGTCTTATAATTTTAGTAGTATCGAGATTATTATTATTATTATCATTATTATTATTATTAATAATAATAATAATAGTTATTATTAATAATAATAATAGTTATTATTAATAAAAATAATAGTTATTATTAATAATAATAATAGTTATTATTACTAATAATAATAGTTATTATTACTAATAGTTATTATTAATAATAATAATAGTTATTATTAATAAAAATAATAGTTATTATTAATAATAATAATAGTTATTATTACTAATAGTTATTATTAATAATAATAATAATAGTTATTATTATAGATTTAATTTGTCTGCTTCAGAAGAAATTAATAACTTCGAGGTCCTTTAATGAAAAAACAAAAACCTTTCCATCTCCTTTTTTTTTTGCCAACTCAACTTCAGTTATCCAAATAGTTTAGTTATAGAGTTGTAGTTACAACAGCGTTCACCCTGGTCAGGTTGGGTTAGGGTTCGTGTTTAGCCAGCTTCTTCCCTGAGCAAGGTCGCACGAGATGGCTAACCAATCACGATTCCACCATTAAAGATCGCCCACCTGTGGACCTGAGAGCTCAGCTAAGTCTTCCTTGATGGTCATTGTCCAGGTCCTCATCTGTCCACGGACACGCCTGTGTCATCAAGGCAGAGAGTTAAGGAGGATTACATCACGAATTAGCTCTTCCTCCGGGCGACCTGCTTGCCAAAATCATCAAAGACGTCGCTGCAGCAGGACACTTTAGATTGAGGTGTTAGCAGAAAACAGCAGTTGAGACACAGTCTGCCTGATGGCAATGCAAGATGCAGCGGAGACAGTCATTGTCAAAGACTTCCATCTTCTGCCACCCTCATTGGCCATGTCTCACAACCATAGAGGAAGACCGACTGGACGACAGATTGGTAGATTTGTCTTTTTTTTTTATATTGAAATCTTCATATGCCCACATAAGAACTGCTGGGGTCATACAAATGTGCATCTAGCAAACCCAAATTGAAGCTTTTATTTTCCTAGGTTGTGTCTGTGTTGGCTTTAATATAATATATTCGGATCATATTGTATCGTGCGGTTGTCAGTAATTATTCTGTTTTTCTGTTCAAGTGTCCTTTCCTTAGTCAAGTCCATGTGTTTTCATTTACTATTTCTTTAGTCAGTTTTATCAATTGTTCATGTAGCTTCTTCTATTCCGATATTGCTTTGCTCACCTTTTTGTTCCCCCAGTTTCGCTGTTCTCCGTAAAATTCACCTTGGCGGTGATTTTGGTGGCAGTAATCAGCCTCTCTGTATTTTCTGTTATATATTTTTCTAGTCCTTTTATCTCACCGTCGACGCAGTCTTCAAGACTTTTCAGTCTTCTCTTTCCTTTTCGCATAGTTGGCTAGTATCACGTCTAGAGTATTGTCATTAGATACTAGTTTTTAAGCTTTTATTTTTATTACCACAAACCATTTCTTCGAAATTTGTTAGTCTTTATCTTATTCTATTATTTATTTATTTTTTTAAATTTGGCTTCATCTGCAATATAATATTTTCGTGCATACTCCCATCCTTACAGGAAAATATCCCCGAGCTGGATGTTAACATTCCATCCAAGAATGGAATGACATTACCAATCCTAGAAAAAAGAAAACACACTGTAAGCTTGTAAAACCAATTACGTTTAAGTTAGTAGAAAGAAAAATCATCAATCTCTGCGCAAATTTTCCAATTCACAACATTTTTGGCTGTCTGCAGACATCATGGAGTGAAAACCATGGCGACTTACTTCACAAAAATAAGTGATCACGTATTGCATGTGTCATATTTTGGCAGAAGAAGCAAGGAAGGAAAGGCTTGTATGGGTTCTCTCTTATAGAGGGCCGCTATGCTAATTTTAGTTCCACCTCAACCAATCGCTAACCCCTTGAGTAAGATAAAGGCTGACTGCCATGAACGGCCAGGGAATTGGTGTTTAGCAATATGGTGGAAGTGATAGTCCTGAGCCAGAATCGAGCGGCAGAAGTGACCCTGACTTGCTTCATCCCCGCCATAAAAGGATTCACCTTTGCCTGACTTGTAGTTGGAAAAGTAAAGATGTTCTGAATTCATAGGTTACGAGTGAGGATTGAACTCACGACCTAGAAGTAACAAAACGACTGGTTACTGCACTACAGTAAGCAACTTAATGTTAATAACAAAAATAGTGAGCCAATGAATTCTTTATTTTCATTGGTTAAACAGAATTAACAGATCGAAAATCTGCTGATAAAAAAGGAAGGAAGAGAGGAGAAGGGAGAAGTGAGAGTCAGAGTCGGATTATTTTGTGAGCCGGATTATTTTGTCTTATTGAAGCTTGAAGAGAGATTGTTGGTTTTATCAGGGTTTTTTTATGAGTATTTGGAGTCTGAGTGGTAGACTTCCAAATCCCCACTTTCAAGCAATAATGTACATTTGAAGATCAACTTCCGAAAACTTCAACTTCACAAAGATCGTGTCTCAAGATTGTCTAGTTTGCATGGAGTCCTTTTCGTTGGTCGCAGCTTTTCTGTAATCTGCAAGATTTCAGGTATTTTCCCCATGACACTGAGAACAACAATGCTTAACAGTTGCATGCAAAGTCAGGGAAGGTTTTGCACAGAACACACACAGAAGAAGCGTTGCCACTACCACTCCATTGATTTGCAGTTTTGTGCCTGACACATCTTTGCTTACCACATGCAGAGGCCGAGAGGACCAGAGAATGACGGATCATGATACCGACCCCTCCTGCATTTTCATCAATGCCCTGTTAACCGGGTTGCCACCCTAATACTGCTTGGTGTGAGAGCTATCCGCCATGGGTGGTCCTGCCAGACAGCATAGTTCTAACACTACCACGTTGAAGAAGGGTTGAACTTTAGCGAGCTGGCCTTCAGATTTGCAACCCTACAGATGGACATTTCTTCATATCAATATGATTCATCTCATAACTAAATAGGTAAAAACCTGCATATGATACGAACGATATATCTTTATCTGCAGTCGGTTTTAAGATAAGTTTGGGAGTAGCAATATGGAAAACATTCCTCCATAAAACAGACTCCTCTTTCTGAGGAATGATTGGTAAAATACGCCATAACTTTTTAATTATCTCCCCTGAGAACCTGCTGTTGATGAGGGGGTGGGAACAGATAACGCATGCTGGGTGGAAATTAAATGTACTGGAAACCGTTAGAAAGAAACGGGAACTCAGTTTGTATCACGTCACTTGTCATTTAGAGGAAACTATATTTATAGGCGGCAGTAAGTTTAGAAAATATTTTCTTAATTGAATTATTCAAATGTGCACAGTATGAAGTACATCTTTTATTTTGTTCTCATATAAGCAACCTTAACTTACGCAGTATGTGACGAAAATTAATAATTATTGCATTTAGTCATTTAGATAAGTATTTGCTCGTAACATTTTTTAAACCATTTTTTCATGATTAGTTTAAGGACAAACTCAAAATACGAGTTGCTAGTTTTACCATAGAAGTCGCTCCAGACAAGGCACGAAGCCACTTGATCTAAAGAGCTAATCATAATAATAAAAAGATGAAGGTAAGAATCCTTTCAAGACAAACCAAGCCTGAAAGAAACCCCACCACCAGCGTTCAATCCCTTGGACTCCAAACAGGCTAGCCAAAAAGTAACCCCTTCAAGAGCCCAATAGGGAAGAAAAGGGGTTACAAGTCTACCCCTAAATTGGTTAAGTGGTTGACCAGAAACCGATGTTTTTATCATGACACCATCACTAGAATGTAAGGCTGAAAAAAAATTTTTTTTGAAGAAGCAGCAGGAGCAAGAAACCGTTTTCTTATATTGTTTAATAGTAACGGATGGTTGAAAAAAAAAATGTTTAAATACTTGAAGAAATGAAGATGCAGCAAAAGTAACGTACCATTTTCTTATGTTGTTCAATCGTACCTAAATGACAATCATAGATCTGATAAAAATTTTTAATCGCATACGATTAATTGAACATAAGTTGCTATTTTGTGTGTATGGAGGGGGGGTGCTAAAGTGTGAGTCCATACCTTTCCTAACAGTATTAGTGTGTAAATGACGACAATAGATCTAATAGGATGTTAACACAGCATAACCTACTCCACAGGCTGCGATGGTATCCATTAAGCCAATGATGCACCTCTAGGAAAGAGTTATGCAAGACCGAACTGGAGAGGATCCGATAATTGTGTTTAGTGAAGCAAACTTAAATGATGCGATGCAGACAATAATGATCAAAGAGTTCCAGTCTGTGAACGTCTACATCTCTCACTAACTAGACTCACAGCCATAGAGAAGGATGACATAACTAGCTTAATTGCGGTCCAGGTGAGAAGTTAAGCTAGTTATGAAAATCTGAGTTCACCGAGCTCTTGTTTGTACCTCTATGGGTGGGAATCCTGGCTGATAAGAGACGCAGACCTTCAGCAAGTTGTTTTCGCGTGACATCTTTGCTGATTCAGCTACGCTCTTCAACACAACAAGGCAAATTCATCAGAGAAATCATCAATCCAGTTCCACTTCGGGGCTCGAAGAAGCAGTGTGGTAACCTACTCAAAACAGTGAAGCAGGATGCATAACTCATTATCTACGGTATTCACCAATGGAATTGAGACTGGCTGTCACTCGTCTCAATGTCGGCAATGAACAGCTGTGCTTGGTCGGCCCTCATTCGGGACTGTGAATTCACTGGAAGGAGTTGGCTCAACTGACCTAGGATAAATGCTGTCACAAAGTAAAAAAAAAAAAAGTCAAAGTTCGATGAAGAATCGCTGTTGATCTCCTGGAGGTGCTTCCTACGCAGAGTGAAGAGAGACCTAAGATGATTTGTATATCCAAAGATTGTTCCATCATCATCATCATCATCTTCATATTTGGTTTAATGCCTAATTTACATGCTGGCATGTGTTGGACAGCTTTTAGAAATTGACTTCTGAACTTATCTCTAGTTAGGTTTCTTCATTAATTGAGGCAAGATGCCCTTCCTGACGCCAACCCAGTGAGGTGATGGAGACCAATGTTTTTATCGAGACACCATCTCTAGGTGATTGTCCACCTGCCCTTAACCAACAGAGAGTAATACAAATAAGCTTACAGAACAATTAAAGAAAAAATAGTTGAATTTGTATCGTCAATCTTAAAAAAAAAAATATTTTTTAATCATTTAGAACTAAAATATGAATTTTTGTGTTGAATAAACAAAGGAGGAGGTCCGAGAGATACCAGGTACTCTGATTAGTTGAACTGGATCTCGTTAGGAAAGAGGGTATATCTAACATATAAAGTTATCTTGTCGGATAGTTTAAGTCAGACCCAAATAGGATTTAAGTTGACAAATCAAACGTTGCTTCTGACGAGCAAATTTTTATTTATTATTGTTGTACAGTGTTATTGGCGTCAGTGATAACGTACTTAGCTACAATTTATTCTTTTAACTTACTTAGTTTGTCCCAGACGACTGCTAATATGAAACATAAAATAATTGCCTAAAAATAAAAATTAGCAAGGGGGATAACTCATTTCAAATTGAAGAATATAATAGAGGTATTTACCGTAAGCTTAACAATGTGCAAAGCATCCCGGATAGGTACAGCTAGTATGACACAAAGTTTAGTACAGCAGTTTATGTAGATCAGTTATGGCATATATAAGGCCCTATGACCAATCTAGAAGGGAAATAGGAGATTCTCAATAGTCGATTCGACAACTAATAATTGGAAATTGGCGAAAGGTTGAATAAATTAGCATTATGAATATTCAGTATGTTCCGTGTTCTTGTATTCGCCTCAAGTCATCTTCTTGCTACAAGGAATAAATTCCGAGACTGCTGTGCGGTCACATAGATGAAATCAGAAAACGTTCATGTCGGAATATCCGACATTTGTTCTTGTTCAGGAAAATTTTACAGAAATTATTTTTAAATCTTATAAAAATACTATTGTAATAAATAAATAAATAAATAGAATGAATGGGATCAATTAGGTTTCAAGGGTCCTAGAAATAAGCAAATATGAAAGGGACGAATTTGGATCAACACTGGTTTTATTTAACTTCCGGTTGACCTTCACACACTGTAAACAAACGGATAATAAACCAGAGTTGTTTGGGTTTTTTTTGGTTTTTTTGTCACGAGGTCGATTTTTAATATGGGGAATGATTTATTTTAAGGAGGGAGAGGGAGATATTAAATATTTATTTTTTGGTGAGTTTTTTTCTTTATTTACAAAACTTTTTAATAAACAAACAAAACATTGTAGAGATAGTGTCTTTAGTTACTTGCCCCCCCCCCTCCCCCACGAAGGTGGAATGCACAAAAAATGTTATAAAGTTAAATTTTTTTTTAAATTTGTTTTCTATCATTTTACTAAATTTACATCGTCTCAGTCACATACTTATAGTGTTTGTTTTAACACTTATTAGTTGTTCCTACCCGGCGTTACCCGGTCGTGCATTTACTTGCTATTAGTAGTTATTAAGACAGTGCAATCATCTCATGTCCACAAGTGTTTTGTCAGATACTGCACACAATACAGATTGACACTTGGTGAAACCTGAACAATGTATACCTTTTGAATCTTTACTCGCGCAAGTCAATATGGAAAGCCTCGCAGACATCATGCAGAAGAGCAGACTGCATTGGTTGGGGAAACGTTGAGCGCAGCAATGGCTGGATTGTTAAAGTCTGACAGTTGAATGTACCAGCAGAGAAGACCACCACTGGCAGACCCAAATTGTCTTGGGAGGACGTGATCAAACATGATAGGAAGGCTATGGGTATGGATTCCGTCAAGTGTTACCAAAGACAAGAATGGAGAGGAAAACTTAGATCGAGACTAGACAATCAGACCCCACCCTCATCGGAGGATTAATTGTGGCCTGATTCAACAAATAAACCGGATGATGATGATGATGACGACGACGACCTGTGAGGTTGTTTCACCAACATCGATTGAAGGGTATCCACTGAAGAGACCTTGACCTTACCGATCGTTTGGACAACACACGTTCGACTGCCTAGAATCTGGGTAAAAGATACCGAGGATCATACATAACTCCCTTTCTGGCAAAAAACTAACCAGCGGTCAGGGGAAAACGTTGCTAGCAAACTGTGAGAGCTGATCTGGAAAGGATCTTCGGACATTTATGCGATCTCATGATTGAAAAGGGAATGACTTGATGATGAACCAGGATAATAGCCGTATCGGTCAGTTATAGTAGGTCAAGTTGTAAACATACAAACAGAATTATAACTTTTGCAACGGTTACCAGAATTTAGGAAAATAAAATAAAAAAACAATTACAGAGTGCCCCCCCCCCCCCCCCTGGAATCATTAATTCATAAGCTTTTCTGCAATTTAACTATACTTGTGACAAATAAAATTCAGGTGATGCTCGACTCATCCACCAAGTTTTAGTTACGAATTTCCAACAGCCTTTTTTTCTTTTTTAATTGCTACTCAATTATATTTGGAGGCAAATCTTACGAGGAGAAACCAGAGATTCGAGCTCAGTCGGGCACGTTTCATGGAGAGAACGATAAAGTAAAAAAAAGTATAAATATTTTGTGTTTCAACCATAAAATCAACGCTTTTATGGTTGGTTTTCAATAAAAATGAACAAACTAACTCAAACCGTAGAACAATTCTACTAATAAAATAAGATTATATTATTAAGAGACACTTAAAAAAAACAAAAAACTTCAGATTTTGCCCACCAAGTTCCAATCATGAATGTCCAACAGACTTTGTTTTATCGTTGACAGTTTGTTAATAACTTTTTAGTTCTTATGTGTCCTAAGTAGAGGGTCTTAAAACATGACCATCTTAGTTTATTGTCTGCGTTCGTATCTAACAAATTATCGATAATTAATGATAAAACTTCTTAACTTTGCACTAAGATCATATTCTCTAAGTGCATTAATGAATTCTAGTAAGTTAGGCTGATGTATGAAAATCTAAGAAGCTGAAGAGTAACCCCCCCTCCAAAAAACCAACAAAAAAAAAACAAATTACAACAAAGTACCAGAATCAGTAAAAAAAAAAAAAAACTCTCACAAGCCTAGAATCATCTGGTTTAAAGATCAAAAACGTTATAAACTTGTGAACCCGCAGTCTGTCTGCAGTGATAAGGGGAGATAAGCTTGTTGATAGGTCAGAAATTAAGGTACCATCCATTTTGGCAAAATAGAAAAGAAAGAAAAAAAAAATCCACATCGTCTCTTTTCAAGACAATTTTAGCCGAACAGAAACCATAGCTGACTTTCATCATTTTTCCGCTGTTGTCACCCCCACCTCCACCCTAAATCCCTTCCAAACCTCAAGATTATTTTCTTCAGCTCATATTTTTTTTTTTCCTATCACCCTTATTTTAATCAGTTTTCATTTCATGGCCTCTGATAAGATGTGTGCACTAAAAACGCCACCCCCAGGTAGTCAACATCGAGTTACTTAACAAACAAACAAGGGACGTGACTCCATAAGTAGATAGCAGGTAAGTAAAGGTATTAATAAAAACCTTTCAGTTACGTTTAATGGGAAAACTTAACCATTCTCAGATTACCTATTTAGAAGCCGCTTAACAGAATTACAAGGATAAAGTTTGGAACTTGATATCTCTAAACAAATAAATCTCTGAGTATGTTTATAACAAGCTAATCCCAGAGAAATTTTGATGGATATAAAATACACCAAATTATCTGTGAGCCTATAATAGACCCTATTATTATTTATTCTTATTATCATATTATTATTATTATTATTATTATCTGTGAGCCTATAATAGACCCTATTATTATTTATTCTTATTATTATATTATTATTATTATTATCTGTGAGCCTATAATAGACCCTATTATTATTTATTCTTATTATTATATTATTATTATTATTATCTGTGAGCCTATAATAGACCCTATTATTATTTATTCTTATTATTATATTATTATTATTATTATTATTATTATTATTATTATTATCTGTGAGCCTATAATAGACCACTAATATTATTTATTCCTCTTTGATTTCATTCGAAGATTCATAAACTGTAACATATTTCGATTTAACATAAACGTTTCAATTGCTGACACATACAGCACATGTAATTTTATTGGAAAGACGATATGCACTAGCTCAAAAATTGTATATATTTTTTTAAAGATTATGACATGCTGAACGTATTGGCGTTAAAATCAATTTAGCATTACGTATGAAATAGGAAAAAAATAAACTTTTTAAATTAGTAAATTAGCTGACATACTTGCATAGATCCAACGTGGCCATTAGTCGATTTAACAATGAGAAGGGAGAAAAGATCAAAGGAATAGAATTAAAGTCTTTTAGTGAATTATATAAAAATAATTTATTTAAAACAATTAAAATATTTCTAAAAAGAATTATTTCACAACATAATTCTTGTGTTTTCGCAACATATAAAAATCAATTAAAAAAAAATTATTTTGATGTCTTAATTTCTTATGAACATCAATTAAAAAAACAACAATGTTGTAAAACAAATATTTTTTAGTTTGAAAAGTCACACATGGAAACGTTGCTGAAATGGCACACTATATATATATATATATAGAGAGAGAGAGAGATTGAAAAGTCACACATGGAAACGTTGCTGAAATGGCAATAATAAGGAGAATATTTTGAAAAAATATTTTGAAAACCTGGACAACGCAATTCATTTATGTTTTTTAAAATAAATTATTTATTTACTTTAAAACCTTGAGTACTTTCGATGATATACGCCCTTGTCAAAAGTATAAGCATATTTTTTCTCTTCTTTTTTCGTTTAATCCTCCTTGATTGAGACATATTTTTATATATTTATCTTTAAAGACTTGCGAAAACACAAGAGTTATGTATAGCTTACTTGCCCTAAGTATATTTTTATACTATAAATGACACTTGTGCCCTTCTTAGCAGTGTGGACTGAACTCAGTGTACCATGTGATTGTATTACTTTCATCCTTGAGAAAGGTATGTATCTATCTCTAATCCTTATTCTAATTTTGATAAAAATCCATTACCTGATTTTGATTCTCGAAAATGTCTCAAATTTAAGGCTTAAGCTTAAGGAGTTTTAATAAGAAATTGAAATTCAGGGAATATTGTTTCATTGGTGTCTAATGAATATGGAACAAATTTAATGCAAATCTGAAATATTTGAATTTTCAAATGGGAGGTTGTGCTCAAATTATGCCCCTTAAAAGCTCTTTAAAATACTCTGAAGAAACTAAAATTTGTGAAATATTTAATTGATGCTCAATACCTATTAAAATTTCACTCAAATCGGAGGTATTTGAATTTTCAGGAAAAGCTTCCACCTTTTTTCACCCTTTGCATAAAACTAAATTAAACTAAATATAGCCCATATTACCGACCTTTACGCCTAGCAGCTGTGTTCAAAAATTCATAATAATAGGTTCATTAGTCTAGGAGTTTAGGAGTTTATCCTGTACAACGAAATATATATATAAACATATACACATACATAATTTTATATATATAGGCTCCCAAATGTTACAATTTATAAAAAAAAAAAATGTGCCCACGTTACTCACCTTGTTGCCTAGATATATTCTAAAATTCATTATGATCTGTTCATTAGTTTAAGAGATTATTTTGTGTGTGTATATATATATATATATATATATATATAAAGATATATGGCATCCATTGAAGAGAAAGAAATGTGGTAAAATGTTTATGGACACAACTGTTAAATCAGTCAGCTGAGTTCAAGTTCTGCAAAATCTGTTGAGTTCACTTTGCACTTAATACCCTTGGATTAGAATATCTCCCCTCTCACCAGCTATGGTCGGGGAGGAGAAACAAGACTCAAGTATTGGTAATAACTAATGGAAAACCTTGAAAGATCATCTACAGTCTCAAAGCTGACCTCGTCTCACAGATGAATTCAGCAATTTCCCCTTTGGCATATCATACAGCCAGAGGCCATTCAACCCAATGAAGTATACGCTTCAGAAAACAGAATGGGACTAAGTTTGAACCAAGACTGTCCCCATTATCATATCGTTTTGCATGCAGATCTTCGTGCTGTGCATTTAAACACAATATTTTCACTTTCCTGAAGTTTCAAGAATCTACCGCTATTAATTTGACTGATCTTTTTCTTTGTTTCTTTATATATAAAGTTTGTATGTGCGTCTGGCTAAAACTAAAAATTAAACAACAATGCAATTGTCTTCTTCCGATTAAGATTTTTTCAAGATATTTTAACGCTATGTATTTTCTAAAAAATAAAATGCCAGACTCAATGAATTGGCAACTATAATTTTAAGCTTGATTACTTGATATACAAAAGATAATTTCCATTAAAAAAAGAAAATTTAAAAAAAAAAAGATAAAAAGAGTCATTAAATAATAAAAAGTGTAAAGAAAGAAATAGCTCTGGCTCGATTGGACTAGAGATTGGGCCAGAAACGAAAATTGAAAGCAAAAACCTCTCAGATGGAGATGAAGATTAGAAGAATTGATATTCTTAAGATACGTCCATTCAATCTGCAACGATGAAAATTCTATTTCAAACTCAAGTGTGACAGACCAAAGAAAATGCTATTTCAAACTCGAGTGTGACAGACCAAAGAAAATGCTATTTCAAACTCGAGTGTGACAGACCAAAGAAAATGCTATTTCAAACTCGAGTGTGACAGACCAAAGAAAATGCTATTTCAAACTCGAGTGTGACAGACTAAAGAAAATGCTATTTCAAACACAAGTGTGACAGACCAAAGAAAATGCTATTTCAAACTCGAGTGTGACAGACCAAAGAAAATGCTATTTCAAACTCAAGTGTGACAGACCAAAGAAAATGCTATTTCAAACTCGAGTGTGACAGACCAAAGAAAATGCTATTTCAAACTCGAGTGTGACAGACCAAATAAAATGCTATTTCAAACTCAAGTGTGACAGACCAAAGAAAATGCTATTTCAAACTCAAGTGTGACAGACCAAAGAAAATGCTATTTCAAACTCAAGCGTGACAGACCAAAGAAAATGCTATTTCAAACCTAAGCACGACAGACAGATGGATAGAAAATCTTATAAATATACTTGAACACATCTAAAATAAGATACGTCCATTCAATCTGGATTTTCCGTAATGCAAATGCTATTTCAAACGGAAGCATGACTGACCTACTGACCAATCGACAATACCACTTCCAAAGATGAGGATGCATCTCAAAATAAAAGGCAATTATTTGCCGAATGAATTCCAGAAAGTGTGAACAAAAAAATCACCCCCACCATTCCCTAGATTTCTGATTTGTTATTTTAAAAAAATTGATGAGAAAACTTCTTTTTTTTTCGGCTTTCCCTCGAATCTCTGCACAGATCAACCAGTCAGCTGCGATGATTTAATTGTTTTGCATCGAATATGTTACCAAATTTGGTGATGCCACGTACACAATACTCTGAGATTTGCTGCAAGATGGAAGCGAAAGCCTATACACACTATACAAAATAAATCATAAAAACAAACAAGTTCCTAATTTGATTGTTGGCACGGAGTAAAACTGTTCCGAGAGAAAGGATCACTAAAAGACAGAGCATGGCTTAACTAGTAGAAAAGAAAAAGGAAACAAAATGGATGCTTCGTCGTCATGATTGCTTTGTTGGATTTGGGATTTTTTTTCTTATTTTTTTTCTGTGATACATCTTATTGCCTTTATTTGGGCTCCCCATGTCTTGTTGACTGGGGCACCATCTTGGATTTCATCTTCATAGCTAGTATCTGTTAAGTTATCTCCCTTTGTATTGAGATATAAGAGTTCTATACCTTTGTAATAAAAGTGATCTCACTTGTTGGTTGTTGTTGGAAAACAAAGATGGCAGTTTGGACAAACGGACGTGTATCCATGACTAGTAAACTAACAGTATCTACATTCTCGGCCTTTTGGCTAAGATCAAAGTGTAGTATCTGTTCTGATGGATACTGCACGCTTGTCCTGTGCAGTTCTAGGAGGTCCACCCTCCCAGGCTTCGCCTCCCCTCTTTGGGGAGGAGTAAGTTTATTGCTTACTGTCTGAGGCGCCCCTACCGGGGAATGCCGACGGGGCTGCCCAGGCAATTTTTAAATGGCCAGAGTGCTCACCTCTCGAGCGCTGGCTTTTAACCCCACTTGTTCGACCCGAGCTTGGGTCACATCTTACTTGTGGGAGTAAGATAAAACTGGCCTTGTGCCTAACTCCTAGCGAAGGAGTAAATAAATATCTACATTCGATTCTTTTTCTTCTTTTTGTGTCTTCAAAGCACGTGGTTATATGACAGTTTCCCATTTCTTTAGCCTGTTCTTTGCATTAGTGTTAAACTCTGCATCTCAAAATCAACCAAGAGAGAAAATTAGACACGTTTGGTTCCAAATGCCTTAGAAAGATTCTAGGGATCCAATTGAGCAATCGAACTACCAACCAAGAAGTCAGAGATAACACTAACCGATAGGTGGTATCGTCAATAATCTGCAAACGACGTCTACGTTGGCTCGGACATGCCCTAAGTTTTGTCCCAGAGAGATTTGCTAACCAAGTGCTTCAGTGCACCCCTGAGAGAAAAAGAAGAGGAAGACCAAAAATGAACTGGAACCAAACAATCGAGAGAGATTTGATCGCAGCAGAAAGAAGCTGGAGGGACGTTGTTGATCTGACTTCAGACCGAAAACGATGGTTCACTTTGACTGCCTCATGTGTCGCAGGATGCAGGAGTTTCTAAGTCTAAGTTAAGTCTGCAAGATCTTTCAAGCTGGCAGTGCTGCATCGTGTGGTCTTCTTCTCTACATTTGCAGATGGCTGGGTTGGTTTTGTAGCCCCATCTGGCCATAGCAGCTTTTGACTCCTCCCCCAAATAGGGATCAAGGTAGAAGAATTCACGTTGCGATGCCTGTCAAATAATACCTACTATTACCTGTGAATTTTACCAAACACTTTGAAGCGGAACTGAAAGACAAGCGATGTCCAAAATGAATGCATTGGGACCATGGCCATCCCTACTACTAGCCAGGCAATCGTGCAACTGGGGTCTTTTACTGGGGGCCATGTGAATTTTCTTAAATATTCGATATAGAAGTTGCAAACTATATCATCAACTGGTGTGGATCCTTTTTTTCTTTTTAACCACAATATACAAGTAATGATCTTTTGACATAAGTACAAAATCTCTAAAAAAAATCCAACATTGAAATAAAAATTCTTCATTGAAATATGCATTTGGCTTTGTTTATTCAAAATTACCTGTCTCTTCATTTATAGGAATTTGTCAATTGTCAAATTTATTAATTAGCTCATTGTGGTTCTTATTATTTGGTATGTAAAACACATAAAACATCAAACTAATCTCACAGAGGAATTTTACCTTTGTTTGCAACTTCTATATCGAATATTTAAGAAAATTCACATGGCCCCCAGTAAAAGACCCCAGTTGCACGATTGCCTGGCCTGTAGTAGGGATGGCCATGATTGGGACGAATTGATAATTACGGACAATTTTTTACAATATTAATTTGATCAGGTCCGCAATTGAACAGGGTATGTTTCTTTAGAGGCAAAGATTAAAGAAATGGATGATTATTCTTCTCTTGCAAACAGATTTGTTTTTACTCCAGTCGCAGTGCAGACTTTGGAAACTCCCGCCTTAACGGAAAACTTGCAAAATAGAGTGGCTGTTAGAGCATACCTCAACAGCTGTGGTGTTAGGGTTAGCAGCTGTGGTGTGTGATAATGCTTCTGCCATCATTGCAGCTGCAGGTGAACAGTCACAAAAATATTAGTTAATAAAACAAAGTAAAATTGTATTAACTCCATTTAATAAGTCATTGCCGGCTGGTTGGTTAATATCTGCGATGACAAATGTGCATATTGTTTTATTTAGAATTCAACCGGAAGTAAAAGAAACCTGTCAAGGCAAAATGTTTCCTTTTGGTCATTGCTCATTCTGGTGTGCCTCAACTATAATTGGTCCTAAAAATCAGCCGGATTGTGAAAGTTAGATCTAAATAGCATTTAAGCTGACAAATCAAACTTTGATTCTAAATAGGTAATTTTCATTTGTTGTTGTTGTTGCTATTTCAAACTTAAATGGTGGACAAAAATGATTAAGTGTGATACATGCTCCTTGTTGTTTTTGTTATTTATTTAAAATTGCAGAAATTTAATTCGTTTTAAAGCAATAAATAATCTCCCTTCTTACCCTAAAAATAATTGTCAACTAAATATTCTTCAAATCGATGAAACGAATTTCACTTTCTGAAATGTATTTATTTCAAATTGTACCGTTTTAGTCGCCAGGGGCGACATAATTTGATTTTGGAACAGTTCATTTTAAAATGGGTGAAGTCTGATTTTTTTTTTACCTAAGCAACATCAGATTAATTTACCAATCGTCATCTTTTTCTTGGTTGATCGGACGATCTCAATTTTTTTAATGTGTGTAAAAGGTGATAAGATGAAATGCCTCAGCGTATTATTATATGCATAGTATTTTGGGAGGCAACTTTTGAGGTCATAGAATTTCAGAAGTAGGAGGAAGGAAATGACATTGCTTTTATTCAGTCATGTGCGAAAATGACTTCTTCTTTGATGATGCCATTATCAGTTTCTGTCATCGCTTTATGATATCAAATAAATTGCATTTGTCTGGAATTTAAAAAAAACAAAAACAAAAAAAACAAAAAAAAACGGCGAGAATTGCAATCGATAAGTCTGAGTATTTATTTGTTCTAATTCTGATAAAAAGGTTGCAATAAATATTACTTGCTAGTTGTACCATCCCAGAGTTCCAGGGGGGGGGGGGTTAATTTCATTTTTTTTTTTCCCACTGATTGCACTCTCCCCCTTTTTTGTCTTTATTAATAAGGGATGTGAATCGCCAATGGCAAAAAGAAAAAAAAAAAAGCTGAAATCGAGATGAATTTGCCAACCTAGGGGGATCCATGCCCCCCCCCTCCAACAATTTCGCAACCTTGAAGGTCACCCCCCCCCCCCCCCCCACACACACACACACACCAATTTTCAAACTTGGGAGGCCACGCCTATTACCACTAGAGATAGAAACCGTAATTTGTTATTTAGAACAGCCACAATTTAGATTCATTTATAGTTGGATCAACTGCAATCAGTTTCAAGAGAGTCAAAAATTTTAAAATTAATCAATTTTTTTTTAAATTTCACAAATCATGTTAATTCGTATTTACACAAATTTGATATTTTTATAAAAAAAAAGAAAAGTAGATAAGCTAAGAGCCAAAGGTGTAGTGTATGTCGTTTTTTGGTAACAAATGTTTTGTTTTTTTTTAATTGGATTTTTAAACTTATTTTTATACGTTATATTTTTTCTTTTTAATTAACTATTTTAAATAAGTTATGAATTAATTGATCAATTTTTTTTTTCAATTTTACAAACCGCACAATATTTGATCAGATAATTTTATAAATAGAGATTATAATAGATGCAAAAGTTTGCATGTTTGCTTTGAAATAACGTCACCATTTCTCATCAAATTTGGCAAACAGTTCAGATACATCTGAGAATAAGGCACAGATAAAGATTAAAAAAACAAAAACAAAGATTGGAGGGCACATTGACCGAAATTTAATATGAATATCGTTGATGACAATAATAGTCCAAAGACAACCAATACAAATAAAAGACTGGATGCTTAATATTATTTAACCATAAACCAGGCACTCAGTATTAACTTCCTTCCCACAGTAGGAAGATGTGGCATAAGGCCGGAAGATGGGAAGAACAAGCCAGCGCTCCAGAATTGGGGCACTTGGGCCTCTTAAAAATTGCCTGGGCAGCCCTGTTTGCATTTCCCGGTTGGGGCGCCTCAGGTAGTTAGCAATAAACTAACTTTTCCCTAAAATGGGAAGACAAGGCCTGTGAGGGTGGACCACCTAGGACTACCTAGGATTAATAAAAATAAACCTATTCACATTAACCTTTTGTACTCGAGTAAGGATTAAGAAAACTAAAAAAAAAATAAAGGATATAAAAATAATTTGAGTGTATTTCACTGATAATAATAAAAAAAAAAAAACATAACTAAAAAGCAACTCTTTAAGTATTTTATTTACTTCCTCTCCAGGAGGTTTGACACAAAGGTCAGGTATGGTTTTGAAAAGCCAGCACAGTAAGATTAGCATGGTCCGACCTGCAAAAAATGCCCGAGCAGTCCTGTCGGCATTCCCCGGTAAGGGGCGCTTCAGGCGATTAGCAATAAAGTAGCTCTCTTCTTAAAAAGAAGGTAACGCCTGGGAAGGTGGACCTCCTGAGACTGAACAGGACCACACCTCAGCCCGACAGCAACAAAGTCACTGTCGGACTGATTGTCGAGGACGTGTCCCCCGAGTGACTTGAAAGAACACACCTACTCAAGCTGTGCCAGGTAAGTATAAAACGCTTTCAGCAAACGAGAAAAGTAGAGTTTTAGTTTTATTGCATAAAACCGGAGTCAACTAGATGCAAAACGCTTGAAGAAAACAGAAAAATAAGCCGAGATCTAAGTCAAAACTAATAAAATGGGAAATAATATTCGGCATCATAAATTAAAGAATCATTAAGTGGTCATTTACTAAGCTTAAAACTGACTTAATATCTGAGAGAAAAAAAATAAATTAAAACCTCAGTAATTAAGTACTTGCTTTTCTTCTTCTTTGACATGTGAAACCTCGTTTAATTTGCGTCGGAGCATAATCTGAAGAGGGTATAAATGAAAGGCGAGTACTGCGTCGTCGGTGGCGACGGCGACGAGAGTATCCATAATCATTTGCTTACGAGATGATAACATTATCATATATGGTTGACTGGTTTAATAAGTATTTTAGAAAAGTAGAAAGATAATCATTTGTTCCTTGAAAGTAAAATGATCGTAGATATATGCACGCTGCACGAACTGCTCAACAAACCGTGTATTTCTTTGGAAAGAATTTAGAAAAACTAATAACAAACACGGATAGCCCCAAGATGCATCTATTCAATCTGCACGCTTTTGTGAGGAAAATGTTATTTCAAACTATGCGACTGCTATCGGGAGGCAAAGCCTGCTAGTGGTTGAGAAGGCATGCATGCTCCTAGGAGAATCTGGACGAAAACGTCCGTCCACTTTGAAGGACGTGCCAGAAAGAGAACAGTTTTTTTTTCTGAATTTCCATATATGGACAGAACGAGTGTTCTTAACTCCTGGAAAGGAGAGCACATTGGTCAGAATAAATCCAAAAGAGATAACTCATCTAATTCTGGCCAACACTCTTAGACATCCGTGTAAAAGCAAATGATGCTGATGATGATGATGATGTTGCTGCTGCATCATCATCATCATCATCATCTACTACTACTAGCAGAATACACACCCCAGGTCGGGTATTCTGCTAGTTAATAATGAAATCAATTTACCAAACTGAACAGTTTTGCACCACTTTTATGTCTCCTTATGAAGATTAAGATATATATCCTACTAAATCACGTATAGAATTCTAATTGCAATTGTTATCAAAATCCAATAAATGATTTTGATTCTATTAAAATGTTAAAAATTCGGGGCTTAAGCTTAAGAAGCCTTAAGAAATTAAAATCCTGGAATCTTGCTTAATTAGTGGCTAATGAGTGGATAAAATTTAATGTAAATCGAAAATATTTAAATTTTTAAATGGACGGTTGTGCCCATATTATGCCTGCGAACAACCTGTTAAAATACTCAAAAGGAACAGAAATTTTGGGAATATTAATTAATTGATGACTTATACTAGTGGTTAAAATTCCAACAAGATTCGAGTTTTTTTAATTTTCATGAAGAGCTTTTAGTCCCCCCTAAGCATAAAAATATATGAAACTAAATACAGCCTACATTGCTCACCCTCATGCCCAACAACTGTGTTCAAAAAGTCACAATGATCGATTAATTAGCTTAAGAGTTTATCCCACACAAACAGAAGCGGAAAAAAAGAAATTGATGACAGACCCTATGTTTATATATATATATATATATATATATATATATATGTAAAAATAAAAATGGAATAAAGAATAAGCAATTCAACAACTAACAAAAATAAACTCAAAAACTCATGTTGTAAAGTTCTACCGAGATATTTCGGCCGTCAAGATATGACCATTTTCGTTCGGTTAGTAAACTTTATTTCAAAACGGAAAAGTTTTCAAATTTATATAAAGAATGCGATTGGAAGAAAACTGGGTTAACTGAGTTCGAATCCAGTTCGTTCTGCAGAAACACTTTCATCAAAACCCACACTTGACCTTGTGCCTAACCTCCTGGAGGGGGAGGTAAATAAACTACTGTGTATTAATATCATAATCTATAGTCTCATTTTTTAGGCTTTTATTTTTTGTGTTAGTTTAAGTTATGTCAACGTGTTTGGCTTATATAAACAAAAACATGTGACTTCGGTACAAAAACAAACACAGACAACAATTATTCAAGTTTATTCCTGTTTGAAGGCACACACATGCACTCTAAGGAACTTGTCTTCTTCTTGGTCCCAAGCCAATGTAAAGAAATGCGCCTGATCATGGTAGGAGTGTTATGTCAACAGCTTTATTACCTTGGCCATAATGTTAAGCATCATTATATAGGAATTATTATTTATCTACATCTCCAAGTGTAATATATTATATATATATATATATATATATATATATATATATATTATATATATATATATGCATATCATAGAATTATGATACAAATCAATCCAATAGTGGCTTTGTTGCTGTCGGGCTGAGGTATGGTTCTGTTCAGTCCTAGGAGGTCAGCCTTCCCAGGCTTTACCTTTTCTCTTTGAAAAGGGGTTAGTTTATTGCTAATCACCTGAGGCCCCTACTAGAGAATGCTGACGAAACTGCTCAGGCATTTTTTGTAGGCCAAAGTGTGCTTATCCTAGTGGGCTAGATTCTCAAAACCAAACCTGACCTTGTGTCTAACCTCCTTTCAAAGAGGTAAATAATAATAATAATATATATATATATATATATATATATATATATATATATATATATATATATTATTATATATTGTAAGCTATGAAAATATATTTATGACAATTAAGCTACACAGAGGCTCTCTCTCTGTAGCTTAATTGCCATAAATATATTTTCATAGCTTACTACCTAGCTCTACTTACGTATCGAGCACTATTGAAATAAATACTGAAAATTGACACCTAAAAAATTATATCTCCTTATAAAATTTTATGTGGATACATGAAATACTAATATTATATATATATATATATATATATATATATATATATATACAAGTTAGGTAGGTGTTTATATATTTGTATGCACAGAATTTACTATTAAACTAATTAACAGATCATTATGAATTTTGGAACACAGCTGCGAGGCGTAAGGGGTCCAAATGTGGGCTATATTTAGTTTAATTTAGTTTCATGCAAAGGGAGAAAAAAGGGGTGGTATCCCTTCATGAAATTTCAGATACCTCCGATTTTTGTGGAATTTTAACAATAGGTATTAGACATCAATTTATAAATATTCTCCAAATTTCAGTTTCTTCGGAATATTTTAAAGGGTTTTTAGGGGGACATAATATGAGCAGAACCTTCCATTGAATTTTATCCACAGTCATTAGACAACAATTAAGCAAGATGCCCTAAATTTCATTTTCTTCTTAAACTAATTGTCAGCTAAAATGTCGTTTAGATAAATGAAACAAATGTCACTCTTAAGTCATCAACGATAACAGAATGATCTGTTAATTAGTTTAGGAGTTAATACTGTACCTACAAATATACAAACATATACACATACCTAACTTTATATAGAGATGCATAACTGTTGTGAAGTTGTCCAACAGTAAATAATAAATAAAGGAAGTCAAGTCGAGGGTTGGTTTAACAAGTGTATTAACAAAGTAAGAAAGTGACTAGCACTTGGCTAGACAGTTACAAGACTGTGCTTTGTCTTCTCTGTGTTTCTGGTGACTTGCACTATTTATAGTGACAACCGGTGTAGTTTCTCCTGTGTAAGAACGGCCGGTGTAACAATAACTAAACAAAATGTCTTACAGAGATTTACAAAAAGTTTTAAAAACTAACTAAAAAATATATAGATATATTTTTAGTAAGTTTTTTTCAAAGAATACAATTTTCTTTAGTAAATAAACTTAAAAATGTATTTTATATTTATCTCTCTCTAAATTGATCTGTTACAATCATATTCAGATATTTATTTGTTTATGGACGTTCCAGAAGGTGGCAGATCCACTTAATTAAAGCAAGGGGATAATTTTAAAAAGAATATTTAAATTCTTTTATTTGATCATTTTTTATCGCTTGTTCTAAAGCGTAGAGATGGTCTACGATGACGCTCATGAAGATTTCTACCAGTTTATCTGCTTCGAAAACTTTGATAAAATCTGAGCTTTCTTGAAATCAATATGAACATTTTGAACGAATCCTTCACCGAAGTTAATCCAGCAGAAAATCTTCTATCAAATACAAATATTTATTCACAAAACCAGGATAACATTAAAAAAAAAAAATTATGATAATATCTAATCTGTGCTTATTTGAATAAACAAAGATTATAAATTAAAAAGAAAAAAAGCGATTTAAAATAATTTGTAAATCTTAAAGAAGTAGCAACTTAAATTGCTGTCTAATTTCCTATTATATAGTGTTTCTCTCTCTCATATATATATATATACAGGGTGGGCAAAAATAAGGGTCCTATTTTTAAAAATTCATAACTTTTTTATTTATTGATTTTTTTTTTTTTTTTTTTTTTTTTTTTCTTAGAATAAGTAAAGGACCCCTTCCGAAGCAAGCATGAGCCGTATTAGCCCTAAGGAACGTACCCTCATTTAGAAAACATTATTTTTGCTTAAAAAACTCAAAACAGTGTAAAAAACAATACTTTAGTTTTTGTAAGTTTTAAGAAGTGTTTTTCGGCTAAAATTTGTTTTGTTTATTTCAAAAAATCTCGGAAGGGTCAGTCTACACACACATAAAGTTTGGTGAGTTTAACTTTTATTTTGTGGAAGTTATTCAAATTCAAGTTATTCAAATTTAAAGATAGGACCCTTATTTTGGCCCACCCTGTATATATATATAGTTGAATATAAAAGACAACTCATGTCTAGATATCCTTTGGTAGATCCTTTCAATAGTCCAAATTAGGATCTTAGGTTTGACTACCATGACATTGTCGAGAAGATTGACGATGCATTTGTCTGATACTAGCGCCATAGCCCAACACTTAACTAACGACCACTCCTGCCCCCGATCAGAATTCAGAAAACTCTTAGAAAATACCAAAATCTTAGAATTTAGCACTAACAAACAAAAACTCCATTTATTAGAAGCCCTATATATAAAAACCAAAAAAAAACCCTAATTAATAGGATTAACTTTAATATCAGTAATAATATTCTAAAATGTTTATAACTCCAAATATAGTTTTGTACTTAGTACATAATTCCTGCCAAAAACCTTCTATAAATACTAACACATGGTCTATACCTGATTAACCTCATTCCCCCGAAGATGGACCTAGATGGGTCCGAAAGTACTTGGGAGACAAATCCAAACTATGGCAAATTCATCAGCCAATTCCCCTCCGAAACTAAGATCCTAATTCGTACTATTGAAAGGATCTACCAAAGGATATCTAGACATGAGTTGTCTCTTATATTCAACAATACTTACCTGCAAGAGAAGATGCTGCCTATATATATATATATATATATATATATATATATATATATATATATATACACACACACACACACACTAGAAGAAAACATATGCAGGGTTTTCTTTCAGTGATGCCACAAGGAGCTCTTCATCAAACTCAACTGGACATCCTGATCGGTCGTCATCTTCAAGGACAAACTTTCTATTTCTAAATTTTGTAAACCATGTTCTGCACGTTCTTTCTTCATGAGCTGAGTGAATATTTAGAGTTCTTTTAGCTGCAGAGTTAGCTTTTTAGAATCTCATAACGCGCTATGTGCCTCAAATGCTCAGTGAATACTATCCATGTTTTAAAGACTTTCAACAGTGAAATTTTATTTATTTCTTCTTGTATAATAAAATTTCATCAAGTTAAAAGTGTCCAAATGCAGGGTGACCCAAATCAAATGCCACCCATGGAATCGTTAATAAAATTCATAATCCGTTCTGAAATCCAACCATATTTGGTAAAAATAACCTTCAGTTTATCCTTGACTTGTTCACCAAATTTCAGTCATGAATGCCCAACAGTCTTTGTTTCATCACCATTTAATGATAAGCTCCAAATGTGCAATTCTGCATTGCAAGCACATGTGGATATGACTGATTTTGGCTGTGATGGCCCTCTTCACTTTAGAAATAGTCTGGCGATTGTTTTGATAGACATAACTTTTGCAGATAAAAATCTTAAGCTAGGGAGTTTGAAGTCCATTCAGGATAAAACCTCCTACTGAGGATACAATCACTAAAGTGCCCCCACCCGTATATCACTGAATGGTGATAAAACAAAGAATATTGGACATTCATGAATGAAACTGGGTGAACGTGTCAGGCACAGACTGAACTTTAGTTGTACGAAATATGGTTGGATTGCAAAAAGGATTGTGAATTTCATTAACGATTCCGTGGGTAAGGGGGGGGGGGGGGGTTATATGATATATGTATTTTATTAAGTTCCATGAGACATTCCTACTTACTAATAAATAACTGACATCTGATATGTTTTTATTTATCTCTCTCCCACGACAGAAAGAGTAGACACACGGCCAGGAAATTGGGATTTGAAAAGCTGGCACTCTAAAGAAAGAGCACTCTGGCCCCAAAAAAATTAATTAGGCATCCCCGTCTATTTCCCGGTAGGGGCGTCTCAGGCGATTAGCAATAAACCAACCCTTCTCAAAGAGTGAGAAGGCAAAGCCTGGGAAGGTGAACTTCCTAGAACTGCACAGGACCATACCTCAGACCGGCAGAGAACACGCCATCCTCAAAAATGGCATAGAATTTGCCGGTCTGTTTTGGTAATGAACTAACCCCGAGGGTTAATATTATTTGTTGGTTTTACCTATTACGTATGTCGAACTTTGGAATCTTTATGTGAAACCCAGAAACCTTTACGGAATCGCAAACTAAACGCTTTTTTTAAATCCACAGAGGTAGATTGTTTACTTCCGTCAGTCATGACCGGGTAGAAGTGTTGATTAATTTTTATGCTGTTCTTAGTTATTATAATCACATGGAGTAATTCGTACTAGAGCTGCCCACATGAACCTGTAGCGCAACGGTTAAAGGTGTTGATTAACTATCAGTTCTAAGTGACAGTCTTCTGTAGATTGAAGGTTCAATCCTTCCTACAGAAATTAACACTTCTACCCAGACATGGCTGACTGAATGAGAACAATCCACCCTAGTTCGAAATTTTGTATAGGTTCCTGTATTTCACATAAAGATTCCCAAGTTTAACAATATGCACCTGATGAGGGTCGGAGGTTACATTGGCCGAAACGTTTTGAAAATAACAACCGAGATGTGAATAGTAGTCCGAATAATACAAAAGAATAATGCATACGTCATTTGTCACAGAAATAATATTTATATTATTTACTTCTATATAATTATTCATTTCTATTTTTATAGCATGTTAAGAATATTATATACTACACATTTGAGAGGGCGTGATGCGAGTCAGTAACTTATTTTCTTTATCAAGGGTTATACCGTAGTTTGTGCATGGGTCACCATCATCATATTTGGTTTAACATCTGTTTTACATGCTGACATGTGTTGGACGGCTTTTAGAAATTAACTTCTGAACGAATCTATCTCTGACCAGGTCTTTATTTATCCGTCTTTCTCTCAAGTCCATCCTTATCACTTCCTCCCATGTTTTCTTTGCCTTTTCCCTGCCAACTGACCCTGCTGCCTCAACTGTTCTACACCTATTAACCCAAGAACTCATCCATTCTTTCAATGTGACCATACACACCAAGTCTCCTGTTATGCACATATCTTTCTATACTGTTCATATTTAATTTTCCTCTGGGGTCGTCAGATCTAAGACTGTTTTTTTTTAAGACTCACAGTATACATTCATCGTATCATTCTCATATCATTTCTCTCCATGCAACGTATGTCCTCAATTCTCAATGGCCAAATTTCAATTCCCTACATCATCACACTTCGTACATGTAGATAACATCTAAAATTGTAAGTGTTTTTGTTTTTTTTACAACTGGTGTGTCATAATATTTTACTATTATTAGCGTAATCTATATATAGAAATGTCAATGCCTGTGTGTGCGTTTCCTATAAAAACGAAAGGTTATCGAATCTACATAAAAACTATAACTGTATTTATAAGTAACATTTTCCGGGGGTGAAAACAATGGAAGTGGCCCCAAATTTCTAAGTACTCCCCTAAGAAACTATGGGACCCAGAACCCTTCATAAAACTTCAAATATATCCCTATTTTCATAAAATGTATATAATATGCATAAATTTTTCCGGGGAAAGACGATGAAAGTGGTCCCGAAATAAAACCCCTTCAAACGTAAAATATGTACATTGATGACATTTAAACAATTTTGTATAAGACACTAATTTAGAGAGTTTTCCAATCTAAAATTTCAGCTTCTTCCGATTATATTGGTGGGGGGGGGCAGTAAAAAAAGGTAATATAGTGAAGCATAGTATTATTTACTCCTCTCCAGGAGTTAGGCACAAGGCCAGTTTTATCCTACTCCCACAAGTAAGATGTGACCCAAGGTCGGGTCGGAAAGTGGGGGTTGAAAAGCCAGCGCCCGAGAAGGGAGCACTCTGACCATCAAAAATTGCCTGGGCAGCCCCGTCGGCATTCCCCGGTAGGGGCGCCTAAAGCAGTAAGCAATAAACTTACTCCTCCCCAAAGAGGGGAGGCAAAGCTTGGGAGGGTTGACCTCCTAGAACTGCACAGGACAATCTCATAGACCGGCGTAAATCAAGTCCCGAAGGACAAGACAATACCAGTCTATGGGGTGCAGTATTCATCGGAACAGATACTACACTTTGATCTTAGCCAAAAGGCCAAGACAAAATATAGTGAAGCATAGTTAAAAAGGTCATAGTGTTCCTTATTCAATCCCGGGCAACGTCGGGTCTTCCTGTGAGTTCTCTAATATTCGTTTGACTAGGATTCTTAATGTTCAAATAATCACATGGAATTGAATCGCATAAGAATTCACCCAAAAACTGTTTCTTTCATTTTCACTTTATAAGTTCACCATAAAATAAATAACAATCTTTAATCTCCGGTAAAGTGTGACCGAGAAGAAACAAACAGACAGAATCGTGAGCTGTAGAACTCCCTCCATTCACACACCCTCACACCACCCCTGCCAACAATCACTTGTATATATTTGGCAACTGATTTCAAAACCAAAGCCAAGGAGGGTTTCTTTTCTCCCTTGCCTGAGAATAGTTTAACCTAAATGTAAGTATAAAAAAAAAAAGGAAAAAAAAAGGCCTTTGTAGAATAGGTATTTTTAAATTGTCAGTATGAAGTAAATGCTAATTTTATACACGATGCTCCTCAAACTCGGTGCAATTCAAATAAATACAACCGTACATACGAATATATCAAACAAGGACAAAATAACTATACTTGATATTAAATAAAGGTTTTATGCCCCCCCCCCCCAAGAATATTTTTTTGGTAATCTTCAGTTAAAATGGAAATATATATATATATATATATATATATATATAAATATATATATATTTATATATAAATATATATATATTTATATAAATATATATATATTTATATATAAATATATATATATTTATATATAGATATATATAAATATATTTATATAAATATATATATATATATAAAAATATATATAAATATATATAAATATATTTATATAAATATATATATATATATAAATATATTTATATAAATATATATATATATATATAAATATATTTATATAAATATATATATATATATAAATATATATATTTATATAAATATATATATTTATATAAATATATATATTTATATAAATATATATATTTATATAAATATATATATTTATATAAATATATATATATATATTTATATAAATTTATATAAATATATATATATATATATATAAATATATATATATATAAATATATATATTTATATAAATATATATATTTATAAATATATATATTTATATAAATATATATATTTATATAAATATATATATATATATATTTATATCTATATATTTATATCTATATATATATGTATATATATATATATATATATATATAGGAAAACGTTATTAAATAACAGTGTTTTTGCTCGATGAGCCATTTTTCCCCAATTTTTGCGAATAGTCCATTTAGCATTTCGATGAAATTGGTGTATATAAGTTATATACATCCATTTGACAGAAATACTAAATGGACTATTCAAAAAAAGAAAAGTCTCATCTAGCAAAAATACGGTCATTTAATAACGTTCGTCTAAATGGAAATATGCTGCTTAAATACACCCACAAAATATATCTATATATATATATATATATATTAGTATTTCATGTATCCACATAAAATTTTATAAGGAGATATAATTTTTTATGTATCAATTTTCAGTATTTACTTCAACAGTGCTCGATATGTAAGTAGAGCTAGGTAGTAAGCTATGAAAATATATTTATGGCAATTAAGCTACACAGAGGCTCCCGCGTTTCATCCCTGAAGATTCCCCCCCGGGGATGAAACGTGGGAGCCTCTGTGTAGCTTAATTGCCATAAATATATTTTCATAGCTGACATATATATATATATATATATATATATATATATATATATATATAAATATACACACCCACACAAGAAGAATACCCGTCCCAAGAAGAGTAAAATGAATTCCCTCAAACAGAACAGTCTTGCACCACTTTTCCCCTTACAAAGATTAAAATCAAAATATAATGATACTAAACCAATATATCTAGAATGCTTATTTTCCAATTTTGATCAATATCCATTGCATGATCTTGATTCTAGAAAATGTCTAAATTTTAAGACTTAGGCTTAAGGGATCTTAAGAAGGAATTTAAATTCAGGGAATCTTGTTTAATTGTTGTCTAATCACAAAAATCAGAGGTATTTGAATTTTCATGAAGGGCGTCCACCTTGTTTTTAGCCACTTTGCAGAAAACTCAATCAAACTAAACATAGCCCACATTACAACCCTTTACACCTAACAGCAGTGTTCCGAAATTTATAATGGATAATTAGTTTAGGAGTGAATCCTGTACAAACAAATATACAAACATATATGCATACAATGCTTTATATAATGTATACGTTTTTAAAACAAGACATTTTTCTAAATGATTTTTTTTTATTTAAGTGTTAGTAATTTTCATATTTTGTGTTAACAGTTGGATTGTTTTTAGGAAGAGTTGGTCATTTCTTAAAAAAAGCCCTTGTTTTCTTGGCAACATTTAAGAATTTTCTTATCTGTCAGTTGCATTAAAAATGTTTAATTATTGCATGGTATTTTATTAGATTTTGGAACTTTATTCAGCATTCATTGTCATAATGCAGTCGTCATTTCCTTTGCATATCTCACTATAATATATATACACATTATATATACATATATATACATATATACATATATATTAGTGCATCAGGGTATGTTGAAAAGAAATCAATAAAGTGCTCGATCGTCAGAATGTGAGAGTTAAAATACAAATTATTTATTCAAAAACTATACGTTAAATATTCCAGAGACATAACATGGTTTCATTGATATGGACATACCTTTACTATTATAAGGGCCTTTTCTAAACAGTAAAAATCTATCCATGTCAATGAAACCATGGTATGAATAGTTTTTAAAATAAATAATTTGTATATATATGATATGATAAAATACACGATATATCATGAAATGAAACAGTATAAAACAGGTAACATAAGCTGAAGAGAGCCGGATGGTTAAGTCCTTCTGAGTTTGAAACCGACGGTACTAATATTGTACTTATTTTTCTGTATCAAAAAAAAAAAAATATATATATATATATATATATATATATATGTCTCAACGAAATTTCGTGATATATTGTGTATTTTATATATATATATGCCATTTCATTTTATGATATATTGTGTATTTTATATATATATATATATATATATATATATATGCCATTTCATTTTATGATATATTTTGTATTTTATCATATATATATATATATATATATGCCATTTCATTTTATGATATATTTTGTATTTTATCATATATATATATATATATATATGCCATTTCATTTTATGATATATTTTGTATTTTATCATATATATATATATATATATATGCCATTTCATTTTATGATATATTTTGTATTTTATCATATATATATATATATATATATATATATATATATATATATGACATTTCATTTTGATATATTGTGTATTTTATGATATATATATATATGCCATTTCATGATATATTGTGTATTTTATATATATATATATATATATGACATTTCATGATATATTGTATATTTTTATATATATATATATATATATATGACATTTCATGATATATTGTGTATTATATATATATATATATATATATATATATATATATGACATTTCATGATATATTGTGTATTTTATATATATATATATATATATATATATATATATATATATATATATATATATATATATCCCAGCAGAGTGCTCGATTAATTTAGAATCAAAATTAAGAGCGTAATATTTTTTTTTTCTTGGGTACAGAAAAATAAGTACAACATTAGTACCGTCGGTTTCAAGATCAGAAGGACTTAACCATGTATATATATATATATATATATATATATATATATATATATATATAAAAGTGATAAAATGTAGAGAAGCGTCTCCGACTGGCATCAATTGAAAATATAACTCCATCTTATAAACTATCAAGCTCTTTACTTGTTCAAGATCTGCTATCTCAATTAAGTTCTGTTCCAATTTTGATTATATATATATATATATATATATATATATATATATATATATATATATATTATTGGCATCCATATTTGACATGCTCACTTATATAAGTTGGATAATCATTAAATTATTAATTGAACCAAATTTATAAAAATTATAGCATGTAAATAGCTTTCAAAACTTTCAATGCATAAAAATTTGCCAAGAATTTTTAAGCCAAAAATTACTTTATATTCAACACTTTAAATGCTTCTAAATTCCTTTCACATTTCGAAGGGTTACAAAGTAATTAATTCTTTTTTTTTTTCCCCAACTATTAATAAAAGATTAAAATGGATGACTTGTTTATGAATAAACCTAAATGCATTCTGCCGGATTTAACTTTCATAATTAAATTTTTTTTTGAATAGGATTTTTTAAAAATTTTCTTTTATTATACACTATTGCATTTTTGATTTCAATAAATTTTTGATTAAAAAAATAAGATAAAAAAAAAATTCAATGTGTAATTATCAAAGTTATGTTGACGCTATTTTTTGTAAACTAATATTTTGTTCGACAACTAAAATAAACACAATTATATGTAAGTATATATAAAGTACTAGATGTACCCGTGACCCGTTGGGTCACAAGCACTATTTATTCTACTTTGATTTTCATTTGAAAGAGTTCAAACCTGATTTGTTCGTTTAGTTTTTCATAAGGGTTTTATATTCATTCAATTTTTATTAAAAAAATACATTTTTTTGATAAAGGCCAGAGGACTGCTCGAAATATTAGCATTAAAATCATAATTTACATGCTTCCCATGAGCTTAATTTCTGTTTGTTTTACTATTACTTGGATCATTCGAACTACTGTTCTCATCTTGCATGTTATTTTCACAACGTTTCGGCTGATGTAACCTCCGGTCTTCTTCAAGTGCATTTTGCCGAACTCGGAAATCTGGACGAAATTTCGAAATTCTATACACATTCCAGCGTTCGACAAGATGCATCTGAAAAATGTTGGAGGTTACATCGGCTGAAACGTTGTGAAAATAACATATGAGAGCAGTAGTCCGAATAATCAAAATTATCAATCCTCATCTAAAAAAATTCCAAAACAATCATTTTTATCACACCTTAAATTACAACAAAAGCATACATAGATTTATCTTATATATATATATATATATATATATATATATATATATATATATATATATATAAGGAAAAGTTTAAGTTGATGGAAAACAATTCATTGGTTACCCTGGGTGAGATTATCAATATATACCCTCAGTAAAAAAAAATAGATATTATACTTAGGATATGCTTCAATACGGCAGTTAAAAATAAGCTCAATAATTAATAGGTTATATCAATCAGAGCTTCCATATATCAAAAGAGTGGATTTAGAAAATTCAAAACATTAATTAGAATTTCAAATATTCGAATCCAGTTCAGAAATAAATATTCGAACATTGTTGAATATTTATTTCCAGAGCCGAGTTCGAATATTTGAAAGTATAATTAATGTTTTTTTTAATCCATCCTACACACACACACATATATATATATATACATATATAAATTTCAAATATCATTTTTTATAACAAAGTTGTCCAATAGCTCGATAGTGTAGACCTAGAGCTGTAATAAAAATATTTTAATATTATAGAAACCACATAAAATGTAGGGAACAAATTCTTACAAATTCACCAATAAATCATTTTTTTTCATTTGCATACAATTGTTTCGGCCTACCACCAAGATATATGCAATGTTTGAAATGTATGAGGCATTTATTTTTCTTGATAAGGCCATCATTAAAAAAAATAAATGCCTCATATGTTTCGAACATTACATATATCTTTGTGGTAGGCCAAAACAATTGTATGCAAATAAAAAATAGATTTTTAGGTGAATTTGTGAGAATGTGTTCCCTACATTTGATGTAGTTTCAATAATATATATATATATATATATATATATATATATTGATTCATTCCAATGATCATGCAGTAATCATTCCGAAATCATAATTTTAATGAGATCTGCAATTTTAATTTTTTTTCTTTTACAATTCTCTCAACACCTCGTTGGGTGTTTATCATTTACATATTATATATAAAAACAATGTTTTTAATTATCTGTAGGATGTAAATGATAAACACCCACCGATGGTATTAAGGGAATTGTGAAAGAAAAAATTAAAAAATTGTGGGATCTCATGCAAATTATGTCTTCGGAATCATTACTGCATGGTCATTGGAATGGATCAATATAGTATATATGCTCTGAATCTTGTAATACAACTTCATTGAGCTTGCAATTAGAAATTTTCGGATGTTATAGGGAGTATAAAATTGAAAATATGCATTCCTTGTGAAAACATATATATATATATATATATATATATATCCATGTTTCATTGTCTTACCTGTTGAAAATGGTAGCATCCAAACAGTTAGTTTTTCTAAAACTAACACTGTTGTACTGTGAATGGTGAAAAGTTTGTGCCGAACTACACATGTACATGTAGACTTGCCGAGTCGACATCCCAAATTCCGGTGGGCGCCGGAGAAGCTCTGGTTTACAGAGCTTCTGAATCCAATCCTTGTCCAGTGTAACGGACAGACGAAGACCACTTGAAGAGGAAGTTATTTGTGCCAAATGGCACTACTTAGGAAACATCTCCAAACAAAGTAAAGAAATATAGAGATGTTCTTTCTTTTTTTTGTAAATACCAATAAAATGATATGTATTAAGAACTTATATTTTAAGAGATAAGCTTTGTTTTAAGGGTTTGGGGGAGGGGGTGCCCCAAATTCTTCTTCTTTTTTTTTTTAATTAAAAAAAAAAAAAAAAAATTTTAATTTTTTTTTTTTTTTTACTTAGGACCAAAAAAAAAAAAAAGATGAGGTCATACGCTATTTCTTATATTTCATTCTTCCTTTTTTAAGGTTTGATTATACAATTCGCTTCTGTTTGAGCACAGCAGATATCATCAGGAGTATTATCTCTTAAAGACAGGTAGCCGTCTGCTGTGCTATAGCGTAATCTTTCACAGCATCGAGATTTCTGCACCAGAGAAATTAAATTTTAAATATATAAAGGACAAAAGAAACAACATATCTGGGTTCCAATTTTACGGAAGACTGATACATTTGTCTTTTAAATTTAAAAAAAAAAAAGAGGGAAGAGAGAGAGAGAAAGAGAGAGAGAGAGAGGGGAGAAGGAGAGAGAAAGGGAGAGAAAGAAAGAGAAAGAGAGACGTATGTGCCTGGGTGATTGTCTCATCTACTCTATCTCACTGTCTTTCTTCCCGTCCCCAGCTGAAAATGTGAAGCAACCAAGTCTGTATATCTGAAGCACTGGTGCCTGAAGCAAGCAGTGGTGGCACTAACATTTACAAAGACAGTGATGAAGCGAACTAGAGATACGGATTTTCATTCTAAAGAGCCCATGTGATGCTGCCACAACTACAACGAACGGTTGTAGGACTAGTACTAGTTTTAGTGAATGTAGACTGTAGCAGCACCTTAATCATCTCACAACAGCTGGACAGAGAGAGAGAGAGAGAGAGAAAGGGGGAGGGTACCCTTACTACTGACATGCAAAGGGGTTGTTAGGTAAGCAAGGAGGTAGAGATAGATGTTATAAAGGGGTTAGGTGGGTGAAGAAAGGAATAGACAAGGACGGGGGGGGGTGAGACTCCAGAAAAAGACGAAACCGAGAGAGGGGCGGAGGCCCCTAAGGTAGAGTGTAGTCAGAAGATGGGTCAAAGAAGAGAAGGAGTTGATAGTGAGACCCCTAAGGAATTCATTCCGACTACACCCGTAAGCAGGGCGGTACAAGTGATGAATGGAGAATCCAGTAAGCCCTGACACAATAAAACTGAACCTTAAAGTAACTTAATCAAGTAGAATAAAAAAAAGAAATGGAGAAAAAACAAACAAACAAAAATATTAGGGATATTATTTAGGAACACCTTCAAAATTGTGTTAGGCTCTTGTTTTTTTTTTGTTTTTTTAATTTTCTGTTACAAAAACAATTATTTTTACACACATTTTTTTTTTTAATTTTCTGTTACAAAAACAATTATTTTTACACACATTTTTTTTTTTAATTTTCTGTTACAAAAACAATTATTTTTACACACATTTTTTTTTTTTTTAATTTTCTGTTACAAAAACAATTATTTTTACACACATTTTTTTTTTTATTCTAAGACATTGAAAAGCACAGTTCTATTTCAATATTAATACTACTCTTACTATATATGTACACTCTGAGATGAGTTTAATCAAAATATAACTTAATTTATTATTATTACTACTACTACTACTACTAGTAATAATATGCGACTGGAGTATATATAAAATGTTGCGTTTGCTAATGAACAGCCGCTTGTGACAATCTCTTGTTTCTGTACGCTATTCCCCCCACCCCAAGAGGTAATGTCTGGGAAGACAGTCTTATGAATGACATCAGAACAGATAATAAACTACCCCCCCCCACCAAAAAAAAAGAAGAGGATATGGTAATCCCTTGGAGGATATTATCATGACCACAAAACAGATGCTACACTACCCCCTAAAAAGGAGGAAAAATGCCTGGGAAAATGGTATCATAACAACAGAACTAATACTACAACACATCCCCCACCACAAACAAAAAGGAAGAAATAATGCCTGGGAGGATAGTATCATGACAGCAGAACATATATGATACTGCTACCCCCCCCACCCCCACCCCCCACCCCCACCCAGGAATTCAGCATTGAAAGTTAATATTAGTTTCAAATAGTATAGTAAACTGAATTGAGCATTAAAAAGATTGTAATAGTATAGTTCGGATTCAGATCTAGAAGTAATAGTATAGTTCAGATTCAGATCTAGAAGTAATAGTATAGTTCGGATTCAGATCTAGAAGTAATAGTATAGTTCAGATTCAGATCTAGAAGTAATAGTATAGTTCGGATTCAGATCTAGATGTAATAGTATAGTTCAGATTCAGATCTAGAAGTAATAGTATAGTTCAGATTCAGATCTAGAAGTAATAGTACAGTTCAGATTCAGATCTAGAAGTAATAGTATAGTTCAGATTCAGATCTAAAAGTAATAGTATAGTTCGGCTTCAGATCTAAAAGTAATACTATAGTTCAGATTCAGATCTAAAAGTAATAGTATAGTTCGGCTTTAGATCTAAAAGTAATAGTATAGTTCGGATTCAGATCTAGAAGTAATAGTACAGTTCAGATTCAGATCTAGAAGTAATAGTATAGTTCGGATTCAGATCTAAAAGTAATACTATAGTTCAGATTCTGATCTAAAAGTAATAGTATAGTTCAGATTCAGATCTAGAAGTAATAGTATAGTTCGGATTCAGATCTAGAAGTAATAGTATAGTTCGGATTCAGATCTAAAAGTAATACTATAGTTCAGATTCAGATCTAAAAGTAATACTATAGTTCAGATTCAGATCTAGAAGTAATAGTATAGTTCGGATTCAGATCTAGAAGTAATAGTATAGTTCAGATTCAGATCTAAAAGTAATAGTATAGTTCAGATTCAGATCTAGACGTAATAGTATAGTTCAGATTCAGATCTAGAAGTAATAGTATAGTTCGGATTCAGATCTAAAAGTAATAGTATAGTTAGGATTCAGATCTAAAAGTAATAGTATAGTTAGGATTCAGATCTAAAAGTAATAGTATAGTTAGGATTCAGATCTAGAAGTAATAGTATAGTTCGGATTCAGATCTAAAAGTAATAGTATAGTTCGGATTCAGATCTAAAAGTAATAGTATAGTTCGGATTCAGATCTAAAAGTAATAGTATAGTTAGGATTCAGATCTAGAAGTAATAGTATAGTTCGGATTCAGATCTAAAAGTAATAGTATAGTTCGGATTCAGATCTAAAAGTAATAGTATAGTTAGGATTCAGATCTAGAAGTAATAGTATAGTTCGGATTCAGATCTAAAAGTAATAGTATAGTTAGTATTCAGATCTAGAAGTAATAGTATAGTTCGGCGTCAGATCTAAACGTAATAGTATAGTTCGGATTCAGATCTAGAAGTAATAGTATAGTTCGGATTCAGATCTAGAAGTAATAGTATAGTTCAGATTCAGATAGATATACACCAAATCTCCATTATAATTTTATTTCTATCACAGTATATATTTTGTTTCTCAGTTGAATTTAAGAGAAAACTAGACCATTCGTTAACGGTTGAGTTAGTATTTGTCATATATATTATTAAATATATAATTTCTTAATTTTGAGATTGGTTGATAATCATGTTTTTACAAGATGGTATTCCCTTGAAAATTGATGACATAAAGGATGAATGGTTGATTTTGGCAACTTTGGAAAAAAAATAAAGCTCATTTTGTTACCTCATCCATTTTGAAGTAACTATATATATTTATTTAATAATAATAATACTAATGAAGTGTATACGGTGACATGCAAGCAAGATGACAAGCAACCAAGATCCACAGACTATAGTCTGTAGTATACTATATCTTCAGGAGTTTAAGCGAGTGTCTAATAGACGTTTGGTGACCCAAATGGTGCAGGTCATCGAGATAAAGTGTCTCTTATCCCCCCCGCTCACTCTGATTTGATGACGTCATCATATGTGCTCATGGACAAACAAACAAGATCCATATAATTTTAATAGTATACAAGACTCCAGGAGTTTAGATGTTCGTCTAGGAGACAACTTTCTTTTTTTGTTTTTTTACTACTACTAAGGGGCTACTGTGATTAGGGGCCAGATTTAAATTTTAAGTGGGGAGTTGGGCAGCAAGATGTCTGCTCACATTACATTTAAATTTTTGCAAGTTGAGGAAACAGGGAGCAGGGAGGAGATTCCAAAGGCAAGCGGCCTGAGGAAAGAAGCTTTTAGAGTAGAAAGTTTTCTGGCAATTGGAGGCCCCCTACAATGAAAGGGGGGGGGGATTTTTCTGCTAGTCGGGTTTGTCGGGTGGGGGGGGGATTCATGTTCAAGGGGTATAAGCGTAGTAAGTTCGTCGGAGCACATTATGTGGAAGTACTTGCAAACCAAGCACAGGGATGCAACATTGTAGCGATGGGACAGAGGCAGAAGCTTGGTAGACAGTGCGAGACTTATTAGGTTAGAGACTCTTTTTGGTACCCTGCCCAAGAGGGAGAGAGACTGGTGGTTGGTGCACCAGCCCAGAAGTGGCAACAATACTCCATGCATGGGCGAATGGTGGCTTTATAAGAGATACAGGATACTGGCAGCTGTGACCTGAAGGGATTTCTTCCTCCTCTTTCTTATTTGATGGATGATGTCATCATTTTCTGACATCATCCACGATGCCCAGTTATCACAAACTATTTTAATGAATGACGTCACCAAGTGTGCACAGAGACGAATAAGATAAAAAAAAAAAACAAGATCCACAGATTTAGTGGTATATAGATAAATATTTTTGAATATATCGGCTAGAGAAATAGTGTGTGTGTGTATGTGTTTATAATTTTGAAAACTTGAGATAAAACTTTGTCTCCAATGTTAGTTCACAATTTAAACATGGCTGGTACAGGATCTGTACGAAGCCAAAACAAATCTCATAATTTTTAATTTTATTTCTTACAGATATTTTTTTTTCTTTTAGTGTTAGGATTTTATAGGAGGAGACAAAAATATGTATTTTACCCATTTTACAAACTTTTTACCATTTTTTTTTTCATATTTAAAAAAGAAAAACTTTTTTATTATATGGGCATCTCTTATTTTAATCTATAATCCCATTTCAACGTTTTAATAAAAAATAAAAATAATTTATTTTATAAACACACACATACATACATACATACATATATTTATATCCCAAATTGTAGTGCTTGTATAGGTGTTGGTTCATAATGTTAATCTAATGAAACTACAGTGTTTATAAAATAGTACTTAATAACAAGTAGAGCTGTATTTTAGTTTATTTATACAAACATTTCTGGTTACATATGTGCATACATGTTCAGCAGTAACTTTATTCAAAGTCCAGCTTCGCCAGACCACAGTAAATATACCCTGTATAAATGTATATTTCCTGAGGAAGCTGAACTTTGAATAAAGTCACAGCTGAACATGTATGCACATATGCAGCCAAAATGTTATATATATATATATATATATATATATATATATATATATATCATATCTTGTCCCGGTAGAAAAAATAAACAAGAGTACTCAATTGTAGTACAAAGGCAAGATATATATTTTATTTACATATTATACAATTAGAATTTAATCGTACAGCACCCAGGTTTCACAAATTGACTAGCCTGAGGACGAGGAGAAAAAAGTCAAAACGATTAGGGGGGGGGGGGGGGGAGACAATTGTTTTGTTTTCTTCCATCTACGGCTGATGATACTTTTGATTTTTTTCTTCTAGTCCTCAGCTAATCGATAGTTTATTTGTGAAACACGGGTACTGTACGATTAATTTTTAATCGTATAGTATGTAAATATATATATATATATATATATATATACATATATATTCCATGATAAATGCCAGTATACTGAAATCATATGCCTTTAATAGGGTTAAGATGAAAATTCATATACACTAAATGTACAAAAGCAAGGAAATTCCCAAATTTTTACACTTTTATTGTCATTAAGGGTATGCGAGCACAATAGGGCTATGTATATTACTGGTAGGAATTTTTCTTCAGCGTACTTCATCCACTCATGCATAGAGATTTATACTGTAGTGATGTGATAATGAAATGGTTTGGTTGATATGTAGTCATACCCTTAATGTCAATAAAAGTGTAAAAATTTGGGAATTTCCTTGCTTTTGTACATTTAGTGTATATGAATTTTCATCTTAACCCTATTAAGGGCATATGATTTCAGTATACTGGCATTTATCATGGAATGTCACTACTTTTGTAAAGGCTATGCCTCAAGAAAATGGTAATTTTTAAGTTTTTTTTAATTTTCTGGAAAACTAAGATATATGGTAAACTGAAATTAAAATGCCATCAACTAGACCCTAGAACCTCTATCTCTGGCAAAAAATCAGCTGAATCGATCAAATAGTTGATGAGATACAGGGTGGCACACGCGTACGTACGTACGTACACACAGATAACACAAAATCACTCCTGCCCTTTCTGGATCTCTGGGTTGCCTTGACTAATGATGCTGAAATTTTACACACTTATAGACCCTATCAAATGAAAATTTTGTGCAAAGTTTAAAATAATTTGGTTTATTGGTTTTTGAGTTATGACTGATCAAAGAAATGAGATTTCTAGCATAGGTCGTTTTTGAAGTCTATTAAGGGATAGAGTGCTATCGCGCCTCCCTTGATATATATATAAAATCGAAGCTTCGATTTGTTTTCATTTCGTGAGTCGCTGATGATTTGAATAGACTCTAACGGAATTTTAAACAATGAAAGATTAATCCATGTCAATGAAACCGTGGTACGTCTCTGAAATATGTAACATAGTTTTTAAATAAATAATTTATATTTTAGCTCTCACATTTTTGCAATCGAGCACTTTGATTTCTTTTTAACATACCCTGACGCACTATATATATATATATATATATATATATATATATATATATAAATAAGAGAGAGAGAGAGAGAGAGAGAGAGAGAGAGACTCTTCATCCGATTTATTTTTGAACAGGTCTTTGATTAGTCCTCTATAATATTAGAAAACATGTAACTCGTTGGTTACCCATTGGGCTATTTTTATCCATAGCTTGGAGGTAGAGTTCACGCCTTTTTCGAATGGTATTAGAATCCCGCCAACCTCCGAAATACAAAAATTTGGAAAATTTATCCCTCAAAATCTAGAGATTTCACCAAGATTCTGTCGATTTGTGGATTCTTGTTGAATGTGTAACAATCTCCTACTTTTGGATGGGGATGATAGAAGAAAAGAAAAATAAGCATATGTTGATCTATTTCGACCGATAAAAAGTCCCTCAAGTATTAATAGTTACTAACGCGACCCATGAAAATTCCAGGGTTGCTTTCTTCAACTATCTGCATAATTTACTGTTAATCATATTTCTCATTAACTAATAAATGTACGTAAGGTTTAATAATATTACAAAAAAAAAAAAATCGTTTTTTTCTTCTTCCATAAAAATAATTGTCAGCTAAATATTCTTGTCTCTTCTTTATTTATTTATTAAAATTTCTGACAATTTAAATCTTTTCAAAACAATATTCTTTCTTTTTACCATAAAAAATAGTTATCAAATAAATATCTATATATTTAGACGATAGCGTGTGTGTTCGTGTGTCACGCTTACATCAAAAGCTCTGCGCATGCGTGCCGCACCTAGATTTGGAAAAGCATTCAAGTCACCTAATTTTCGTAATATTTTCAAGTATTTCCCTTTGGCGCAACGGTTAGCGACGTAGGATTTTGACGTCGGCCCGCCAACATCTATGATTTTTTTTTTCTACATCGAAGGGGGGGGGGATAGGGAGGGGACGACCGGGAAGACATATTAATATGATGTTCATTTTTTTAAATAAATATACAAATCAAATCTTATATTTTATTCAAACATGTATAGGTTAGGAACAAGATAATTAGTATTGAAAACATCATTTCGTGTAATTTACACGGGTCCCGCTAGTTTATTCAATAAATTAAAAAAAAACATTTTAATCATTGTTTATAGAAATTATTGAATATACATGGAGAAAATTTTCTGACTCCCTATGGGGTAACCCTCTTAATAGAGTACTAGCCTACCTGCCTGCTTATTCCTAGAATTCCTAAAATCTGGCCCATTAAAATTTAGATTACCCCCAAATGCAGAATACTTTAGATATATTGATGATATTTAGATTTTTCTTCCCGAAAACACACAAATAGAAAATCTTAAAAACGAATTAAACACAGTTGAACTCTCCATAAAGTTTACCCATGAAACGGAGAAAAATAACTCGATGGATAAACATACTTATGATAAAATCTAACAAGTCTAACCTTCAAAGTATATCGCAAAACTACACCAGACTATGTAAATTTTTACTCACACCATGACAAAACCAAAACGAGCATGATAATCGTTTTTTTTTTCTATGTGTACTCAGAATTTGTAGCTGACAATATCTTAATGAACAATTCAATTACAAATTCACTCAAAACTGTAGAATCGAATTGGCACTTCCTGGCATTCAGCTCCAATAGTTCATATGTACATATTGGTTGAATGAAGCAACATTTATATATTAGATTATTCACTCATGAACTAGCAGCCAATCAGAGAATGGACTTGTCTATCTGAGCATAATTAAACATTCTAGCTTTAATACAAACCGGTTTTCTCATGTACTCTTCAGTTTATTTGTTTCTAGCTGAACTGGTTGTATAGTTGAGCAGTGACTACTAAATTCAATATGGTGCTGTGAACAGGATGCATGGATCCTGAAGATTTGGGAATATTATCTTTTCAATGCAGGGATCTCTGCCAGCTCAGCCAAAACCTATGCTGTCACATTTACAAGTGAAAAGCTAACAAAGAAAAACCTACAAATGATGGATCAGACAATGTTAAAAGAGCTTGGGGTCGCATCAATGGGAGAAGACCTGTCAATCCTTAAGCAAGCTAAGGAGCTTTCCATTAAGACAATATGCAGCCAAACTGACCCAGCTCTATTTAGAAATACCCCCCCCCCTCAACAATTAAGAATTGATTGGGAAGTGTTCACCAAAATGACAGGTATGTCGACATCTCAGGCCAACATCCAGTTATACAATTCTGCTGATGAGTCCGTCCAGAATGCCATGGTCAACACCCACCCTGAATTCTTCACTACTGAGTTTTACAAGCTACTAGGGATGATAGAGGTATTGGTCACTCATAGGTCAAATCCCATCGTTGATCATCTCACTTTTGCCTCTATGTCACAGGGTGAGACTGAGATAATACAGAACTACTTCGTCCAACTCCGGGTCACAGCCCTGGACTGCAATCTTTTATGTCCCCTTTGTAAGCATGATCTGTTCGATATGTACATCAAGGACCAACTCATCAGGAAAATAGCGAACGACATACTCCAAGCAGACATCTGTTAAAAAATGGGGCTCACAATGAATAACCTAGTCCCATCAAGAAAAATCGTTCAGACTGAGTAGATTTCACACTTGTCAGTATTGTCAGGGACGGTTGTCTGTGAAAATACAGAACTATCTCATTTGCCTCCTGGGCCACAGCCCTGAACTGCAATCTTTTATGTCCCTTTTGTAATCATGATCTGTTCGACATGTACATCAAGGACCACCTCATCAGATGAATAGTGAACGGCACACTCCAAGCAGACCTGCTGCGTAAATCTCTCAAACAGAATGTCTGTCATTCTGAGACATTCGAATCAGCATGGTGAGACCAAACTTCAATGCCCGACACCTGACATGGTTATTGCATGCATGTCTACATACCACAAACAAAAAACCAGTGCTCCACAAACTAATAAAGATAATGTTCGTACCAGCATTTTCTCTAATTGCGATGATAATAAATTCACTAAAATCTATGAACAGAATTGTATCATTGTCCCTATAATCAGTCATGGCTTGATAGGTTGCTAATTCCACCATTCTATTGTATCATTGTCCCTATAATCAGTCATGACTTGATAGGTTGCTAATTCCACCATTCTATTGTATCATTGTCCCTATAATCAGTCATGACTTGATAGGTTGCTAATTCCACCATTCTATTGTATCATTGTCCCTATAATCAGTCATGACTTGATAGGTTGCTAATTCCACCATTCTATTGTATCATTGTCCCTATAATCAGTCATGACTTGATAGGTTGCTAATTCCACCATTCTATTGTATCATTGTCCCTATAATCAGTCATGACTTGATAGGTTGCTAATTCCACCATTCTATTGTATCATTGTCCCTATAATCAGTCATGACTTGATAGGTTGCTAATTCCACCATTCTATTGTATCATTGTCCCTATAATCAGTCATGACTTGATAGGTTGCTAATTCCACCATTCTATTGTATCATTGTCCCTATAATCAGTCATGACTTGATAGGTTGCTAATTCCACCATTCTATTGTATCATTGTCCCTATAATCAGTCATGACTTGATAGGTTGCTAATTCCACCATTCTATTGTATCATTGTCCCTATAATCAGTCATGACTTGATAGGTTGCTAATTCCACCATTCTATTGTATCATTGTCCCTATAATCAGTCATGACTTGATAGGTTGCTAATTCCACCATTCTATTGTATCATTGTCCCTATAATCAGTCATGACTTGATAGGTTGCTAATTCCACCATTCTATTGTATCATTGTCCCTATAATCAGTCATGACTTGATAGGTTGCTAATTCCACCATTCTATTGTATCATTGTCCCTATAATCAGTCATGACTTGATAGGTTGCTAATTCCACCATTCTATTGTATCATTGTCCCTATAATCAGTCATGACTTGATAGGTTGCTAATTCCACCATTCTATTGTATCATTGTCCCTATAATCAGTCATGACTTGATAGGTTGCTAATTCCACCATTCTATTGTATCATTGTCCCTATAATCAGTCATGACTTGATAGGTTGCTAATTCCACCATTCTATTGTATCATTGTCCCTATAATCAGTCATGACTTGATAGGTTGCTAATTCCACCATTCTATTGTATCATTGTCCCTATAATCAGTCATGACTTGATAGGTTGCTAATTCCACCATTCTATTGTATCATTGTCCCTATAATCAGTCATGACTTGATAGGTTGCTAATTCCACCATTCTATTGTATCATTGTCCCTATAATCAGTCATGACTTGATAGGTTGCTAATTCCACCATTCTATTGTATCATTGTCCCTATAATCAGTCATGACTTGATAGGTTGCTAATTCCACCATTCTATTGTATCATTGTCCCTATAATCAGTCATGACTTGATAGGTTGCTAATTCCACCATTCTATTGTATCATTGTCCCTATAATCAGTCATGACTTGATAGGTTGCTAATTCCACCATTCTATTGTATCATTGTCCCTATAATCAGTCATGACTTGATAGGTTGCTAATTCCACCATTCTATTGTATCATTGTCCCTATAATCAATCATGACTTGATAGGTTGCTAATTCCACCATGGCATCTATTTCGTCCGAGAGATGAATGTCTTCGGAGGAAGGGGTGTGTAAAGAATAGGAAAGTAAGGATATCCATTGTGGAGACTGGATTGCGGGATATGGCATCAGAACCCTGATGCAACTTTCCTGGCAGTGCTGGATTGTAAAAAATATACCTTAATAATTTCACTTTAAGTTTAAAGAGGAGTGAGTTATGTATCTCACCCAGGTCCATGTCACGGAATACTCCTATTAAGGGATGGCGGTTTGTTACTACTATTACGTTAGGGCAGCCCATAATGAATATACAACATTCATCTAATTCCCAGGCAATTGCTGCTGCTTCGCCTTCAAAGAGTGCAGATCGGCACTCTGCATCAGTGCAAAATCTGCTGCCTGCAAATACAATGTGCTAGCCCTCATGACAACATACCGATGCTTTCTCGGTGAGACATGTACAGTGCTTCTGAAATAGCAGGAAACCAATGCTTTCTTTACTTCAGTGTGGAGTCAGCTCACAAAGATTGATGTAGAAAGAACCATAGAATTTCCACGGAGTCCCGCTAGTAAATAATATATTATACACACACGCATCCAAGATCTAAGGTTTGAACCGTGCGGTCAGCGGATCAGTTGTATAGCCACAATGATGAGTCTTTAAAAAAAGCAAAACAAGTGCTTGTCTGTAGATATAAAATATTTAATTATTGAATTATAATTATCAGCCTCCTTAAAAGGGAGGCTACTCGGTTTGGGAATAATTAATTGTTTGGCTTAAAGCAGTAATGTAATGGTTCCCTCCCTTGGTTGAATCTTCTTACTTAGAGACAACTGAATAGTACTGATAACAGCCAGTATTTACACTTCTTATTCGCACAACTGATCGGTTGGGCACATGGATATAGATGTTGAGTTATAAGACCCGAAATCTAAGGTTCGAACCGTGTGACTGGCGGATCAGTTGTATAGCCACACTGATGAGTTTTTACAAGACGAAACAAGCGCTTGTCTGTAGATATAAAATATTATTAGATTATAAATATATATATATATGTATTTTTTAGAAATCTAATGAGTTTTTTTTTTCTAGATAGTTGTGTTCACTTTTTATATCCATCCAAAATGTGGGAAACCTTTATACCACACCCTGTATAAATGGCGTGACGAACAAACGACAGAATTTTATAATAGATTATTCTACATATATTGTAAATGACAATTTCCTTTCTATGCAATATTTCTTGGAGAGATTCCCCAAGAAATGTTTTCTCTGCCGTTTTTCACTTTGATTAAATTACCCTCTTCTTCTGTTTCCTTTTCACGGTTCATTGCATCTGACATATGGCAGTTGGCTGCCATCTTTTTTACTATCCATTGGCTTCTGTGATCTTATACCATTACAGCGCGCGCTTCACCATCGTCAATGTTGAGCTAACAAAGGAAAAAAGACCCCGAAAACAAAAGACATTTTCAGTAGAATATAGGTGTCATTTTGGAAGTAAAAATGTTCATTCTGTAAGCAATTAGTGACTGATGTTATCAGTGGAGAATGGACACATAAATGGCGGGAAACAAAATTGAACTGATTTCTTTTGGTTGGTGGCAGTCTGTCACTAATGACTACTCTGTAGTCATTAACAATGTTGGAATTTTCTTATTATATATATATATATATATATATATATATATATAAGTTAGGTATGTGTATATGTTTATATATTTTTATGTACAGGATTAACTCCTAAACTAATTAACCGATCATTATGAAATTTCAGATATATCAGAGTTGCATTAAATTTGATCCATAGTCATTAGACACCTTTTAAGCAAAATTCCCTGAATTTTAATTTCTTCTTAAGACGCTATAAGCTTAAATTATTTTCCCATATTCAATGTTGTTGGTTATTTGTGTATTCCGTATGCTGATGAGCACGTCGGCTGAAACATAGTAAAAAGAATGAACAGCAACAGTAAGTATAACATTGTTCTAATCAGAGTTGTGAAGTCAAAGTTGGAGTCGGAGGTTTTGGAAGGAGTCGGAGTGGAACTTGTCGGAGTCAAATCATTTAATATTTGAAGAATAAATAGGCAGTCTGAATATTAGAAGACTTTAAAATTGGGAGTGGGAGTCAGAATCTTTGAAATCGTCAGAGTCTGATTTCATACCTTCCGACCCTGCAACCTTTGTTCTAATACAAAATAGTTTTAACCTTAAAAAAAAAAAAAAAAAAAAAAAAAAAATATATATATATATATATAATAATAATAATAATAATAATAATAATAATAATCATCATCATCATCAGCAGCAGCAGCAGCGGTGTAACGTCGGTTTTACATGCTGGCATGTGCTGGCTGGCTTTTAAAAAATTGACTTCCAAACTAATCTTTATTTATCCCTCTTTCTCTCAACTCCATCCTTATTACTTGCTCCCATGTTTTCCATGGGCTGACCCTGCTACCTCAATTGTTCTACATCTTCTAACCCAAGAAACTCTCATCCATTCTTTAAATGTGACCATACCAACATAGCCCCATGTTCAGCACTGATCTCCCCATACTGTCTAGATTTAATCTCTCTCTAAGTTCATCAGATCTGAGCCTGTCTTTAAGACTTACGTTACACATCCCATGTATCATCCTCATGTTATTTCCCTCCATGCAACGCATGTCCTCAACCCCAGCACGGGCGAGGTTTCAATTCCATTCATCATCGCACTGCATACACATGCCTGATAGACTGTTCCCTTGGTCGAAAGTGGTAACGCTTTGCTGATCAGTAATGGCAAAAGTTCCCTGAACTTAACTTAAACATAGTTTCAAAGGTTGCAAAAAAGAAAAGAGAGAGAGGGAGAGAGAGAGACGGGGGGGGGGGGGGGGAAAGAGAAAGATATAGAGAGAGAGATGACCAGGTGGTAAATTGTAAAGCGAGTTTATCTGGTCTCTCGTGCTTGATAATTACCCAATGAAAGCTTTTTACACAAGAGGCATTCCTTTATGCATAGACAAGTTCACTAATGGCTAAGTGGGGCCATCAAAGGCTTGGATTGCATTATCGAGAAACAAAACAGATTTGGATTACTCAAAAATAATTTGCCTCTAACAAAAACAAAACAAAACAAAACAAACATTATCTTTTACTAGTTGGACCTACCCGACGTTGCCTGGGAATCTTTTTGCTTTCATTTTCGTTTCGCTTTTTTAAAAAAATTTTTTATTTAAAATTTTTTTTTTTTTTTTTTTTTTTTAACTATGTCAGTTTTTAAATAGGATTCTAAAAGCTAAGAATCAAGTTGAATTATTACGGTATCATTTGGTCATTAAACTATTTATCGAACCAAATTATAATAAAAGTATCTGTCCATTATGGCGTCGATTCTCAACGTCTTGATGGAGAAAACAAAATGTAATCAACTCTTTTTACAAATAAATATTAATAGTTTTTCACTAAACATAATAGTTAATCTGAAGTTAATTAAAATCTGTTTATTATTATTTTTTTATATTTACTGATAAGCAGGGATTCATTAGTAGATTTAAAAAAAAAAAAAACTTGCCAATTAGTCGCACAAACAATTTATGTATTTATTATATATTAAAAGATTTATTTTAATTGAAAAATTATTGTGAAAGATGCACTCAAGCTTAATTAAAATAAATCTTTTAATATATAACAAATAAATAAACTGTTTGTGCAACTAATTGGTAAGTTTTTTTATGTACTAATAAATCACCGCTTATCAAGGCCCAAAGGAAACGCGAGGATAAAAGTTAATGAATTTGTAAAGCGGATGATGAGACAACACCATGAGGATTAGTGACGATTGTTTAAACTGGGCAGAATTTGATTATGTAAGAGGACGGCTTTACAAGAATTTGTTAACATTGGACTTGAAAACGACCCTGTTGTAGTCAGCTAGGAAGCAGCCCCGTGGTATTGTGTTCCCCAGACGAGTAGTTCTAGGAAAGAAACTCTGCTCATGGAAGCTCCGTTTAGTTTTAGGTACACAGAGGAAGGAAGTAAAATTATTTACAGTGGTTGTAACGAGATGAGTTTTTGTTTTTAATGCTATACAGAGGAGAACCGTGGATTGAAGCTCAGTCGAGCACCTACCATTAAAATAACGATAGAGCAGAGAAAGACTAACAACCTCTGTTCTGTGAGAAAGAGGCTGTAGGGAAAAGAAGAGAACATCACCCACTAGATTTCGAAGTCGGTTTTGTACTCTGTAAAGACAGGAAACGGTTCTCTGAGCGGCACCTCCCCAGATGTGGCAACAATACTCCATCTTAGTGCGTAATATTGTTTTAATCTATTTATAAGATTGATGTAAACAGATTCCAATATGTTCAATCTATTAATACATGAGGATTTGCTAAGAATTTTAAGGCCTTTAATGACTTTATTTGTTTAAATGCTTCCAAATTCCATTCAAATTTCAAGAGGTCACAAAGTAACACATTTTTTTTCCAACTATAAACAAAAGATTAGAATGCCTGACTTGTTTATGAAGAAATCGAAATGCATTCCAGTGGATTTAATTTAGTAATTAAATTATTTTTGATAGGATCCTCTTAAAGTCCGTTTTAGTATCTTACGTCCTTTCATTTTTAATTTTGATACATATTTGATTAATAGTAAATAATAACAAATAATAATGTATAAGTCACATAGAGGCGAGAAATACATACACACGAGAAGTTGTAACAATTTTACAAACATACACTGACTTTCTTTAAGTATAAAATAGGTTCAGGAAGGATTCAAGTGTCAAAATACTGACCTTTATTTTTGTGCTGCTGTAGTCTATGATATAGGCAAACAAAATGGCCGAAACTCAATGTGATCGTGTATTAAGCAAAACTAAAAAACAAACAAATTTTTTAAATGAGGATTGATAATCTGGGTTATTTCGTCACAAATCATCTATGTGATCAGTGACTGTGTCTATGTATATTTATATGTGTGTGTGTGTGACTTTGTCTATGTATATTTATATATGTGTGTGTGTGTGTGTGTGACTGTATCTATATGTGTGTGTGACTGTGTCTATGTATATTTATATGTGTGTGTGTGTGTGTGTGACTGTGTCTATATGTGTGTGTGACTGTGTCTATGTATATTTATATGTGTGTGTGTGACTGTGTCTATGTATATTTATATGTGTGTGTGTGACTGTGTCTATGTATATTTATATGTGTGTGTGACTGTGTCTATGTATATTTATATGTGTGTGTGTGACTGTGTCTATTTATGTGTGTGTGACTTTGTCTATGTATATGTGTGTGAAAAAGACAAACGAAAAAAACAAAACAAAGTTAAATACAGGAAAAAAGCATCAAGAAATTTTTTTTCCTGTATTTAAATTTGTTTTTTTCCGTTTGTCTTTCACGGCATTTCATGACATATCGTGCATTTTATCCCCCCCCTCTCTCTCTCTCTCTCATATATATATATATATATATATATATATATATATATATATATATATATATTATTTCATGTAGAATTGCTTCATTTTTTATATTTATAGAATTGAGATGAGATATTTTCTTTTCTCATTAAGATACAACTAAAGTTTAAAAAATTGATTTTATTTAACATACATATAACTATCTATATATAAATATCTATATATAAATAACTATATATAAATATATATATAGACTATGATATGGTGTAGGTGTCCACTATGATGAACAAATAAAAAAAGATGAAGGAATGAAGAAAAAGAAAAAAAGTAGAGAAAAATAGATAAATGTGAACCACTGTTAAATTAGTAATTCATTTATATGTATGTTTCGATGTATTGTTTTTATTAACCAGTTATAAACATTTTGGAAGAAAAAAGTGAAAAAGATTCGATTGTCATAACATATTTGGAACTTTTAACTACAAGTGAATATGGTTAAAGTAATAATTTCCCTTTGGTCCGAGTGAAAAAAAGGAAAAGAAAAAAAGGGATATATAAATTAAATGAATACGATTACATTGTGATTTTTTAGCCTGATTTTTGCAAATGTACACTGATGAAGCCTTTTCGTTAGGGTCTATGATATATTGTATATCAGATAAATATATATTTTCAGAATGGGCAGAAACAATTGTCTGATAATAAAGTGTTGTTAGATGAAATCTGGAATATGTTCTGAATAATTATATATATACATATATATATATATATATATATATATATATATATATATATATATATATATAATAATGATAATAATCCAGGTAAAAACATCCACAGGGTAGTAATCCAAAGAATTTCAACCGAGTTTATAAAAAGTGCTCACTATCAAATAGAGCTTTATATATGATTATTTTTATTTACACAGACATGTACAAAATCTGCGACACTGGCATGTCGATGTTATCGATCAACAGTTATTATAAACTGAGATCTCATCAGGCAGAGTTAGAATCTGATCTTAACCTCAGTTCATTCTCTCCAAATATGATCTGAGGTTAAGATTGGATTCTAACTCTGCCTGATGAGATCTCAGTTTATAATAACTGTTGATCGATAACATTGACATGCCAGTGTCGCAGATTTTGTACATGTCTGTGTAAATAAAAATAATCATATATATATATATATTAGATGAATCCGGAGAGTCTAGTATAACATAAAAATCAACAACTCTAAAACGGAACTGAATCACGACCTATAACTCACTGTAAATTTGAAAACTATCTCTATTTATATAAGTATGTTTATATATTTGTATGTACAGGATTCACTCCTAAAATAATTAACCGATCATTATGAATTTTGGAACGCATCTGCTAGGCGTAAGGGTGGGAATGTGGACTATATTTAGTTTGATGCACAGGAGGTAAAAAGGGAATGGAAGCCCTTCATGAAAATTCAGATATCTCCGATTTTTATGAAATTTAAACAATAGGTATTAGACATTAATTAATAAATATTCCCCAAATGTCAGTTTCTTTGGAGCATTTTAAATGGCTTTTAGGGGAGGGGGAGGCATAATATGGACTCGGCCTCCCATTTGAAAATTCAAATATATCAGATTTGCACCGAATTTAATCCATAGTCATTAGACACCAATTAAGCAAGATTATCTGAATTTCAATTTCTTCTTAATACTCCTTAAGCTTAAGCCTTAAATTTTACACATATTCTAGAATCAAAATCATGTTATGGATTTTGATCAAAATTGGAATAAGGATTCTAATATAAGGTTTAGTATCATAATATTTTTTATTCTAATCTTGGTAAGGGGGATATAGAACTGTTGCGAATTTATTTTACCTGTCCTGGGACCGGTATTCTTCTAGTTTTTCTATAAACTATGTTGAATAAATGCTGAAGATTTCATAGCAATTGTATAATTCTACGATTGTTTACGAAGAGTAGCGTCGAGGGGGGGGGGCCTCATCATAAATTTGGAGATCACTGATCATTGCTCATTAATACTTTTCTTTTCTAAGACAGATGCACATCAGGCATTAAATTATATTTTTAATTACTCTGAATAAGTTAATTTTTAAAACAAAAGGTTCAATTATTCGGCTGAATGGATATAAATTATCCATTGTATTCTGAAAGGATGTGCCATCATCTTCATAATCAATTAACTGGTATTGTCATCATATTCAGTTTAATGTCCACATGCTGGTATGTGTTGAACGGCTTTTAGAAATTGACTTGCTTGAGCCTGCTCTCAGCCTGTCAAGCCAGAAGGACATCCGATGAAACCTCCTGATATTTGCATTCGTATTTAAAAAGGACATTTTATTAATTAACTATTATTTTCTGTTATTTATTGAATAAATGTATTTATACTTCCAAAATAGCCTATCTCAGGCCAGGTATTCATTTATCTCTCTTTCTCTCGCCCATCCTTATCCCTTCCTCCCATGTCTTTCGAGGTCTTCCCGTGCCAACTGACCCTGCTACCTCAATTGTTCTACATCTAACCTAAGAACTCTCATTCACTCTTTCAATGTGGTCATACCAACAAAGTCTTCTGTTCTGCATACATCTCCCTATACTTTTCAAATTTAATCTTCCTCTGAGGTCATCAGATCTAAGCATGTCTTTAAGATTCACATTACGCATCTATCATATCATTCTCATATCATTTGTCTCCATGCAACGCATGTCCCCAACCCTCAATAGCCAGGTTTCACTTCCATTCATCATCACACTGCGTACACATGCTCGATAGATCCTGCCGCAAACTGTGGATGTGTGATTGGCCTAATTGAAAGCGTTGCACACTATGGAATGTCAAATTCAAATCTTTTACAATGCACCAATATGGTGGGAGAAGGTATGAACCTGCAATTTCGCTTCAGCTATTGGTTAAAAACAGCAACTTGTGTTCAGATAATTGTTCTCTTTCTGAATAAAATTACAAAAACATGATATAGTTTACAAAGTTTTATTCAGCTTAGAATAGTTATGGACAAATAGTTACCTATAGACTGGAGAGTTTTTATTCAAGGGAGATAATCAATAATTTCCAACAAGGCTTTACCTATAAACTCATCATCATCATTCATTTTATCGTCTTATTTCCCTTGGTCAGGAGTCTGACAACCTGAAATCTCAGTCTCCAAGCTTGGCGGTCTTGAGGATTGATTCCGTTCAAATTCCACTATCTAAGATCATTGTTAATGGTTTCCATCCAAGTTTTCTTGGGTTATCACATTTTCTTCTAGTCATCCACCTCAAGGTCTCTACATTTTCTTATCCAGGAGTCGCTCCTCTCAATGTGGTCAAACTAACGTAGCCAACCGATCGTCAGGAGTTCATCAAGCTTTGGTATATTCAGCCTTAGCGACAGACATCAGAGCTGATATGTTGGGTCTGATCTGACACGAAGTTGCATATCCATCTGATCATTGCTCTCTCATTATGTTGAAGACAGGCCAGCGAGAACTAGGTGGGGGCCCAGCACTCACCTCCACATAGTATCACGCATCTAACACAGCTGCTGTTTATCCTAGACTGGAGAGTTTTTATTCAAGGGAGGTAATCGATAATCTCCAACAAAACATAGAAAGTTCTGATTCTATCCGATCTATGGTGGTAATTTACCCACTAATACCGCAGAAAAATGTATGGATCTGTAATTTCCTCCCATCTCGAGGGAAAATAGCAACTTGTGTTCAATTAATCATACAGAATAAATTGTTTACCATGGTGTGTCTGTATCGAATAACCCCAAAAGGTTGATATGCCATAAAACAGACTAACCAAGTTAAACTATTTCCCAATGCTCGTTTCTTCTCACTACTGATCTTATACCAACTTATCTTTTATTTCCCCCATAAAATTCCGGGGGGGGGGGGCATCTCTGTTTAATCGTGTATCACTGACAGCACAGGTGGCCATTTTCAACTTGGACTGATTTTGTAAATTCCTAACATGCAACTTTTGGTGAATGAGAGTAAAAGAATCTCCGAAAGTTAGTGGGTGGAAAAAAAAGAAAAAAGAAGTCCGCTTGAGGTTATGAAATCAGCAGATAAATATCTTTGACAAGCAAGGAAAAAATATTCCCTTGCCTAAGACATTTTTCTTCCCATCTAATAGCCTCAAACCCAGCAACTTTTCTTTTTTTTTTATCTCCCTTCGTCAACTAACTTTCGAAGATTCTTTTACTCTCATTCTCCAGAAGTTGCACCTTAGGAATTCAAACATTTAAAAATTGTTTTGTTATTTTTCTATTCCTCTCGGACAAAAGTGGGCCATGTTTTAGCAGTGTCTACGTTAGAGGCCCATGCGGGGGGCATGGGCCTCTAACGTAGCATTCATATTGAATAAATATCCTATTCCTTATCAAATATAACTTATTGAAAATTATATATATATATATATATATAGTCTCAAAACTGAAAAAAAAAAAAAAAATTTTTTGTTGAAAGATTTTTGTCTAGTAAGTCAATCAATCTACTGCAATCACTATATTAGTTAACTTCCAAGAATTTCCTCTAATATAAATATATTTTTATATATGTTTTTTTATATAAGGGATCGTCAGTTGTTTACCATGAAAACTGTTTCGGGATTTTAAAAACAAAACAGTATTTCTTTATCATGGCATCCCAGCAGTGTTGATTTGAGATTCCATTCATATTTTCTCTTCTCATTTATTTTTGTTAATCTGTTCCACCTTCCGGTACCTATATCACATTGCTCCTGCCTCGGATTACAAACTTATTTGATACGGAATAGGATATTTTATGAAATTTTATTAACGTATTGTTTACCTTCAACCCACATGTGATAGAGTTGCTTGATCAAAAGAGAAAAATATTACATACATGTATTTGGAAGAAGAGGATGCAACTTTTGGAGAACAGCTGTTTGTCTCTCTGACACATAAGTAGTTGGCTCATTGGATAGTGACGTCTAGTTGTAAAAGTAGCGGTGACGTGGCATCCAAAGTTTTTTGTGTCTTTCTCTCTCATTGTAGTAACGATAATGTAACAAAATTAACAAAAACAAAAATAACATCTTTGCCCAATGGCGTCCTTGATGTTTTATTCTTTAATACATTACATGAGCTTCCCCTCACCTGCTCCTCAGAAGGACAAACGAAAACAGAACTTTGGACAAAAAAAAGAAGAAAAAAAAGAAAAAGAAAAAGCAAAAGAAGTAAAAGAAGGAAAAGGAAAAGAAAAAGAAGAAAAAGAAAAAGAAAAAAAAGAAAAAGGAAAAGAAAAAGAAAAAGAAGGAAAAGAAAAAGAAAAAGAAGAAAAAGAAAAAGAATAAGAAGAAAAAAGCACCCAAATGTCCAAACACAATCATCTCACAGGCCGAAAAGGAAAATATTTTTTCTTCACCGTGTCTCATTTCGGACTTCCTGTCCATGACATCATATCCAGACATATTGCTCTTACCTTAATTTTAAACTTCTAATGGAATTTTCCATTCCTCTACATAATTTAACCTTATGTGGAAAATTCCGTTTTTAGCACTATTTTTTACACACTCTGCACACTAAGAGTAAATGTGTCTTTCTTCAATAGTTAACTCTCATTTATCCAACAGAGGGACAAACAAAGAAAACACTCGGGAGTAAACCAGGGCACAGATTGAAATTTCTATAGTCATAAAATTTGTAAGTAGGCAACATTGGCTATGACGTTTAGCAATTCATAAAGATCTCTTCTGCAATCGGCATCAGATTTTATTGTAAAGCATCACTTATGGACTTCATTTTTAATGGCCAAAGCTTTAATTCATCATATTCGGTTTAATGTCTGTTTTACATGCTGGCATGTGTTGGACGGCTTTTAGAAATGGACTTCCTAACCTATCTCTGACCAGGTCTTTATTTATCCCTCTTTCTCTCAAGTGCATCCTTATCACTTTCTACCATGTTTTCCTTGTCCTTCCCCTGTGGGCTGACCCTGCTACTCCAATTGTTCTACGTCTACTAATCCAAGAACTCTCATCCATTCTTTCAATGTGGCCATACCATCGAAGTCTCCTCTCCTGCACACATCTTCCTATACTGTCCAGATTTAGTCGTCCTCTGAGCTCATCAGAATTAAGCCTGTCTTTAAGACTCACATTACACATCCATCGTATCATTCTCATATCATTTCTCTCCATGCAACGCATGTCCTCAACCTTCACTGGCCAGGTTTCATTTCAATACATGATCACACTGTGTACACATACCTGACAGACTCTTCCCTTGGTTGACAGTGGTAACGCTCTGCTGAACTTTCTTCATCCACTCCTAATTCCTGCAATCACACTAGCACCTGCTCCACCCTGTGCTCCGATGGTATCACCAAGCTAACAAAACTGCTGAACCGCCTCAATAGCTCCGCCATCCAAATATACTTTCTTTACATATGAGTTCTCATCAGTCTCCATTGTTTTACCCTTCTTACAACAAAAACTGGTTATCATCATCTTTCAACCTACCGCTGCACTTGTTGTATACCCAATGCTTGCAAGTAGCACCCAAAAAAAATGAGTTGTACCTGACATCGTTTCAACTAACTGAGCAGAGGAAAATTGAGCGATAAAAAAAAAAATGAGTTGTACCTGACATCGTTTCAACTAACTGAGCAGAGGAAAATTGAGCGATAAAAAAAAAAAATGAGTTGTACCTGACATCGTTTCAACTAACTGAGCAGAGGAAAATTGAGCGAGAAAAAAAAAAGAAGCACCTCCTCGAAACAGAGCATAACTGTTTGTTCATCTCATTTCTACTGGTAATAAAGGAGTTTTCTATTTGAAAGGATGATTGATATGTCAACGCAATTAACGGTTTCTCTCCCCCCCCCCCCGACATGGCGCTACACCGTAATCTGTTTCCCATGGATTTGGTGCCCCGTTTGCCTGTCCCTTATATCAAGATATACATCGACAGCCATTAACATGTGTTTCACACATTCACATACAACTAAATCCCAAGACTAAAAAGCAGAAGAACTGGTTTTGTGTACTAACGGTTCACCACTTATGAAGGCCCAAAGGCCATGCGAGGATAAAGGTTAATGAGTTTGTCAGGTGGACCGTGAGACAGCACTCTGAGGATTGGTGACGATTGTTTGAAACTGGGCTGAATTTGATTTTTATGAGGACGGCTCAACAAGAATTTGTTAACATTGGACTTGAAAACGACCATGTTGTAGTCAGCTGGGAAGAAGCCCCGGTGGTGTTGTGTTCCACAAATACCTATTGCTAACTATGCATTGTAAACAATTAATTTAGCACGAGTTGCTATTTCACTTTTATCTTGGGCGGGTGGGGGGCGGATTGCGGGTTCATACCTTTCCCATCAGTATTAGTGCATAAATGACCACCTTATGAACTAAGTGAGCCGATTTCATAGTCCATATTGATAACGATTAGGCCACACACTCCCTACCCCCCCCCCCATCATATTTGGTAATTCTAACGAAAATATTTACTTAAATACTAAATAATTAATTAAATATCCCCCCTCCCCTACAAGTATGACTTTCACACACCGTCAGATGACTAGTTAAGCAACAGATTGGCTGACTATTCGGAAATACCAGGTGCTGTAGGCAAACACTCCATCCAGGTGTATAAATAAATTACTGCGAGTATAAATGTTGATAGACTAGTGTCCTGTCATGGAGATGGTTTGAGCTATCTGTTCCATTATTATTCCTTATTATCATCGTATTGTCATTGGTTGACGTAGGAACGGTGTCTCTGAGGGCTGAAGAATGTAAACTCCCAAAATTCTCTCCTAGAAAACATTTTTTTCCCGACCAGTGTCTGTGTAGACATCAGTAGTTCTCAGTTTAAGAACAATTGGGTTGACTGAAGGGTTGCATTTTCAAGGGAAAAGATAGGAAGGGTGAATGGCTGCTGCAGGGAATTTCTCTCTGTGTATTATCCAGGGAAACTTGAGCACCATCCTTGGTGACGGTGGGGTGGGGTGTGGCGGGGGGGGGGGGGGGGGGTACTCATTAACAAAAAAAAAGAAAAAAAAAAGAAGACTCGTCTTAAAATGAGGAATGTAGCATACACACAATTAATTTTGTTGTTTCTCGATGATGGGGGTTGGGGGAACGGGACTATTATTTCCATTTGTTGAAATTTTAGAAATTTTTAAAACAACTCAATAATAAACCAGTTTATTCTCGGATATTGTTTAGGGAAAATTTATTTTTCGATGTCTTTGAAGAGAAAATGAAAATATACTGCTCTGTACAGGAATTGAACTTGCAACCTTCAGATCATGAGACTTTTTGTGTTTAATACACCTCCCCTCCCTCACTCTATTCCACTCCTTACATCACTTCTCTTTCCAGTCATTCTTCATTGTCACAGAAATCAATTAGGATCCCTACGTACTCTTGCTTCCATTCTTGAAGCCCATATTATAAAATCGGGGGACTTATGTTTTGAGGCATGTCCGTCCGTCCGTCCAGATTTTTCTCCGCAACCATCCATTGAATTTCTCTGAAATTTTGCATGAAGTTGTAACTTTGGTCAGGGTAGAAAGTGACATTCTCCGATTTTTGAAAAAAAATCTGGTTAGCCCCCAGGTGGTCAAAAGGCCCCGAAATGGCAAAAAATGACATTTTTTGACCCATAACTTTTCATCCATCCATTCAATTTCTCTGAAACTTGACCAAAATGTAGAGACAATTGTTCCTAATAGAAAATAAGTATCGCTGACCTTGGAAAAAATCTGGTTCGCACTCCCAGGGGGTCAAAAGCCCCCATAAATGGCAAAAAATTACCCTTTTCTCCCATAACGTTTGATCAATCCATTCAATTTTTCTGAAACTTGGCCAAAATGTAGAGGCAATTGTTCTGGATGTAAAATGAGTATCCTTGACCTCAGAAAAATTCTGGTTAGCGCCCCCAGGGGGTCAAAAATGCCCCAAATTGCCTAAATTTATTGCATTTTACACTCACCACATCGAGTCACATACAGAGAAGGACCACGCACGCGCGGCTTGTTGTTTTTAATTTTTAGAAAGTTGTCTAATTTTAAACTTTCAAGTTATTTTATTTATTTTTTAACTGAGTTCACCCCAAACAAGGCAGGTTGCCACTATAGACGTAAGGGGCTACTAAAAATTAGGGTGAAAGTTTAGGGGAGATCATCCTAAATTGGAAGCTGTGCAGCAAGATGTTTGTTTACATTAGTTTTAAATTTCTGCATGTCGGTACAGTCGAGGAAACAGGGAGCAGGGAGGGAGTTACAAAGGCCGGCAGCTCGAGGAAACAAGCTATTGGAGTAGAAGTTATAAAAATCAATGAAAATAAAATAAAAAGTAAAATGTTGTATTTGCTTTCCAGCATGAAAATTTCTGTGGTAAGAACTCCTAATGCAAAATGAATACCACTGTTGATATTCACTTATTTTATAAATTATACAGCAAGCTATTTCGAGGTGTTCGCACCTAAAGGATGGCAATTCGAATTATATACACATGCATGACTTAATCCCCTACGCACAGATTGACCACCCAAATGCATTTGTACCAAGAAACAATCGCATCTAGAACTTTCTACAAAGTTGTCTATAAAATCACCAGTTTGAAGAAAAACGAAACAGATCGAGCCAAGATGTTTACAATGACACACAAAGCTACAACACTCTTTGACTAGTATTTTGCGGCAATAAAAACATTCATATCTTAGCCAATTTTCCGTTCATCCAACAACGTTATGCATTATCAACTTCAAACACTACAAGCAATCAACGTTGTTTATTTTTTCTTCTATAACAAGAACAAGAACAATGTAACGACTATGTTATGCTGAATGCAAACTCGATCACCAGCAACTACAAGGCAGCATCAACATGCCAAAAGCACCTAAACAAGACTGCTATACTTTCCTATAACCCGCCATTCTCATGCAAAAGATGTTTAATATAATAATTCCTACCAAACTTGATAATAGTTTTCTCAAACATATTACTAATTTACTCCCTTTTAATTGCACTTTCAATGTACAACAAATATATGCGCACGCACCTGCAACCACAACAATTTACAACACTTCTCTTTTCGTAAATACTGTTGGCTACATTAATGATGATCATTGTCCTTTTTATTTCATTGTTTGTTGTTTTTTCGACTGATTCAACAGAGCCCACACCACCACTATTAGAAAAATTGCTTGTTCTTAATATAGGGCTTTACTTTCAATTGCATCCTGGGTCAGGGAGACAGAGACCCACAAAAGTATACTATAGATTTATTATGCCTCTTTCAGCATCTCTTATTTTCAATCAATGATATTATTTCAACTTTTAATAAAGATAATTGAGCAGGTTGAGCACTCTATATGAGAAATAACGGTGTCCACTTAGTGTAAAGCATTACTCTTTGTAATAAAAGAATGAGTTCTATCTGGAACTGGTTATGTACAAATATTTTTTTTAAATTCTTAGTTTCATGGGTTACGAATTTAAACTTCAAACACTCATCACATCTAGCCACACTAAAGAGCTGTGATACGGCTCAACAGCTGTATGGATGTCATTATATATATATATATATATATATATATATATATATATATATATAGTCTTGGAAGTTTCTCAACCATTAAAACTATATATTAAAAAAAAAAAAACTTATAGTCCCAAGTCTTTCAGTGGAAAATCACTCATGTAAGTCAATTTATTTTTTACAGTTATTATATTAGTTTGTTTCTAACACTATATATATATATATATATATATATATATATATATTCAAATTATTTTCGTTCTTTTTTTTTTTAGCATTGGTGATAGGTAATAAGTGTCAATAGAAAGCCCTTACAATGCAAGATAGATTTTTTTTTTTACTGTTATCTTATATATTTCGGAGAAACACTCCATTTTCAAAGATATATTTTTTTAAAATAAACAAACTTATAGTTTTGTTCATTGAAGAAACGTCTTGTTGGTCTGACGTATTTATCCGCTGTGTGATGGAATTCGCGGTTGTAGATAGAAAGAACTGAAGCATCGGGCATGCTGGGAGTTAAATATATATATATATATATATATATATATATATATATATATATCTATCTCAAGCTTAAATTTTCCAGTCAAAATTGAAATTTCATGAGTACAAGTGAAATTCAAATTTGTTTACTTGTATAGTTTCCAATGATTAAAGGGTCATAGAAAATTGAGAATGAACCCTTTTGCTTGATACGATTTTATTTAGCCTTGTCTGAACCAAAATCAGTCTAGAATTATTCTGGAATCAGATAGTAGAATTTTTGGATCAAAAAAGTAGAATATCCACTGAGCTAAATGCATATGTGTTTGACTACACAAGAAATTATATATATATATATATATATATAGTCTCGGAAGTTTCTCAACCATTAAAACTATATAAAAAAAAAATAAATAAATAAAAAAAAAATATATATATATATATATAAAAAAAAACTTATAGTCTCATGTCTTCCAGTGGAAAATCACTCATGTAAGTCAATTTATTTTTTACAGTTATTATATTAGTTAGTTTCTAACACTATTTTAAGGGATCATCAGTTGTTTACCATGAAAAACTGTTTCGGGAATTTATATATATTAAAGATCAGAACAACATCGGTACCGTCGGTTTCAAATCCAAACAAAGGGGACCTATAATTGGTTTTCTTTATCAGACTCTTAAGTCTCTTTTTATGTCTGCAGAGGCTGGAGAGAGTCCAGTAAAATAGACCAATTATAGATCCCCTTTTTGGGATTTGAAACCGACTGTATCAATGTTGTTCTGATTTTCTGTAATACATATATAAATATTATGCTCTTATTTTTTTATTTGGACGCCATATTTAATACTAACTCAGCTAGCAAAAGATACGTATATTTTCAAAGGTGAATAATAACATGGTTACTGGAATCTAACTTTCTATTGTTGATACATGCTCTGGTGTTTAAAAAATCAAATTCTTTTAAATAATTCATTGGATAAACTTTTAAAATGATGTTATAAATTCTGTATTCTTACAATTATTTCTGAATTCATCCAATGTATATGGGGTGATTTTTCACATGTATATGAAAAACTAAAATCAAAGGAATTTAGAAAAAGTGATAATTTCTTCATATTTACTTTACCAAATGCCAGGGAACTGTGTCGAACAAACGACTGAGACGGTACTTACCTAAAAAAGAGAGAGAGAAGAAATGTTTTTTTTATTAAACGAAGCATAAAAAAAGTTCCAAAAGAAAAAAAAAGAAAAAAAAATAGAAAAAAAATAAAATAGAAAAAAAAAATGAAAAAAAAAAAATGAAAAAAAAAACAAAAAACAATCATTGTTTTAAAATGTGTAGAAATGTTTCTGATGTACAAAACAGTTGAAAAGCAATGGAACAAACATCCCAAAAAATAATTGTAGACCATTAGATAAACACATTTCCCCTGCGATGCAATTTGAACCATTTTTATTATTTGTTTAAGCATCTCTCTTTGGAAGCATCTTCTCAACTCAACCTGTAAAAAAAATAATATTGTCTACATAGAAGTTTCTGAGTTGGGATGGGCCCATGAGCCCTTCCTGCTGACACTGCTGGTTTATGTCTATGTATTCGCTTTAACATGGAACCCATCAACAAAATAAAACCGTTATGCAAATTAAATTCCATTCTCAAATCTCGAAAGAATATAAATCATCAATTAGCTGTCATGTTTTATAATTATTATTAAGAATTTCAGTCTATAAAGATTTATCTATAGATTTCTGTAGTTATCATTGTTAGAAAAGCACAGTTTTCTTTTTAAAATTAGTTCAGACTGATTCTAATACAGGCTGACCCCACCTTCAACCCCCCCCCCAAAAAAAACGTGTCTGACTTGTCCACCAAGTTTCAGTCAAGAATGTCCAACAGTCTTTGTTTTATCACTGTTCGATTATAAGCAAATCCGGATACAACAGGCAAAATTGTCAATAACTCCGGCGCATTCCTCTCTTGGCACTGCCCTGATTTGGGCTTTGATGGCTTTCTGAAGTTTAGAAATAATCTGAGGATTGCTTTGATAGACATCATCTTTGAGATAAGCTTACAGATAAAAGTCTGGAGGCAGTTATAGTTCAGTGAGCGTGAAGTCCATTCAGGATCACACCTCTTACTGATGAGACGATCACCAAAGTGACATTTTCTCTTACTTACTGAAACAAATTAAAGGGAAGTTATCATGTGCAATTATACAGTGTTCTCTCCCTTGAGTTCTGAAAATATTAATATATATATATATATATATTAAAAAAATTACATGACTTCGAGCAGGTGTTTCTCGGCTCCAGATTGATGAAACATTATTATTTGTTCTTTACTATTAGCCAATTAGCGTCAAGTACTAAATAAAAAAAATTTTTTGATTCCTATTTCGTAAAATAATTTTATTACGAAATTATAGTGACCAAAAATATAAACGACCATTTCTTCATAAATAAGTCAGTTAAATTTTATTTTACTCCAGGGTAACACCAGATAGGTACAGCTAATATATAATAAATAAAATTCAAACTTCCTACATCCAGATGACTTCCTGAGCCAAAGAGAGACTGTTGTTAAAATTTCCATGAAGATCTCATCACTAGTTCAAATGTGTAAAGTTGCCAACAAACAGACAGACAAAAACACTGGGTAAAATATAACCTCTTTTGTGAAAGTAATGAAGATGTAAAGTTTATTACATTGGTCTTTCGCATAATCGTTTAAAACAAACAGACAGACAGACAGACAATGCAAATGATGCTAAGAGAGAATATACGTTGCTTTAGGATTTATTCTGATAACATGATATTTATTGACAGATTTCCACCATTATGCAACAGAATCAGCCACTCCCTGACAAATGGCTGAAACAGGAAACTAAGATAAGCTTCTTTCTACCTGTACATCACATGTTTGATATATATATATATATATATATATATATATATATATATATATAATAAATATTTGTTTTGTACGTATACGTTTCCTTCTTTTATAATCGGGACACATCAGCATAGAGATATGACTATTCACTACTGGTTATGCGATTCGAAACCCCGGATTTTGAGTATTTTTCAACTCAAATCCCGACATCTAGAACCACTGGGTCAGCGAATAAACAGTGATAATTTTAACACTTTATTCGGCGGCTTGATGAAAGAAACGATGCATTTATAGCTAGTGACGCTATGCCGTGTTAATACTACATTTACAGTGCCCATCTAGAGGGTTTTCTAGGAGCTACAAATAAACTGTTCTGTTTAGGGAATTTTACCCATCTTAGAACGGGTATTTTTTTAATATATATATATATATATATATATATTAAAAAAATACCCGTCTTAAGATGGGTAAAATTCCCTAAACAGAAAAGTTTTGCACCACTTTAATGCCTCCATTAAAATCAAGATATAATGATATTAAATTTTATGTCTAGAATCCTCATTTCAATTTTGATCAAAATCCATTACATGATTTTAATTCTAGAAAATGTCTCAAATTTAAGGCTTAAACTTAAGGGGTCTTAAGAAATTGAAATCCAGGGAATCTTGCTTAATTGGTGTTTTATAATTAAGGATCAAATACAATGCAAATCTGAAATATATGAATGTTCGAATAGGAGGTTGTGCCCATACTACGCTCATTAAAACCCTCTAAAATACTTCAAAGAAATTGAAATTTGGAGAACACTTATTAATTGATGTCTAATACTTATTGTTCAAATTTCACAAAAATCGGAGGTATCTCCCCTTTTACTTTCTTTACATAAAACTAAATATAGCCCATACAACAACCCATTACGCCTAGCATTTTAATAAATTAATAATGATCGATTAGTTTAGGAGTGAATCCGGTACATACAAATATATAAACATATATACATACCTAACTTTATATAAATAGTGATATAGATAATAACAAATTGAAACAGAACAGAATTAAAGTCTTGGACAAAGGGCTCGATACCCTATCGGATAGAGTTATATATCAACAACAAATGACGATAAAATGTACTTAGCTTTACCACTTTACTGCAGTTAAATAAAAAATGCAGACATGTAAATAAATAGTTGCTTTGCTACCTAAACCGCGATTAAATAAACATACTTATGTGCTCTATTTACGTCGTGCATAGGTTCTGTTTAAAAAAAAAAAAATCACTAATACTTAAAGGAAAAAATATGTGACATCACGCGCATAAATATTGTTATTTCTTCAGGTTCACTTTTTGATTCATATCAACTGGATACACTTCTGATGATTGGTGATGCCGTGAAACTGCAGTAAAGTGTTAAGCTAAGTAGATTTTATCAATTATCATCGTATATATATATATATATATATATATGAAGCAATCCAACAAAAGATATAAGCGTCAACTAATATCTTATAATTAGTGAAACATCCGGATAAAAAAACTGAAGCTCAAGTAATGTCCTTCCTGATTATGCTTCTCAACTTATATGACCTGGATGGACTGTATGGATTCAACAAAAGTATGTTTTTGGATTGATATGTTTGATGTTATGTATTTTTTATATATTTGTGTATATAATTTTATATATTTTCAAAGCGTAATTTTATTGCCTGTAGTAGTATAACTGCGGTAATGGTCCTCTGAAGAGAAGAATTATCTTTGAAAACTCATGAGCTAAGGACTTAAGGATGCTTTGCATGAACTTTGAATTCTAATAAAATTTGATTGACACCTTATTTTATTACTTCATTTTATATTATAATATTATATATATATATATATATATATATATATATAGGTAAACTTCGGTATCTCGAACACCGATGTCTCGAATACAACGCAAATCTTGAAGTCAGTTGGCAGTGACCGTTTATTAGTGTCAATTTCAAACTTCGATTTCTCGAACCCTCGGATATCTCGAAGTTTATTTTCAGTCCCACCAGGTTCAAGATATAGAAGTTTACCAGTATATATATTAGTGTTGGGACAATCAATCGGAATCAGGAATCGGAAAAATAGGAACTTTTTGGGGTATCGAAAAAATTGTGCCTATTTACCAATGCCAAAACGATTCTTTTAATTGTTTTTTTTTTGTTTGTTTATTTTGTTAAAAACTTGTTTTCCATTGCTGGTATCAAATGATGAAAGGATAAATATTTATTGATTTTTAAACTATGTGAAACTAAAATCTAGAGCTCCCCCCCCCCCACACACACACACGAATGTATTTCTACGTCTGCGAAAATATATACACATATTACTTGAGTTTTTACGTAAATCCTAAAATTGAAAAAACAAAAAAAAAAAAACCCAACTCTATAGCTAAATATTTAAAGATTTTAAAAGAATCGGAATTTATAACAGAATTGGAACAGGAAAATATTGGAATTGCCCCATCACTATTATATATGTATGTATGTGCATATATATATATATATATATATATATATATATATATATATTATATATTATATATATATATATACATATACACACACACACACAAGTGTGTACATATTTATATCTACTAGTGATGGGAGGATTCCAATATTTTCTCCAGATTCCGATTATTTTAAAATCTGTAAATATTTAGCTATTGAGTTTTTTAAAATTTTCGGATTACCTTAAAATCCCATGTAATATGCGCATATATTTTCGCAAACGTAAAAATACACTTGTGGGGAGTGGGGCTGATCTATAGATTTTAGTTTTACTGGTAATTTAAAATAAATAAATATTTATCATTTTATCATTAGTACCAGTGTAAAATAATGATGCAGACATGTTGAGTAATAACGCATAAGACGTCACGGGGAGGCTAAGGGCATGACTCCGCAATAATGAAGAAAAGCATAAGACTAGATAGATTGTCAATTAGGCTAAAAGAATAACGGAAATGAATCGGTGACCTTTGAACAAGTCCAGGTGTGTGAGGTCGACGAGTTCATTTCGGAGTATGACGTTGTAAAAAAAGAAAAAAGACTCAGTAACCTTTAAAAGAGTCAGGTGCACGAGACCAGAAGAAGAAGGCACCCGGAGTGCAAAGTCAGAAATTAAAATGGCGGCTTTAAACGAAAGAAGAAGGGCCGCTTACGTAGCAGAGATCGAGTTGGGAGGATATAGAGAAAAACTTGTCGTGGGTCAGCTCTGAAGAGAGGTACCCCCATCACGGCAGAACTGCTGTAAACAACTGGCATGGGGATCACAAGCCATCTCTAGATTCCGGAAGCAGACTGCTACAGAAAGTATTGTCGTGTTTCCCTCTAGGTTGCAAGGTAAATCACTCTGCCTGGTTTTCGTGAAAATAACCTACATTGAGTAGAGTTAAAAATCAACCGCCGTCAAGATAAAGAAAGAGGTTTCTTCGTAAGACAAGGGAAAGAACAATAATGTCAAAGGACTTTTGCTAACAAAGAAATATTTAATTATATATATATATGTGTATACCCAACTTACATCAGCTGGTGGTGAAGAATAAAGAAACAGAGTTTCTCGAGCACGTGCTTTTCTCTATCGTTGTTTTGTTTGATGCTACCGGGTCTCCCCCCCCCCCCCCCCCCGGCACAGGTATTGCAACAGCAGCAATGGTAAATTAAGTTTTAAACAAAAACAAACAAAAGAAAACAATTAAAAGAATCGTTTTTGGCATCGGAAAATAGGCACAAATTTTTCCGATTCTCCAAAAAAAGTTCTGATTTTTCCGATTCCCAATTAATCGTCCCAACACTAATATCTGTATGTAAATGTTTGAAGGTGCACATTTATAACTACGCCTGTTCCTTTGAGGATGTATGGTATGCAACAATTCACCAGGATGATAAACATGTGTACATGTATGCAAGACACACACAATATATAAGAGCACAAAAAGAAAAGAAAAGCCGGCCCAATCACCAAAACGAAACGATATTTGATTAGAGATAAAAGATGGGGGGGGGGGGGGATAATACCAAACAGCCCCACCTCCACCATACCCGCCGCGTATCAAAATACAGAATTTGAGAAGTTTCAACCAATAAACAAAGAGAAACGTTAATTTCCAATTACCAGAATTACAGACAGAACAAAGGCCATTTGCAACTAATGGCCAGATAATAAACGAAGCTGAAAATTCTAGCAAATTTATCGCATCTGAAAACTGCGAAAGAAAAAAGAAAACAGTATTTAAGAGGTGGGAGTTGGCTGAAAACCCCCCCAAAAAAACAACAAAAAAAACGCTGACTTCTGCGGTGAATATAACTTAGCAGTACTATGCTTTTGAACTTAAGTATAGATATAGTTTGCCAAAGGTCTAACTAAGGTTAATAGATATAATTTGAACACGGGTTCACCTGTCTCCATTTACTTGCCTCCCCACGAAAGCAGAGTTAGATACAAGGTCAGTTTTTGATGTGGGGAAAATCCAACTCCTCAAAAAAGAGGAACTCTGAATTTAGACAAAAATAAAAATTGCCTCTGATTAGAAGGATTTCTCCTTCACTGACCGAGGACAGAAAAGATGAAGTGTAGTATCAGAACAGATACTACAGTTTGCTCCTAGCCAAAAGGTCAAGAAACATGTTTGATACAAGCGTAGCTATCGGATTGGTTGGTTTAACCATGTTTTGTTTTTATTTTACTAATGAGTCACCATTTATCAAGGCAAAAAAATCACTCGAGGACAAGGGTTAATGAGATTGGTTTGGTTTGGTAGTTTTGTTTTACGGCATATCAACCCTTTTTGGGTTATTTAATGCCGAATCTGGTCATTATAGTGAAAGTTTTTATGCTTCAAGTTCTTTATATCTTCAAATGTTTAATCAGGGTTTTTGGTTTGGTAGTTTTGTTTTACGGCATATCAACCCTTTTTGGGTTATTTAATGCCGAATCTGGTCTTGTTTTCTTCTCTTTTTTGTTTCTTTCCCCTTTTAATATCTGTTTCTATTTAACCCATAGTTGGGACCCTAACAGGTACTACCACTCCGGGTCAGGGTGGACCTGGGAGCAATGGTAATTAAGAGGAGGCTCCACATTCCCCAAAGTCCGTAAGCCGGATCTCACCATCAGATGTAGTTTAAGGTCATATCCAGGACCGGGAGTAGGGTAGGAAAAATAAAAATAAAAAAGGGGAGGGAGAAAGGGAGGGGGCTGTTGTTTTTGTTTTTGGTTTTGTAGAACATAATTAAGTTTTACAAACAAAAAAAAAAAAAACGTCAATGTAGGTGAATTTCGTCTCAGGGAGCCACAGGGCAGCCTGATCTGGTATCACCAGATTAATGAGATTGAATAGATTAACAGTGGAATGATGATGAATATTATGAAAGGACTGGAAATATCCATATATCACCCAACTCAAAAACGGAGCCAATCCAGAAAAAAAAAAAAAAATTATTCCCCCTTTGTCACAAACCTTGCTCATGGAATGTGAGAACTAAAGGACAAAAGGAAGCAAGAGTTATGTGGCTTCTTAAAGTAAACTGAAGGTCCACTTTCTACTCTCCATCAATATGGATGGCCATTGGCTCCCATGGAGCTCATCTGCCCTTTGATAGTTTTCGTTTTTTAGAGTAGCTAAGTGACCACACACACACCTCATCGGCCAAGCCAAGGTCTACCTGATGAGGGTGCCAGTTTAGTCGCAGACAGCTAGATCACAGAACAGGTAATTCTAGTTTACATAGAACTAGTAGCAGGTGAAAGAGTGGAAGGATTTGAAGTGAGATTATCAGTTGCAGCTTGATCGCTACTGACAACACATAACAATGTAAGGTTCTGTGAGATGCCACTTGTCTCTCTGAAAATGGGCAAAGGCAACTCTCAGTTAAGGAAAAACGGATATTCATAGAAGATTAATTTTAAATATTCTCAATATAAAGTTAAGTATGTGTATATGTTTATATATTTGTATATGCAAGATAAATTAGTATAAACTAATGAACCAATCATTATGAACTTTGAAACACAGCTAGGAGTAAGGGATCCAATTGTGGGCTATATTTAGTTCAATTTATGTATATGCAAAGGGGTATAAAGGATGTGGAAGCACTTTGTGAAAATTGAAATACCTCCGATTTTGTGAAATTTTAACAATAGGTATGAGACATCAATTAATAATTATTCCCCAAATTTCAGTTTCTTTGGAGTATTTTAAAGGATTTTTAGGGATCATAATATGGGCACAAACTCTCAATCGAAAATTTAAATATTTCAGATTTGCATTAAATTTGGCTTATAGTCATTAGAATATTCCCTGAATTTAAATTTCTTCTGAAGAGCCCTTAAGCTTAAGCCTTAAATTTTAGACATTTTTTAGAATCAAAATCATGTAATGGATTTTGATAAAAATTGGAATAAGGATTCTAGACATAAGGTTTAGTAGCATTACATCTTGATTTTAATCTTCATAGAGGGGGACAAAAAAGTGGTGTAAAGCTGTTTTGTTCAGGGAATTAATTTTACCCGTCCCAGGACGGATATTCTACTAGTCTTCTCTATATAATAAAGGTGTGTTTTTTAACTGTTCGTTCGTTTTTTGTTTTTTTTGTTTTTTGGGTTTTTTTTTTTGGGGGGGGGGGGGGGTCCCCCCCAAATCCTATAATTCTCTACAGCTCCCATTTCTTATTTTCTTAAATGAGTTTTATTTCATATTCGATCACCGAGGTTTTACAGTAATATTGTGGGGCTTGCATAAAATGAAATACTCCCAGCTCAGCTAGTATATAATAATGTTGTGGTTCCTGACTGTTCACTGTTGTTTGTGAAAAAAAACAAACTCATCCTAAGGTTTTATAATGGGATATTTCCCCGGAAATAAGGAGCAAAGTAGACTGAGGAAGACCTGGCTCGAGTGCGTGAGAAGAAGATTGTTTGCAACCTGACTTATGTCAACCCTAGAACTACATGAAGAGCAGATGTAAGACATTGCTTGGTGTTGCCTATCCCAGAGTCTGGGACATTCACAGCACCCTAAATAGCAAAAAAAGAAGAAGAAGAAGAAGAAGAAGAAGAAGAAGAAGAAGAAGAAGAAGAAAAAGAAGAAGAAAAAGAAGAAGAAAAAGAAGAAGAGGAAGAAGAAGAGGAAGAAGAAGAGGAAGAGGAAGAAGAGGAAGAAGAAGAAGAAGAAGAAGAAGAGGAAGAAGAGGAGGAAGAAGAGGAAGAAGAAGAAGAGGAGGAAGAAGAGGAAGAAGAAGAAGAGGAGGAAGAAGAGGAAGAAGAAGAAGAAGAAGAAGAAGAAGAAGAAGAAGAAGAAGAAGAAGAAGAAGAAGAAGAAGAAGAAGAAGAAGAAGAAGAAGGAGGAGGACACTAGGTATTTTTTCAATTACCTTTTTTGCATTACATTTCATATTTGGCAATCGGAAGATCTCATTTAAAAAAAAAAGGGTGCAGAAGATGATAATGTACAAACATAAAAATCGCGTATCAGTATACTGATAGTTATAATAGTTATAGTATTAAAACCTCAAGTCAAGATGAAATTCGCCATAATGTTATCAGCTTGAAAGTGGAAGAAGAACGGGAAAGAAATAGAAAGATCATAAACATGAACACCTGAGCCGCGTCTTGAAACACGGCAAACACCAACAAAAGGAGCCGCCCAGTCGAAAAGGAAATATTGCTTTCAAGTTCATCCACCCACAGAGAATTGCGGGTCTCAGTTTCTTCAGTCATCAAGAAGCAGCAGCAAGGCATTCGGCTAAACCCATATCGAGAACCAGGATGCTACTTTGACATTATAGATTGAATTTCAACTTTTTTTTTTTGCTTTTTAAGTAATCGGAGACTGTTTGTTAGATGTGGTGCCACCCAACAAATGAAGATCTATGCTCAACCATGAAAATTAGAGGCAGAGTCAAGTGCTCCGGGGAAATTAATTTCCACGAGATTTTCTATCTGGCAATTAACATTCACATTGGAGAGGAGGACACTTCTTGAAAAGCCATTTGGGAAAAGAGTAATTCAAATAAAATTCAATATAAAGAATAGTGATTAGATGGATGTGTCGGAATAATGTTTTCTATAAAATCATGGTGAAGAGATCAGGTTTAGAATTGTGGATCTACTGCACATCTACTGCACATCTACAGCACATCTACAGCACATCTACAGCACATCTACTGCACATCTACTGCACATCTACTGTACATCTACTGCACATCTACTGCCTGCATATCTACTGCATATCTACTGCATATCTACTGCATATCTACTGCCTGCATATCATAAACTAAATTAAAAGACGAAGATCTGTCTGTTCAATAACGACTTTCAGCCCACACGACATATCAGGTTGAAAACAAGGTTCTCGTGCAACTTTTTTTTACATATACCAATTAAGTAGATAGCTTCGCCAGCCTGTTATCGCTTCGCAAAGTTCTCTGCTTAAAATACGTAAAACCAAACTTTTAAATAATAAACATTTTATTGTTGTAAACATGAAACAAACACTTTCGTATTTATTTATATCGATAAACATTAATATTTTGATAATAATTATTATTTTTTGACGTTTTAAATATGACTGCAAAGAAAAGACATTAAAAGTTTTCCTAAACATAACTATTTGTTATATTAAAACCAAAACAATCGCTGAATTCAAAACAATAATAAAATATAGTTAATTAATAAAGTCTTTCTTTTTTTTTTTTGCACAGCAATATGCAAATTAGTTTACTTTACTACTGATCGCATATACATAAGAAATATATAAAACAGATAGGGTGCTGCGATTGGGTAAACTTGACATAAGGTATTTGACCTTGTGTTTAGTGAGGGAAATGAGCTTAACCTTCACATTTATTCATTCAGATAATAGGGATTTGTCTGTCTGAAGCCGAAGCTATACTATTACTTCTATTAATTACTATCTTTTGTACTATCTTTTAATGGTTAATTCAGTTTACTATACTGTTTCAGATTAATGTACTATCTTGCAATGCTCAATTTAAGGAGGGGGGTGTAGTGTAGTACATGTTTGTCATGCTACCATCCTCCCAGGCATTACCTCTTCTTTTTTGTGTATGTGTTGTGTGTGTGTGGGGGGGGGGGTTAGTGTAGTATCTGTTCTGTGGTCATGAGACCATCTTCCCAGGCATTACCTTCTCCTTGGGAGCAGGTAGTAATGTAGCATCTGTTCTGTTATCAGGAGACCATTCTCTAGGAGGGGGTAGTGTAGTATATGTTCGTTATTCATGATACCATCCTCCCAGGTATTACCTCTTCCATTGGCTAGCAAAAAATATGAGACCGAAGGGAGCATATGTTTTGCTAGTGTTTATTAATTTATACATGTGTTGATTTATATATTTATTTATATACTAGCTGCATCTACCCGGCATTGCCCGGGAGTAATCCGAGTTACATTTTTGTTTTGCTCTTCTTTTTAACAATTCTGTTGTTTTTGTTGTTTTTTTTTACAATAGGATTTTTAAAGTTAAATTTAATTCTTACAGTCACGGTTCAATCCTTAGTCAAGTCATATCTAAAGGCTAAAAAAATGGTACTTGATTCTTCCTTGCTAAATACTCAGCATTTCATGGTAAGGTTCAAAGGTAAGTGGGGCAATCGAGGAAAAGTAGTGGTGCCCTCCCCTACATCTCGGTGTAGTAGCCAATGAAAAGAGAGTCTTCAAGTCGCCCTTGAGTAAAGTCAATCCATTTATTTTAATATTGTTTTAATTTCTATTTATAAAATTATTGGATATATAAATAGCTTCCAAAACTTTCAATCTATAAATGCACGGGCATTTGCATTTGTTCAAATTAATATGCACCAAATAAATTAAGAATGCTACATAATATTTAATACTAGTGTGCACCCTCTATCAAAAAAAAAAAAAATGCTTCGCCAGTGTTCATACAAAATCATAGAATTATGCCAAAAATTTCATTTTTCATATAAGTTATTTTCATTTCTGATGACCTAAAAAAAAACAAAAAAAAAACACCTACCGTTTTATTATTTAGAATGGAGGATTTCTTTCTGAATTCATTTCAGACGAGAGTACATCAAATTCATTTACATAGACGACTTTAAACCCTCCACACAAAAATGACGTCAAAATTATGTTTTGCCAGTGTTCGCAGTAATATTCATACAAAATGATGTATCGGTTGGTGAAGTTAAAAACAAAGAAATAAGAAAGAAAACGTCTCAAACTGGAAAGTTAAAAAACTATTTAAAAAAACTGTATAAATCGATATAGAAAGCAGAAAGAAAAAAAAAAAGAAAACGTCTCAATATCCAAAAAGATTTAAGGTGTGTGTGTGTGGGGGGGGGGGCGCCTTCAATCTTTTTGCATACTTTTTACTCGTTAACCTTTGTTCGATGGGACGGATATATACACACACTCACGCATATATATATATATATATATATATATATATATATATATATACAGGGTGTCTCAAAAAAATGTACTCACTCTTAGAATGACGAGAAAACCTTTATTTATGAACATAGAGAGAAATGAAATAGCTTCAATTACATCTGTCTCATGTATTCGATGCTATTTCATTTCACTCTATGTTCATAAATAAAAGTTTTCTCGTCATTCTACGAGTGAGTACATTTTTTTGAGACACCCTGTATATATATATATAAAGAGAGAGAGAGAATATTTTTATGTTTTATTTTCATATATTCCAGTGGCAAAGATTTACCACTTCTTGCTTCTAAATGTCATGGATATCAAATATATTAACCACTTGGGGTTTTCGAAATGATGTTTCACTACAGCTTGTTGAGTTTTGTAGACATTTTGGCGATGCTTTTTAGCCAGAGAGGTGTGAGCTTTTACTTTATTTTTCTCTTACTTTTTATTTTTTATTGATTTTTTTTATTGATTTTAAAATATTTTTTTTTTTTTTAATTGTGATTGCAAAAGTTTGGAATCAAAGATCTCGCACCTAAAAATCCCAGCTGCCTTAGATTGATATTCTTCTCAAATATTTGCAGTAAGCGTATTCATCTCAAAACGGCCGCCATTGATACACCTTTCCTGTCACATTCAACCAAGTAGCAAGAAACATTATTTTTGAAAAATGAAGTAACATATAAGTTACGTGTATGTAGTCAAGGTCGAAATATCTCTTTTGCTTCAGCTTTCTGTGTTATGGTAAAAGAAAAGGAGGGAGGTGGGGCTGGGGGCATTTATTTTCATTACCAAGTGTGGTTCAGGCTAATAAACTAGTTTCCTTCTGTTATCTTAACATTTAAGCTGATCCATTTTCCGGCTTGTAACTTCTATTTCAATTTTATTATTAGTTTGTAGAACATAACTTATCTAATATATAAAGTAAAGTCGCTCTCTATCTTGATTTTTGTCATCGATAGCTTTCTTCCTATAAAATCAATATTTCATTCTGGTTCGTGAGTTCTTTTGGTGGATCGTTGAAGCATATTAATAGGGGTGGGACGTAATGGGCGAAAATTTCAGATTCATGCGAGTAGTATTTTTTGGTGTTCATTTATACATAAATAAAACTAAACAATCAAACATTTTTAAAATTTTGAAAAATTCAGAAGGCGCAGGCCAAAAATAGCTGTTAGGGCTCCACGGGATTCAAAATCCATCATTTTTTCGGTGAAAAAGTGGTTTCATGCGACATTGCAGGTCCTAAAACATCCTCAAAAGCTATGAATGGATATAGATGGTTAAATCTGATATAGTACTTTAATTTAGGACCATTTTCAGGCTGTAAAAGGGTTTTCATGAATGTAAAATAGCCAAAAACTAGTGACCTGCACCTTCTGAATTTTGCAAAATTTTTTAAATGTTTGATTGTTTAGTGTTATTTATGTATAAATGAACACAAAAAAATACTACTCGCATGAATCTGAAATTTTCACCCATTACGTCCCACCCCTAAAATTAAGAATAATAAAATGAAATTCGAAAATGCTTTGATCGGGTCAGAATAATTTTTGTACGGACACCATGTTTAAAAAATAAAGGAACCTAACACTGTATTCGTCGATACTTTTGTGTGAATATTAGGGACACGATTTATGCAAATATTTTTTTAAAAAAACTAAAACCCAAAATTAATATTCTACTTTTACTTCTAACATATAAAGTTATCTTGTCGGATTTTCAAAGTCAGACACAAATAGCATTCAAGCTGACAAATCAAACTTTGTTTCTGACTAGCCAATTTTGCATTTGTTATTTTGGTACCATGTTATCAGCAATATCCTCCACTCTATAATAAAGACCAATGTGTATTTATTTGCATATAAATAAATATAGATCTGTCCCATCACACAAAAGTTAGCAAGTAAAAAACGTGCCTTTTTCGAGTCTCTGGACGAAACCATTTCAAGTGATGAGGAAAAACAAGAAAGCAAATAGCCAGTCAGACAACCCCTGTCACCTGAAATGAATTCGGAAAGAAATCCCCCATTTCTAAATAAAAAGTAAACAGTTGGTGTTTTTTTTCTTCTTCTTAAGGTCATCAGAAATGATAATTTACATATGAAACATTAAATTACGGAAATAATTCTATGATTTAATATGAATATTAATGCGAACACTGGCAAAGCATAATTTTTAACACTATGTAAACTAGTAATCACGCTACAATTTTTTTTTTTTTAATTATCAAGTCCAGCCCAGACGACTACTAATATGAAACATTTTCAAATAATAACCTAAAAATAAAAATCAGCAAGGGGGATAACTCATTTTAAATTGAAGAATATTATAGGAGTTTTCTACCTTTAGGTTTAAAAATGAGCAAACAAATAAAAATTAAAAACTAAAATGACTTCATTGTATGTAGGGCAACACCGGGTAGATACAGCGAGTTTACAATTTAATGAAACTATCATCTGAAACTTTTACAATTTAATGAAACTATCATCTGAAACTTTTACAATTTAATGAAACTATCATTTGAAACTTTTACAATTTAATGAAACTATCATCTGAAACTTTTACAATTTAATGAAACTATCATCTGAAACTTTTACAATTTAATGAAACTATCATCTGAAACTTTTACAATTTAATGAAACTATCATCTGAAACTTTTACAATTTAATGAAACTATCATCTAAAACTTTTACAATTTAATGAAACTATCATCTGAAACTTTTACAATTTAATGAAACTATCATCTGAAACTTTTACAATTTAATGAAACTATCATCTGAAACTTTTACAATTTAATGAAACTATCATCTAAAACTTTTACAATTTAATGAAACTATCATCTGAAACTTTTACAATTTAATGAAACTATCATCTGAAACTTTTACAATTTAATGAAACTATCATCTGAAACTTTTACAATTTAATGAAACTATCATCTGAAACTTTTACAATTTAATGAAACTATCATCTGAAACTTTTACAATTTAATGAAACTATCATCTAAAACTTTTACAATTTAATGAAACTATCATCTGAAACTTTTACAATTTAATGAAACTATCATCTGAAACTTTTACAATTTAATGAAACTATCATTTGAAACTTTTACAATTTAATGAAACTATCATCTGAAACTTTTACAATTTAATGAAACTATCATCTGAAACTTTTACAATTTAATGAAACTATCATCTGAAACTTTTACAATTTAATGAAACTATCATCTAAAACTTTTACAATTTAATGAAACTATCATCTGAAACTTTTACAATTTAATGAAACTATCATCTGAAACTTTTACAATTTAATGAAACTATCATCTAAAACTTTTACAATTTAATGAAACTATCATCTGAAACTTTTACAATTTAATGAAACTATCATCTGAAACTTTTACAATTTAATGAAACTATCATCTGAAACTTTTACAATTTAATGAAACTATCATCTGAAACTTTTACAATTTAATGAAACTATCATCTGAAACTTTTACAATTTAATGTATTTGGACCTTTCAAAATATCTTATTTCAATGAAGAAAGAAATCATGGAATTTCCATGTGGTCCCGCTAGTTAGTATACGTGTCTTATCCGACAATTACAATTACAATCTCTAATCTCAATATGCATTCTTGCCAATGTTTTTTTTGTCATTTTTTTTTTCTTTACTATAAATTGTTCAAAATGTATTTATTCATTTTCCATAAATTTTTCCATACAAAATTAATTAACACTAACAAAAATAGGTTTCCTTCAGTCACATTTTTTTGCTAACCTGGGAGGATGGTATCGTGACAGACAAATATATATTACACTGCCCTTTCAAAGGAGGATGGTCTCGTGACAACAGAACAGATACTACACTACCCACTCACCTCCCCAAAAAAGGAGGAGGTAATGCCTGGGAGGATGGTATCATGACAACAGAACATATACTACACTACTGACGCTGACAGGTACTGTCATTATGTGTCAGAGTGGACCTGGGAGTAATGCCGATCCGAAGATTACTCCATAATTCACAAAACTACGAAATTGGGGCGTCACAACCAGATGTGCAGGGTGGTCTGCAAATAACACAGGGGTGCAAGTTTATATGAATATTTAATCGAACACTGACAAAGCATGATTTCAGGTTTTGAATAGCCAGCGCACTAGGTGAAGTACACAGACCTTCAAAAAATGCCTGAGCAGGCCTGTCGACATTTCCCGGTATGGGCGCCTCAGGCGATTAGCAATAAACGAACCCCTTCTCAAAGAGAAGGTAAAGCCTGGGAGGGTGGAACTCCTGAGACTAAACAGAACCATACCTCAGCCTGGGAGGGTGGAACTCCTGAGACTAAACAGAACCATACCTCAGCCTGGGAGGGTGGACCCCCTAGGACTAAACAGAACCATACCTCAGCCTGGGAGGGTGGAACTCCTGAGACTAAACAGAACCATACCTCAGCCTGGGAGGGTGGACCCCCTAGGACTAAACAGAACCATACCTCAGCCTGGGAGGGTGGAACTCCTGAGACTAAACAGAACCATACCTCAGCCTAGGAGGGTGGACCCCCTAGGACTAAACAGAACCATACCTCAGCCTGGGAGGGTGGAACTCCTGAGACTAAACAGAACCATACCTCAGCCTGGGAGGGTGGAACTCCTGAGACTAAACAGAACCATACCTCAGCCTGGGAGGGTGAAACTCCTGAGACTAAACAGAACCATACCTCAGCCTGGGAGGGTGGACCCCCTAGGACTAAACAGAACCATATCTCAGCCTGGGAGGGTGGAACTCCTGAGACTAAACAGAACCATACCTCAGCCTGACAGCAACAAAGCCGTTATCGGATCGATTGGGCCAGGTAAATATATACAGTATTACTTTTTCTTCTTCTGTTATAATTTTGTTCTTAAAGTGAATAAACTGAATGCAGGACATGCGTTTTGTCTTGCTATATTACTCGTTGCTCTATTGTTACTTTTGGTAGAAGTAACAAGACTTTCTAGCCACCCTGTACTTCAAGATTATATCTGATATGTGATTTTTATAGTAATAGACTATTAACACCAAATTGTGCTACAGAGATTTTGAAAATCCTTCATAAGGGCCCAAACTAGACTAAACAATGATTACGATATGTCAAACAACTCTATTATGTGGTACGATACTGCAAATGTTTATTTAAGAGGGATTATAGTTCTGGTTGGGATGGGGGGGGGGGATACTCTTAAATTTTGGATATGAGGTCAACTTAGGATAGACTGACATAAAGCAAAAACTGCAAAAAGAGTTAAAAGAATAAACCGATTTTTTTAAAAATTTTGTTTTGTTTTCAAACATGTCCGAAATCTTCATTTCCCACATGACTTTTTTTTTTAGTATTTAAGGGAGAGGTGGATATACTGAGGGAGGGGGAAGGGAGATAGAGGGGTGGAGGAAGAGAGATGGAGAGAGAGAGAGAGTGAGAGGTAGGTTGGGAAACATGGGTAAAGAGAGAGAGGTAGGGTGAGAGAGATAGGGAAGGATGGAGAGAGGGGAGGAGGTATAGGATGAGGGACGAGGGGGGAGGGAGATAGAGTGATAGAGGAAAAGAGATGGAGGGAGAGAGAGGGTGAGAGGTAGGTTGGGAAACATGGGTAGAGAGAGGTAGGGAGGGAGAGAGAGGTAGGGAGGGAGAGAGAGGTAGGGAGGGAGAGAGAGGTAGGGAGGGAGAGAGGGGTAGGGAGGGAGAGAGGGGTAGGGAGGGAGAGAGGGGTAGGGAGGGAGAGAGGGGTAGGGAGGGAGAGAGAGGTAGGGAGGGAGAGAGAGGTAGGGAGGGAGAGAGAGGTAGGGAGGGAGAGAGAGGGAAGGATGGAGAGAGAAGAAGGAAGGATGGAGAGAGAAGAAGGAAGGATGGAGAGAGAGGAAGGGAGGATGGAGAGAGAGGAAGGAAGGATGGAGAGAGCGGAAGGAAGGATGGAGAGAGCGGAAGGAAGGATGGAGAGAGAGGAAGGAAGGATGGAGAGAGAGAGGAAGGAAGGATGGAGAGAGAGGAAGGAGGATGGAGAGGGAGGATGGAGAGAGAGAGAGGAGTAGGTATAGGATGAGAAGGAAGGCGGTTTGACAAACGAGTAAAACATATGCATCTCAAATCCTAATCATTCTCTGCTTAGCTCCACTAAAAATGGTGATCTTTTGCAAGGTATGTTCGGCACAAAAACATCTGGCACCCTGAGTAATCCCTTATATGCGCAGGTACATCCTTTATAAATTTTGATTAGTTCATATAAGACACAGAAATCCTAATTCCCCCCCCCCCCCAAATACATAATTTTAAAAATAAATAAAAATTCTTATAGAATTTGTATTGTCAGCCATGATAGAGGCAAGGTTACATATTACTTTTCAGGTCATTTAAGTATGATTGACCTCAGGTTTGACCCCAGGGTGAGCTATAGCCCCATATATGGATAAGTATGGAAAGTAGAAAGTGGACCTTGGCTTTACTTTCGGCAACTTCGTAACTATCATTTCCCTTATTTTGTCCTTTAGTCCTCACATTCTGACAAAGGAGGAAGAATTGCTGTTTTCTGGGTCGGAATCTATCCACCTAACAGCTATTGTCGGCTAGTTTTTGACCTTGAAGTAGTATATTTTTTATTTAGCTCTTTACATCAAGTATCTTCATGTCTTGTCTGGAGCGATTTCCATAAAAAACAAACAAAAAACAAGTATATGATTGTTTAGTTTATTCATGGGAACAATAAATTATTTGAAGTTAGTTTCCACCTGCTGAGTAAACTTGATCTGCTGTAAAACCTAACAACCAACCAAATCCATATATGAGAGTAGATATGCGATTGGTTAGTTTAAACATGTGACATAGAAAGGAGTTGAAGGGAGAAATCAGTTGTTGGGAGATTTTCAGCAAGCAAAGGAACATGCAATATAAGGTCCTGCTAGATAGGGACGTAAGACACCTGTGGAGATGATACAGTTAAAAGCAAATCATACTTTTAAATGAGAATGAACACCCATAGAGTTAAGTTAAATAATATTTAAGTAAAATCGTTGTCATCTGCTTCTTCAAGAATGTATCTCAGCTACCCGTCCCAAGGAAAGAGATAATATCTTCAACCCTGTCCCACATCAAATAACATAGGATGACCCCCCCCCCCAATATCACCCATGGAATCGTTAATAAAATTCAATCTTTTTTGCAATCCAACCTTATTTGATATAAAGAAACCTTAGTCTATGTCTGACTTGTCCGCCAAGTTTCAGTCATGAATCTCCAACAGTCTTTGGTTTATTGCCATTCAATGATAAACACACCTTGGTACTACATATAAAATTGACAATAACTGATTCACTCCTCTCTTGGCACTGCCCTGATTTAGGGTGTGATGATGGCCCTCTTCAGTTCAGGAATAGTCTGGGGATTGTTTTGATGGACATTACCTTTGAGCTAACGCCACAGATAGAAATCTGAGGAGTTATGGTCTGGTGAGTGTGAAGCCCATTCAGGATCACACCGTCTACTGATGAGACGATCACCAGAGTGCCCCCACATTGGACAACAATAAAACTAGGACTGTTGGACATTCATGACTGAAACTTGCACAGACTGAAGTCTATTTGGTTGTATTGTAGAAAGGATTCTGAAAGATTACATGGATGGAATATCTAGGGGTGGTTAGGGTGGTGCCACTCTGTACCTCCCATCGAGAACTATATAACATCAGTACTTTAGCTTGTTAAAGGTTGGTTGATTGATGCCGATGACAATTTTGAAATCGCTAAGCCAAGTTCAAATCCACTCGGAATCTTGCATTCATTTATGCACACGTGAGCTCCAATTTCCGGTTCCGCTTTGTAAAAACATTCACAGTAAAGACAGGTCTTCCTACCACAACTTGAAAGAACGTTCCCTTCTTCCTCCGTGTGCCTAGCATCAGGCGTAATTTCCATGAACAAAGTTTCTTTCCAACAACTTCCTGTCTGTGAAACATTACCATGGGACTGTTTTCCTGCAGACTATAACATGGTCCTCTTAAAATCGAATGTCAACAAATATGTCATAAACCGTCTTAATAAGTAATAAAACTTAGTTCACTCCATTCATCATTTTCAATCTTCTTATCATTCAAGTGACAATCTATCCATCTCATTAACTTTTGAGTGGCTTTTGGCCTTAATAAGTGGTGGCTCATTACTAAAAATATGCAGTTTAAAGGACGCTGGGGTCGCTGGAAGCGGTCTAAAGTCATTAGTTTCGCTGTTGTGAGCAGGTACTTATGGAGGAGGCCACAAAAAAGCTGACTTTATCTCCTCTATCGATGAGGACCACCTTCTCCATAAGCTCGCCAGAGACTCCTCCACGAGCTCGCCTGAAGTCACGACGCTCATTCTCGGAGCATGCCCACCAGCTCCTGCTTTCAACACCCGGTGATGTCACAAAACGAATCTGGCTGAAACGTTGCAGGCAGCAGATAAATCAAGGTTGCACAGATTTGTGGAGGACCTGGATAACCTACCAGGCATGGACCTCCTTCGCTGGCAGTGGACAATGCTCAACCGCCTCAGGACAGGTGTCGGACGTTTTGTTGCGACCATGAAAAGATGGGGACTCAGGGACTCGGTTGTCTGCGACTGTGGTCACTCTGAACAGACAGTAGACCACATCATTGAGTCATGCCTTAAATATCGACCACCAAACGGCGAAGCCGGCATAGCTGTGCTAGACAACAAAACATCAGCATGGCTTTTCTCAACCGAGCTGGTGATCTAACAGCGAGATGCTGTGAAGCAAACGAAAGAAGAAGTGATATATATATATATATATATATATATATATATATATATATAGCTGGAAAAGGTGTGAACAAAGAATTTCCGTCAGCCAAATATACGGCATTATCACATTGACACACCGGTTCTCGTTAGATCACCAAAGTTAACTGACATTGAGCTTGGTCAGTACAAGATGGGTGACTATTTGGGAATGCCAGGCGCTGTATGTGGGAGGATGCTGACACCTCCCTGTAAAAACTGCAAAAACCTAACGTTGTCATCTCCACTGACTGGGATACACATGCGACTAGGGACCGTTTTTGAATTTAATATTCCCTAGACACTTCCTCCTTCGGAAGCCAGCTCAACCCGCTGCAGCTTCGTTTCGTTTTTCAGACAAATGTAAAATAGCAACTTGTGTTCAATGAATCGTATACAATACTAAGAAAGATTTGATATGTTGTAAAACAGACACACAAAAACACTTTAGCTTATGAACTGTACGCATAAACACACGAGGATGCTGCAGAATGGCAGGAGGTAGCACATTGTAATCTGAACGAGGAAGACTGCGATTTTGTGTGTCACTCATCAAACCTGCGCCGCTCCCGATTCACTCTATCCAGCCCCCATGTGTTTTGACAATGCAGTTAAGTGACAGCAACATATTCTTGTTTCCAGCAACTGTGCTAACAGGAATGCATGATATACAATACGATTACATTTTTTTGCTGATGCTTTCACCAGATCTTTTGTTATTTATAAACGCTATTTTTTTTCCTGAAGTTTGGTCAGAAATTTTTTTTCTTTCTTTTTTTTTAAAACTAAGTTCACCCTAAACAAGCCAAGTTGCCACTGTAGACGTAAGGGGCTACTAAGAATTAGGGTGAAAGTTTTAGGGGGTCATCCTAACTTGGGAGCTGTGCAGCAAGATGCTTGTTCACATTAGTTTTAAATTTCTGCATGTCAGTACAGTCGGGAAAACAGGGAGCAAGGAGGGAGTTACAAAGGTCGGCAGCACGAGGAAAGAAGCTATTGGAATAGAAGGCTCTCCGGCATCTGAACGGCAATCAGTGGTTGAAGAGGTTTCTTGAATTTATGGTGTTCTTCGTATAAGTTACGTGACGGGCGCAGTTTAGTTTATTAAAAGAGAGAAAGAAAGATGAACTCATCCATTGTCTTGTACTCTTTACGTTTTTTTCTTTCTTTCTCCTCTCCACTGCATCTTAAACGCGCATTGTAATATGTGCAAGCGACTAATAGCAGCAGCAGCCCCTCACCATGGTAAGGGCGGCAACAACGTGTTAGTGTCAGAGTTACCCCGCTAACATGGCTCTGGTGAAAATCCAGGAACGGTTAACGTCAGGAACTGTTGTCCTCTGGTGGTCCCTGCCTCTGCATCTGGGTTAAGCAAGGACGCTTCACCGTTTCTGTGCATGTGCAACTACCATGTGTGTTCTGCACCAAACCTTCCCTGACTTTGTATGCAGGTATAACAGATAGCTACGGACAACTAGAAGGACTTCATGCAGACCAGACAATCCTGAGGCACGATCTTCGTGAGCTTTGTGCAGAAGTTTGATTCGCTCAACAGCAATAACGGCAGCAGAAGGAATAAAGAGAAAAACAGTGTGAAAAGAGAGGAATGAAAAACACGAGGATTGTACATTGAGAGTATATATGTATATACCATTGTCACTGGTGGTTTAGTGTTATTAGACTGGGCTGATATTCAGGAGTGTTGGAGAAACGCACATGACAATCATGTGCAATAACTATTTCTTTGTGTGTTCTTGGCCAAACCTTCCACAACTGTGTATGCAATCGCTGGGTTTTGCTGCTCTTAGTGACGGAGGTTAAAAAACCTGCAATCTTGCAGGTTTAACGAATAGCTGCGCCCAACGAGGAGGACTTTATGCAGCCCAGACAATCCTGAGGCATGATCTTTGTGAGCTCTGTACAGAAGCCCAATTTTCTCAACAACAACAAAAAAAAAAAAAAAGCAGCCAAACGTGAAAGATTATTTATGATATTGAATGTGTATGCCCCCCCCCCCCCCCCAAAAAAAGCGGGAACGCGTAATCACAAGCAGCTGATAAAGTGTCACAATTATATAGTCAACAGTCGAAAGCAGAAAGCTGAACGAATCAGACCACCAACTCTTACCATAGCCTGTCCAGAAGAACGGAGCAGCAGTAACTGAACAATAGAATTAGTCGTTTTGTGATATAATGAGTTCTTATGGATATCAAGTATGAATATATTTTCATTTCTGAAAAGATTTAGAATCATAAGTTCCATAACTGGAAAAACATGTTGCTTGATAAAAAATACTCTAATTTCAGCGAAAGGATTATCGAAATTACAAATGGACTCTAACGTTCTATCGCTTAAAACGTATTAATCCATTCAAGTCATCTTCTTGAACACTAGGAACTAACGGATTAAATTCTCAAAGAGAATGTACAACTTTCACACTTGGAAATGAGATAAGTGTTAATCGAACTCTAAGAAAACTAAGATATTCAAATTTTTCTACTGAATGTTAAACGCTTCATATAAAAACACAAGAACAAAATTTTTTTGTCTTTTTCGTTTTTAGTTTTCGGTGAAATCAACATTTCCGCTGTCTTTCTATCATCGATTACCTTATAAATTGTTCCAATCTGTAGACATCCTATACTTTCTAAGGGATTATAACCTGATGCAAATAATCCTCTATTCCGGTTAAAAACATAAATGTTTTAAATGATTTAAATTATTGGTTTGGAAATGTGACAACGACGACACTGTCGCAGAACTTGCCTTTGTATTAGTAGTCGCCAGGAAGCGACCAAGAGGAAAGGCGATCATGGGATTGTCAAACACCCTGTACAAAGATCTTTGTAAAACCAGCCTTCAACCAGGACCAAGCCTCTGATCATGTCCAGTGAAGACAAAAAAAAAAGCATCATCGCGGACCCCGGGATTAATGCATAAGAAAAAGATGTTTGAAATTACTGGTCATTAGTTGGTCTGTCATGCTTAAGTTTGAAATAGCATTTGTTTTGGTCGTTTACATTTTGATTGGTAGAGAAGGATCACATGCTTATTCTTTTTTGTGGGAGGGGAGATGTTTAGGAAAGATAGACTGAGTGAGTTCAGCAGTGAGACAGTATTTGAAACCGCATTTTGATTGGGTTATAATAGTTAAATTTCAAATAGCATTTTTGTTGATCTGCCATAGTTAAGCTTAAAACAGCATTTTTATTGGTCTGTCACACCTAAGTTTGAAATGGCATTTTTATTGGTCTGTCACACCTAAATTTGAAATGGCATTTTTATTGATCTGTCACACCTAAATTTGAAATGGCATTTTCATTGGTCTGTCACACCTAAGTTTGAAATAGCATTTTTATTGGTCTGTCACACCTAAATTTGAAATGGCATTTTCATTGGTCTGTCACACCTAAGTTTGAAATAGCATTTTTATTGGTCTGTCACACCTAAGTTTGAAATAGCATTTTTATTGGTCTGTCACTCCTAAATTTGAAATGTCATTTTCATTGCTAAACGCCCAGATTGAATGGATGCATATTAAAAATGGATCCATTCTCTCTCTGTGGTCAATTTGTTATTACTCTTAGACTCAGGAACTCCCACATCGCGCATGAAGCAGTTAAAGTAAAGCATCGTTTTCGGTCTGAAGCCAGATCCACAGCGTCCCTCCAGCTTCTTCCCGTTGCGATCAAATCCCTCGATTGTTTGCTTCCAGTTCATTTTTGGTCTTCTTTTTCCACCAGGGTCTCACTGAAGCACTTGGTTTGCAAATCTCTCTGGGGCCAATCTTAGGGCATGTCCGAGCCAGCCTAAACGTCCCCTGCATATTATTGACGATGCCACCTGTTGGTTGGTTCGGTTTCTGACTTCTTGGTTGATAATTCTATCACTTCATTTGATCCCTAGAATCTTTCTAAAACATTTGGAATCAAACGCGTCTAATTTCCTCTCTTGGCTGATTTTGAGATGCCAAGTTTCACTTCCATATAGCAGAGGGGACAAAACGTTGCTGTTATAAAATCTTAATTTAGATTTGAGGGTGATTTTTTTTTATTTTCCAGAATATGCAGAGCTGATTAAATGCTGCTGAGGCATTTCCTATCCTGCACTGCAACTCGTGGTCCATATTGCCTTCCAAAGTAGGTGAAGTTGTCAACTATAGATATTTCTTTTTTGTCGATAAAGACGTTTGCAGGTGGCTGGTGTGCCCCAGAGAGAATGTTTTTAGTTTTCTTAGCACTGATATAGAGATTAAATCAGAGAGATTTGAAAACCAAGTGTTTCAATGGAACCCTGATGGAAGAAGAAAAAGAAGCGGAAGACCAAAAATGAACTGGAAGTAAACAATCGAGAGAGATTTGATCGTAACTCCCGTTGCTGAAGGGATGCTGTGGATGTGGCTTCAGACCGAAAACGATGGTTTACTTTGACTGCCTCATGCGTCGCAGGACGCCGGAGTTCCTGAGTCGGAGATATAGAGACCAATGCCCTCTGCTTCAGTGACTGAGAGCATCTTCTGATTGTATGTAACATTTGGAGTTTGCATAAATTTGCTTCATTGTTGACCAACTTCGATAACCTAATAATTGCTCACCATTCTGACTCCAGAACCCTGATTATTCTTGAGTTGAAAAGTCTTCGATTTTCACATGAAGAAAACACTTTTCAGTTTTCCTCTCTCATATGCAAATTGCCAGCATCATTATTCCTTACTTTTTCGGATGACCATTGTTGAATAAGATTTGTTTGTTTTGTTTTTTGGGTTTTTTTTTTTGTTGTCTTTTTGTTTTTTTTTTTGTTTTTTTTTTTTGGGGGGGGGGTGCAATGTAAAATTATATAACAGTAAATGTATATCTTTTTTCTCAGCATATACAGGTCTGCATTTTCTTTAGACATTTTTTTTTTTTTTTTTTAGTAAACTTCAAATAAACATGCTATAATTCCCCACTTATGGTGTTTGGATGGATTTTCATTCAAATATTATATAAGTTTTATTTTATTTTTATTCTCTCAGGATGTGTACATCAGTGCAATTTGATTTTTTTTTTAAATTTCAATAAAGCTCAAATAAATAGAAAAAAATGCTTGCACTTATAATTTTTACTTTTGTCATCTCACCGTGAGATTACATAAGTATAATTTCGGCATACAAGACAATACAAAAAAAAAAAAAGAAAGAACATTCTTCGCAAAAATTATAATCTTTGTCAAGTTGATGTATAATTATCTAGAGATAATTGCTAAATAATGTGGGGGTTATTTTTCTAGTTAAGAAGTGCGTTTTCGTATTGCCAACAGCTGTGATTTTGAGTGGCAGGCTAGGGGTCATAGGGTTAAACCACTTCCTGGAGGAGGGGAGAGTAATTTGTCATATGACTAAAATTGTCAGTTGATATTTGATAGAGTTAGTCAAGGGTAAACATGCAGCAAGGGGAGAGATGTCAGATTGAGGAGTGAGTGGATAATACTCTGAAACTGCAGGTAAAAACACTAGTATACATACATTATATATATATATATATATATATATATATATATATATATATATATATATATATATATATATATATATATGTACGTGTGTATGTAATTACAGAATATTAAGACACCATCGGTACCGTCAGTTTTAAATCCAAACAAAGGGGACCTATAGTTGGCCTCCTATGTTGGCATAGGAGGCCAACTATACGTCCCCTTTGTTTGGATTTGAAACCGACGGTACCGATGGTGTCTTAATATTCTGTAATTACATATATAAATATTACGCTCTTATTTTTGAATTTTTCTTAATAATCAAGCACTCTGCTGGGGTTCTCTCCCACTAACATTTATTTATATATATATATATATATATATATATATATATACACACACAAAAATATGATAAAGATAAACTACTATCTTTAAAATAATGCTCAATATATGAGATAAAGGAATTATGAAAAGAAATGGATGATGAGAATAACAATTGGAAAAAGAACAATATTGAATCATCAAGTAGTTTAAACAAGGAATATATCAATAAACTTTTTTTTTCATTTACTAAATCAATGGATTTCAAATCTGTGCTAACAGTAATATGAATTTTGCTGATTTATCCCGATGATCTCTGATAATAAAAGCTTGCATTTTTGAAAATCCATGGTTTAAGGAAAAAAGGTTGATATATTCATTGTTTAAACTACTTGATGATTGAATAAATATTATTTGTTTTCCAATTTTTATTCTCATCATTCATTTCTTTAGTCATGGCAAGTGAGCTACACAGAAACGTTTGTTTCATTGCTAAAGGAAATCGTCAGGATAAATGCATGGATTTACATTCTTAGACCCTTTTTTATAGTAAAGCAGTGTCTACTCCAACCAATTAGAGTCTTTGATTTTATTTCCCCCGATTTCCACTACACTCCCTTTTCGTTTTCATAAACCAATAAAATATTCCTCTCTTAGTTGAAAATAAGTTTAGGGGGATCTCTTCACTTCTTTGTTGGTAAAACAAACAAAATACGACTTTGCAACAATGGGCCAGTCATACTAATGTAGAGGGTATATAAGAGCCAAAAACGAAAGCAAAACTATGATTTAAGCTTGAATATATTAAGATAATAAAAAAATAAATATATTCAACTAAGAATTATCCCTTAAACCTAGGCTTTTCAAAATAGATTCTTTTCTCATCTAAGGGATAAGAAATCCTGTGATTAAAAAAAAAAACAAATAAATAAATTTTTTTTAAATACATACATACATACATACATATATATATATATATATATATATATATATATATACTAGTGTGGATATCTGCCCTTGTCTGGCAGAATGAACAACAAAATAAAAGAATTAAAAAGTGTGCGTAGCATCTTTCTTTTAACCCCCCCCCTCTCTCTCTCTCTCTCTCTCTCAAGTACCAGTTCACACCAAAGGTCGATAAAAAAATGACTTTAAATATCGCTCCAACGAGTAATTTTGTTCCCATTGACCTCCCAAAAAATGAATATTACAAAGTAACAATATGTCTGTATTCTGTCCGAGAAATAGAATATATCAACTTTGTGGGTGTGTCTTATATAGTTTCTGACTTTTAGATAGGCACACATATGCACAAACAGATAAGTTTGAATTATCTACTGGAGAGTTTGAATTACCTACTAGACAAAATCCTCGAGTGTCTTCGGTCTCTCTGTACAAGGGTTTGTCAGGACAACCTAACATGAGGATACTTCACCTTACAAGTTAAACCCTGACCAAATATTCAAAATAACATAGTATTCGAAGCCCAAATAAAATCCCCTCGACACGCCTATACACTGGCTAATATGAGGAATGGTGTAGCTTCTCCTAGTAATGTTACCGCAAGTAACAGCACTTAGCTGGATACTCCACCAGACTAGATGAATTCTTGTCCTGGAATCCGGTAAGACCAAGAGACCACAATAAAGATATACTATAACATAGTAAACTGGTTAATTGGGGAGAGGAAAATTAATGTTCTTCACTTCTTTACTAACTCAACGTTTGAGAAGTAAAGGAGAACTTTAATGGAATATATTGAACATCTATGTATCTCATATAAAGATCAAGAGTTAGCCCCAGGAAGGCGCCCCTTGATTTCTGAGAACTTCGACTCAAGTAAAATGAAACCAATGTAAAATAACTGCCCTTTATATATATATATATATATATATATATATATATGTATATGTATATATATATATATATATGTATATGTATATGTATATATATATATGTATATGTATATGTATATATGTATATGTATATGTATATATATATATGTATATGTATATGTATATATATATATGTATATATATATATATATATATGTATATGTATATATATATATGTATATGTATATATATATATATATATATATGTATATGTATATATATATATGTATATGTATATGTATATATATATATGTATATGTATATATATATATATATATATATATATATATATATATATATATATATATATATATGGCAACTCTTGAATTTAATGTTCAAACAAACATTTTCGACTAATAATAACTTCAATCTTAACATATAATTAGATTGTGGTTGGTTTGTTAAAAGGATCAAAAGTAACTTCTTGTTCAACACATGTTCTTCTTAAGTCGTGTTCACATCATTAACATGGATTTCTCAACCTGAAAGACACATAAGCCCGGAAAGGAATCCGTTTCACTTCATATTCTTCTCCTCCGCTTTGATGGTCAATCCCATTTGGTATGTGGCACTTCATAATTTGCATTTGATTGCAAAAGGAATTTTCTTCAATTAGACAAACTGAAAGCAAACATAACAGACAGGATTTTCTGTTCATTTCACTCTAGTCTACACTCCCGCCCAGCCCCTATTATTTCTGCTAAAAAGGACGAGGGGGGGGGGGAAGAGATGAAAGAACCTGTATATCCCCACAGCCTCCATGTTAGTTAATCTTGTCTTATAGCTGATCTTTCCCCTCCAGTGCACAGAGCCATTACGCATGAAGAATATATTAACTGGCTCTATTGGCTGTAACGGTTTCCGCTTGAAATAGTTATCGGGTAACAGGTATACAAGAAATACTTACAAGTTGGTTCACATTTTTTTTTTATTCTCTTTCATCGGGATCTTCTAAACGGTGGGCAGACTTCATTCTGGGCACGTTCTCGCTATCTTTCTAGACATTTTATTTATACAAACATTGTTTTCTAATCTGATGTACACTAAATACACGTTTTATTAAAAAATAAAATAAATCAAATCATTTTTTTTAAATGCGTCCATACATCTGGATAAAGAGTCTGTCTGTCTGTCCATCACTCTTAAATTCGAAACAGCAGTTTCATTGTTAAACGCGCAGATTTGAACAGATCCATCATCAGAATATCGGTTTTTATTTATTAAATACAAGGAAATCAAATGATGGAAATAATTGTATTCATTCACCCAGACTTCTCTTGCTCGACTGCAGCGCAATGACAGATCAATGATTGGATGGATTTGCAATGTGAAATCTGACCAAACCCAACACATCAGGTCAGAGGATTTGCTCAAAGCACTACATTTGCCCAGCATAGAGGTTATCCTTAGGACGAATCAGTTATGCTGGTATGGTCATGTACAGCGTTCATCCTCCGGGATAAACCACTGTAGAAGCATAGAAGCCTTAAATCACAGGAAGGTTTGGCTGGTCATGGAAAACTTGGAAGCAAATGATAAGGCAAAACCGCACAGAGTGGAATCTGGACACAGTTGGCTCGCTGAACTGTGCAAACTGGAGTGTGAGCTTGCATAATATCAGAAAACGTTTGACCCCTAACCCTGACCCCTAAACAAAGAAAAAGTGACGTTAAATGGATAGAAGATTCCATATCTTGTGAAAGTTGGGTTTAGTGAATGGATGAAGATTTAGTTGAGATACTAACCAAGACAGTAAATTAGTGTCCATAGGTTCAATCCAGGTTCAGGGTATGCAGTAATATACATTTAATCAGAGAGGTTAATTAGAAATTATTTTTTAATAACAAATGATTATGAAATTCCCATGGAATGAAGTTGAATCAATTTTTTGTTTTAAACATATCTTTACATCTTCATAAGGGGCTCTGTTGTCTGCCCGTCACTCATAAATTTGAAATAGCATTTTCATTGTTAGACACGCAGATTGAACAGATGCATCATCAGAATATCAGAGTGCGGACAATATTTGTTCATAATTTTCAATTGCTAATTATATGTTTACTAGCATAGTTACCCAGCGTTGCTCGGGAGGGGGGGGGGGCATGGACAACAAAATAGAAGAGTTAAAAGGTGTGTGTAACATCTTTCTTTTAAAAATTCTCTCTCTATCATTTCCCCATCTTGCTTTCTCTGGCAACTAAAAAAAAATCTTTGATGAATCACTACATATTGCTCTAAATGTCGATCCCTGACTAATTTTGTTCTCGCTGATCCCCCCCCCCCCAAAAAAAAAATGAATATTAAAAAAGAAATGTCCCTCTATTTTGTCTGAGGCAATGGTGAAAAAGAATATATCAGCTTTGTAGGTGTGTCTTGTGTAAGTTTTTAACTTTAGCTGGACACACAGCTTTACTTTATGTAATAGACTAGCCAAACTTTCCTCCAAGTGGTTGTATATTTTAGCTAGGCTGCCACGTCTCTTCCTCCTGTGACTGAAGAGTTCCACAGTCAACCGAGCGGGTTCAGTGAATTGTTTAAGTGAGTTAATTTGAAAGACTTCCATACGTTCAGTCAGTCAGCTCAATCAGTAACGACTAAGACTGCAGGCCTCAGGTTTGCGGTTTCGATTCCCAGTGCCGGCATCAAGTTTCTTTATTGTTTATTTATGTAAAATAAGTTTCTTACGTTTAGAAAAATTTCTGCTGATGGACAGACAGACATCCAAACAAGAAAGTGTTTGTTATATTATAAGTAAATTTGGTTTACTTTTGTTGTCAGTCTTTTGAAAATAAGTGACCCTATTTCTATTCTTTTTTTTTGAAAGTATGTGGGGAAGAGACATGGAGGTCTTCCTTGGAATTCACGCTGGAAGAAAAAATAAGGAGATTTCAGACTTCCTCATTGTCAGCAGTAGGGAAGTGATGGTGGTTAAGTGGATAACGGCACAGACTGACGACCTGGGTATGCCAAGTTCGAATCCAGTCGATTCCATAATACCACTTTCACTTAGGGATGTTGGCAACCATTACGTTGTCTCTCCTGCAAGAATTTACGTTACTAGCAGTAGAATGGTAGAAAAATCACAAAAGAAATTGAAAGAGTCGATTCGACTATCAGGCGAAATCAGAGGGAAAAAACACATGATCGAAAATCTGATGCCATCAGAACACCACAGGATCATCGCTGAAGTTCAGGAGATCATGGACTTCTTCCCTGTTAATGTCACAGAAATTAGGAACTTGCGATTTCTGTGGTTAACAATGGGAAATAAACAATTCCCCTACTATCCAACCACCATGATGTCGCTTGCATAGAAACGGATAAGGCTGAACTGCTTGCCCAGCAGTTCGCCTTAAACTCCACAAACCCCTCCCACTAATTTCCCACTATGGACAGAAACCGCACTTGATGACCTGACCATCACCCCTTCTCATGTCCTGGACATCATAAAAAACCTTGACACCTCCAAAGAATGTGGACCAGATCGACTATAGTAATAAAGAAATCCTCTATAATGCCCTGCCGAATCTTGCTTCCCTGATATTTGGAAATTGTCTCTGTGATACCAGTTTTCAAGAACTGACCCGCTTGCTCCTCGCTAAAATCTTTGAATCATTAATCAATCTAGCGATAGTCTACCACTTCGAAAATACTAAACTTCTTTCTGACCAACATTATGGATTTAGGCAATCCCGTTCTACTGCAGATATCCAAACGGTCATCTCTGAACGTACATACTATACACTGAATAAGACAGGTGAAGTGAGGGCGATAGTGCTTGATATATCCAAAGCCTTTGACAAGGTTTGGCATGAAGGTCTTCAAGAAAAATTAATTTGTACGGTATTACGAGACACATATTTTATATAATAATATCCTTCTTGGCTCAAAGAAAGATCCAGGTCATTCGCGATGGTCGTACATCCAAACAACATGACATTAATGAAAGTGTGCTTCAGGGGTCGATACATGGACCTTTATTATTCCTGATTTTCATAAACAACCTCCCTGATGTAATCACATCCGAGATGGGTATATTTGCTGATGACACCACACTCTATTGTAGACATACGGGCAAATCAAGCATGCACATATCCAAGGCAATGGTTAGAAAATGATCTTCAGTCTCTAATAGAATGGGGCTAAAAATGGATGGCTACATTGAATGCCACCAAGAACAAGCACCTTTCCTTAATCAATTATAAAGAACCTTTCAAATCACCGATTGCCATGGCTAATAGCACCCTTCCTGAGAGTTTGACTTCAAACTCCTCGACCTAAGATTCACAAGTAACATGAATTAGAATACATAGAAGATACTGCCAAGTCTACTGCAAAGAAGGTGGGCTTCCCTTACCGGGCTAGACAACTTCTCTCACCTGCCAGTATCCTATATCTCTATAAAGCCACAATTCACATATGCATGGAGTATTGTTGCCATCTCTGGGCTGGTGCACCAAGCACTAGTCTCTCCCTCTTAGACATCATCATCATCATCACCATCATCATCATCACCACCACCTATACACAAATGGTACAGACACAAACCAGATACAGTATTGGAAAATGAAAAACAAAAAATTCTCTGGGACATGGAGGTACAAACAGACAAACTCGTCCAAGCAAAGAGACCGGATGTCATAATTAATAAGGAAAAAAGCCGTCGAATCGTAGATTTTGCCGTCCCAGCAGTTCACAGGGTAAAGACAAAGGACACAGAAAAATGAAGCAGATACATGGAACTTGCCAGGGAACTGAAAGGAACACGGAATATGGAGAAAGTCAATATAATAACAATAGTAGTAGGTGCACTGGGAACAATGCCGAAAAACCTGGAAAAAAGACAAGGAGAAATTGGAATCAAAGGGAAGATTCAGATCATATAACGCACCTCGATGATGTAAGAAGCCAAAATCTTAAGGAAAATCTTTGAATGAGGAAACTAACCCACATAAACTACAAACGCTAACCAGCAACATGTGTTGGAATAGAAATGAATCAAAAACACAAAAAGAACATCACACGAACCAAGAGAACTGAAACTGTCAGAAATCCTATAAAATTACCCCAAAAGACGAAAATGGCCATTAAGAATTAGGGAGAATGGAACGATCGAGGAGGGATAGCACCAACCAGACCTCCACTGGAAGGGTGCGGAGAGAACTGAAACCTTGGGGAGACTTATTGTCACTCAAATCCCAGAAAAGAAATTATAAATGGTAAACAGATTTTATGATAATGCAAAATGATTTGCAACAGTTATTGAAAGAAATGGAGAATACTGGAAATATGGGAAGAGTTGACACTCAGATTTCAGGGAACACCACTGGTTGTTGTCAGTGAGCGATCACTGATAATCGCTTGTGTGAAAACTCTTGTGTAAATAATAATAGGAAAAAAAAATTTTTTTAAATAAATTTAAAAAAAGAAAAAAGTAATGGATTGTTTCAAGAGATTTAAAAAAAGACATTTTATATTGTCTGGAAATAATTCTAACGTGTAAATTTTATACAACCATAAATCTGTGTTAAAAGGTTAATTCATTTAACATTATGTAAACACTAAGTTAGCAACTTTAGTTGCCTTAAAGTAAGTAAATTAAAAAGTAAAAAGAAAAAGTTATATAACTAAATTATTATCATTATTTCTGAGTTCATATATTCAAACAACAAAGTATATATCACTCGTTTTTTTTTTTCATTTATTGAAAAAAAAATTCTTGTTCTGCATAAAAAAGCAGAGTCAGTTTTTTTTTACAGGAAGTTCAACATATTTTCCAATGTTTAGTTTATCTACTCGCATATTTTTATTTTGACTCAATGAAAATGTTTCATGCTGTTGCCCGAAAGCGTCTTTGTTGACTTTAGCAAAGGTTTGAATCAGAGTTGTCTCCCTTTGGACTCACTCAGATCTGCTGTCTGTTCATGTTCACAAAACAGACTGTAAGCCCCCATACATAGAGATAAGCATGTTAGAAACACAGGCAAGCTGAGATAACAAGGATAATAAAACAAGAAGAATATTCTGAAGATGCGTCCATTCAATCTGTGCATATATCAATGAAAATGCGATTTCCATCTACACTTATAACAATGAAAATGCTATTTCAAACTTGAGTGTGACAGACCAAAGAAAATGCTAATTCAAACTTGAGTGTGACAGACCAAAGAGAAAGCTAATTCAGACTGAAGTTTGACAGACCAAAGGAAATGCTATTTCAAACTGAAGTGTGACAGACCAAAAAGAAAGCTAATTCAAACTGAAGTTTGACAGACCAAAGAAAATGCTATTTCAAACTGAAGTGTGACAGACCAAAGAAAATGCTATTTCAAACTCAAGTGTGACCGACCAAAGAAAATGCTAATGCTATTTCAAACTGAAGCGTGACAGACCAAAGAAAATGCTATTTCAAACTGAAGTGTGACAGACCAAAGAGAAAGCTAATTCAAACTGAAGTGTGACAGACCAAAGAAAATGCTATTTCAAACTCAAGTGTGACCGACCAAAGAAAATGCTATTTCAAACTCAAGTGTGACCGACCAAAGAAAATGCTATTTCAAACTGAAGTGTGACAGACCAAAGAAAATGCTATTTCAAACTCAAGTGTGACAGACCAAAGAAAATGCTATTTCAAACTCAAGTGTGACCGACCAAAGAAAATGCTATTTCAAACTCAAGTGTGACCGACCGAAGAAAATGCTAATGCTATTTCAAACTGAAGTGTGACAGACCAAAGAAAATGCTATTTCAAACTCAAGTGTGACCGACCAAAGAAAATGCTATTTCAAACTCAAGTGTGACCGACCGAAGAAAATGCTAATGCTATTTCAAATTGAAGTGTGACAGACCAAAGAAAATGCTATTTCAAACTGAAGCGTGACAGACCAAAGAAAATGCTATTTCAAACTGAAGTGCGACAGACCAACAAACATAAAAAGCCTCTCTTAAAAATGTGAGGATGCATATAGGAAAATACATAAAATAAATCGGACAGATTTTTAAGCTCAAGAAAATCCCCCCCAAAATGTAAGGATTAAAATAAAAGACAACAGTGAGGTCGACTTCATGGCGATTTGTAACTAATCAGTAACACAATATAGATTTACCGTTTTCTAATAGTATTTATTAGCAAAACATTATTGTAAATCATTAATGTCAAAGGGAAGAGTCTAGAACTTCAAGATAAAATCGAGTATTCCTTTCATAAGAAGCTGGCCTGCTGTACTTTCGACAAAACTGTACTTTTACAGGTTTAGAATTTCCCGGTCAACAGTTCATTCCTACATAAAACCAGACACAAACTTCTGTTAAATAAATGAGAGTATGTATATATATATATATATATATATATCTTAACCTAAAGTTCGTTTGTAGGTCTAGAGTCAGCGATATCTACTACAAAAACCTCCCAACCACAGTAAGTGAGGAAATCTGTTGGGTTACTTTCAGCAGAGCTCACGAGGCTTGCACAATTTTATTTGTTATCCTCTTATGCCAAATGTGTTGAAAAAATATATAGAGTCGCTTTTAACAGTAACAACATATTACATCGTTATTGCATATGCGACCCAAACATAAATTTCATTGAACTCCCAGTTTTTAAAAAAAAATTGCTCGTACATTAAATTTGAAAACTTATCTTTATTTATAAACAGTAAGGTAAGTGCATATGTTTATATATTTCTATGTATAGGATTCACTCCTAAACTAATTAACCGATCATTATGAATTTTGGAACACAGGTGCAGGTGTAAGTGGTCAAAATGTGGGCTATATTTAGTTTAATGCAAAGGGGGGAAATCAAGAAGTGAAAGCGCTTTGTGAGAATTCAGATCCCTCTGATTTTTGTGAAATTTTAACAATAGGTATTAGACATCAATTAATAAATATTCCACAAATGCCATTTTCTTTGGGGTATTTGAAAGGGTTTTTAAGGGGTATAATATGGGCACAAGCTGCCATTCGAAAAATCAAATATTTCAGATTTGCCTTGAATTTGATCTATAGTAATTAGATACCAATTAAGCAAGATTCCCTGCATTTCAATTTCTTCTTGAGACCCCTTAAACTTAAGCCTTAAATTTTAGACATTTTTAGAATCAAAATTATGTAATGGATTTTGATCAAAATTGGAATAACGATTCTAGACATAAGGTTTAGTAGTATCATATTTTGATTTAAATCTTCATAAAGTGACATAAAAGTGGTGCAAAACTGTTCTGCTCATGGAATTCTCCTAGGTCCTTATAAAATACTTGCAAGACAATTTGGCACTTTTCGTAATTGAATGAAGAACCCTAGGTGTTCCTGGCATTAGTTCATAACACCACATAACCTTTTCCATTCTTATTTTTTACATTTTATGATTATCGATCTTTGGGGTGGGGCTGAAGGATGCACTCGATATTGATTTAACGGGAGGAAGTGTAAGTAAAGCAACATATACCAAACTAATTTTCAATGAATTTATAGCCTTTAACCCCCTCAAGGCACACTCGGCATTTCTTGAGAATCAATAAGGACTCCTGTGCACTTCTGCCACAAACCTTGAACACTTTACTCACAATTACAACGTTATTTTTTAATTTTTATAATTTACAAGTTATAAATAAAATAAAGTGAACATATGTCTTTTTCAAGGCTCTTCCATCATCCTTATCGGATGATGAGCAGGAAAATGCAATCGTCCTAGATTAACTTGCTGTAAAAAGCTAATTAAATCAACAAGAAAATAAAATGCATCCCAGAGAAAATTATAGCTATTGTTGATCTTTTTAATTGCTTTTATTATCACAGCCACAAGAAGAAAAAAAGATCAATATTACTAAAACGACAAAAAGACACCACTACCCATTGAGCTGACTACCTGTGACATCCGAACAAAACTACAGCTGTTTCTGTCAGCAAGACAATGACAGGCAATCGGTTGAGGTCAAAATGATTCCTCATCTAACATTACAAACGAATTATTAGGGCTGTATTTTATATTATTTTCATTTTTTGTCTTCTTGTTTCATGCTTCAGTTTAGACGTTTCGTGAATGACTTCCAACTTTTCCTGTCTGTTGCAATTGCGCTTGTGCCATCTGCTAGGATCAGGTCATCATTAACTGATCCCCTCCATACCTTAAACGGCCTACCACGTGGCTTTGAGCCATTAACGTCAATTTGGCACACACTTTGAAGCGTTTCGGATGACTGATGGCAGGCGGCGTGGCCATACCAGTTGAGACGTCATCGTGCGACATACTTTGAAGCATTTCGAAGGACTGACGGTGGGTGACGTGGCCATACCAGTTGAGACGTCATCGTGCGACATACTTTCTCACGAAGGTCAGTAGAGCGAGACCAGCAATTTTCCCAATGCACTGCGTTTCGTCGTTGCACATGTTTCACAGCCATACAAGAGTACAGGTCAGATATGTGCACTGTATGCTGCTGCTCTCGCATACGATGGGATACCTGCATTTTGTAAAATTGTTGACAGCTGCCTGAAGACTCTCCATGTGGTACATATATGTAATATAAAATATTGTTAAAAACAGAAAGGCGAACAAAAGAGTTGAAAGAATAGATGAGAGTTGCTGGGTTAGTAGATGTAGAAGAGTTGAGGCAGCAGGGTCAGTTGGCAGGGAAATGTTACAAAACCTTCGGCTCGATTAGCCAACTTGAATTGATAATATAAAAAAAAACTCAAAAAGCTCTCATCTAGTTGGTTACGAGCTTTAATTCTATCAAATTATTTTGTTATACTATCAACCAATGAAAAAGCCATACTATCAATTGTTATACTATCAACCAATGAAAAAGCACAAACTATCAATTGTTATACTATCAACCAATGAAAAAGCCAAACTATCAATTGTTATACTATCAACCAATGAAAAAGCCAAACTATCAATTGTTATACTATCAACCAATGAAAAAGCCAAACTATCAATTGTTATACTATCAACCAATGAAAAAGCCATACTATCAATTGTTATACTATCAACCAATGAAAAAGCACAAACTATCAATTGTTATACTATCAACCAATGAAAAAGCCAAACTATCAATTGTTATACTATCAACCAATGAAAAAGCCAAACTATCAATTGTTATACTATCAACCAATGAAAAAGCCAAACTATCAATTGTTATACTATCAACCAATGAAAAAGCACAAACTATCAATTGTTATACTATCAACCAATGAAAAAGCACAAACTATCAATTGTTATACTATCAACCAATGAAAAAGCACAAACTATCAATTGTTATACTATCAACCAATGAAAAAGCACAAACTATCAATTGTTATACTATCAACCAATGAAAAAGCACAAACTATCAATTGTTATACTATCAACCAATGAAAAAGCACAAACTATCAATTGTTATACTATCAACCAATGAAAAAGCACAAACTATCAATTGTTATACTATCAACCAATGAAAAAGCACAAACTATCAATTGTTATACTATCAACCAATGAAAAAGCACAAACTATCAATTGTTATACTATCAACCAATGAAAAAGCACAAACTATCAATTGTTATACTATCAACCAATGAAAAAGCACAAACTATCAATTGTTATACTATCAACCAATGAAAAAGCACAAACTATCAATTGTTATACTATCAACCAATGAAAAAGCACAAACTATCAATTGTTATACTATCAACCAATGAAAAAGCATAAACTATCAATTGTTATACTATCAACCAATGAAAAAGCCAAACTATCAATTGTTATACTATCAACCAATGAAAAAGCCAAACTATCAATTGTTATACTATCAACCAATGAAAAAGCACAAACTATCAATTGTTATACTATCAACCAATGAAAAAGCACAAACTATCAATTGTTATACTATCAACCAATGAAAAAGCCAAACTATCAATTGTTATACTATCAACCAATGAAAAAGCCAAACTATCAATTGTTATACTATCAACCAATGAAAAAGCACAAACTATCAATTGTTATACTATCAACCAATGAAAAAGCCAAACTATCAATTGTTATACTATCAACCAATGAAAAAGCCAAACTATCAATTGTTATACTATCAACCAATGAAAAAGCACAAACTATCAATTGTTATACTATCAACCAATAAAAAAGCCATACTATCAATTGTTATACTATCAACCAATGAAAAAGCCAAACTATCAATTGTTATACTATCAACCAATGAAAAAGCACAAACTATCAATTGTTATACTATCAACCAATGAAAAAGCATAAACTATCAATTGTTATACTATCAACCAATGAAAAAGCCAAACTATCAATTGTTATACTATCAACCAATGAAAAAGCCAAACTATCAATTGTTATACTATCAACCAATGAAAAAGCACAAACTATCAATTGTTATACTATCAACCAATGAAAAAGCCATACTATCAATTGTTATACTATCAACCAATGAAAAAGCCAAACTATCAATTGTTATACTATCAGCCAATAAAAAAGCCAAACTATCAATTGTTATACTATCAACCAATGAAAAAGCCAAACTATTGTTATACTATCAACCAATGAAAAAGCCAAACTATAAATTGTTATACTATCAACCAATGAAAAAGCACAAACTATCAATTGTTATACTATCAACCAATGAAAAAGCCAAACTATCAATTGTTATACTATCAACCAATGAAAAAGCCAAACTATCAATTGTTATACTATCAACCAATGAAAAGGCCAAACTATCAATTGTTATACTATCAACCAATGAAAAAGCCATACTATCAATTGTTATACTATCAACCAACGAAAAAGCCAAACTATCAATTGTTATACTATCAACCAATGAAAAAGCACAAACTATCAATTGTTATACTATCAACCAATGAAAAAGCCAAACTATCAATTGTTATACTATCAACCAATGAAAAAGCACAAACTATCAATTGTTATACTATCAACCAATGAAAAAGCCAAACTATCAATTGTTATACTATCAACCAATGAAAAAGCCAAACTATTAATTGTTATACTATCAACCAATGAAAAAGCACAAACTATCAATTGTTATACTATCAACCAATGAAAAAGCCATACTATCAATTGTTATACTATCAACCAATGAAAAAGCCAAACTATCAATTGTTATACTATCAACCAATGAAAAAGCCAAACTATCAATTGTTATACTATCAACCAATGAAAAAGCACAAACTATCAATTGTTATACTATCAACCAATGAAAAAGCACAAACTATCAATTGTTATACTATCAACCAATAGAAAAAGCCATGCTATCAATTGTTATACTATCAACCAATGAAAAAGCCAAACTATCAATTGTTATAATATCAACCAATGAAAAAGCCAAACTATTGTTATACTATCAACCAATGAAAAAGCCAAACTATCAATTGTTATACTATCAACCAATGAAAAAGCCAAACTATCAATTGTTATACTATCAACCAATGAAAAAGCCATACTATCAATTGTTATACTATCAACCAATGAAAAAGCCAAACTATCAATTGTTATACTATCAACCAATGAAAAAGCACAAACTATCAATTGTTATACTATCAACCAATGAAAAAGCCATACTATCAATTGTTATACTATCAACCAATGAAAAAGCCAAACTATCAATTGTTATACTATCAACCAATGAAAAAGCCAAACTATCAATTGTTATACTATCAACCAATGAAAAAGCCAAACTATCAATTGTTATACTATCAACCAATGAAAAAGCACAAACTGTCAATTGTTATACTATCAACCAATGAAAAAGCCAAACTATCAATTGTTATACTATCAACCAATGAAAAAGCCATACTATCAATTGTTATACTATCAACCAATGAAAAAGCCAAACTATCAATTGTTATACTATCAACCAATGAAAAAGCCATACTATCAATTGTTATACTATCAACCAATGAAAAAGCACAAACTATCAATTGTTATACTATCAACCAATGAAAAAGCCATACTATCAATTGTTATACTATCAACCAATGAAAAAGCACAAACTATCAATTGTTATACTATCAACCAATGAAAAAGCACAAACTATCAATTGTTATACTATCAACCAATGAAAAAGCACAAACTATCAATTGTTATACTATCAACCAATGAAAAAGCCATACTATCAATTGTTATACTATCAACCAATGAAAAAGCACAAACTATCAATTGTTATACTATCAACCAATGAAAAAGCACAAACTATCAATTGTTATACTATCAACCAATGAAAAAGCCATACTATCAATTGTTATACTATCAACCAATGAAAAAGCCATACTATCAATTGCTATACTATCAACCAATGAAAAAGCACAAACTATCAATTGTTATACTATCCACCAATGAAAAAGCCATACTATCAATTGTTATACTATCAACCAATGAAAAAGCACAAACTATCAATTGTTATACTATCAACCAATGAAAAAGCCATACTATCAATTGTTATACTATAAACCAATAAAAAAGCACAAACTATCAGTTGTTATACTATAAACCAATGAAAAAGCCATACTATCAGTTGTTATACTATCAACCAATGAAAAAGCCATACTATCAATTGTTATACTATCAACCAATGAAAAAGCCAAACTATCAATTGTTATACTATCAATTGTTATACTATCAACCAATGAAAAAGCCATACTATCAATTGTTATACTATCAACCAATGAAAAAGCCATACTATCAATTGTTATACTATCAACCAATGAAAAAGATGTCATTTTATCAATTAGAAAGGTTTTCTGCCCATGTTAAGTTAGTTAAATATCAATTAAAAATGTTAAAATTACTTATGTTAAAATAGTAATTAAAAAAAGGGGCAGGTATATTTATATTACATGAACTTACGAATAAATGATAAAAGATGAATTCTTAAGATTATAATTGTCCAGTGAAGGTTAAGGACATGCGTTGCATGGAGAGAAATCATATGAGAATGATACAATGGATGTGTAATGTGAGTTTTAAAAACAGGCTTAGTTCTGAAGATGAAATCTTAATAGTATAAGGAGACGTGTGCAAAAAATGGATGAGAGTTGTTGGGTTAGGAGATATAGAGGAGTTGAGACAGCAGAGGGATAAATAAAGACCTGGCCAAAGATAGGTTACTTTGGAAGTCAATTTCTACAAGCAATCTAATGCATGCCAGCCTGTAAACTAGTAGTTAAACTGAATATCATGATGATGATGATGATGATGTTGATGATAGTTATAATCTCTCTCATCCGACAGTGGCAGCAACTTCAGTCGCTGTAATTTTCATTGGATTTGGACTAAATTTGACAGAGGTTCAGACACGTTTCAGTGTTCAATGTTCAAATGCCTGTACACTATCTGGGATCCACACAGTGGAGAGGGTTGAAATTTAAAATCCCAGTCTACAATGAGTCTATGCCACAAAATGATTCAATTTGGCATGCAGGTCAAAATACATCCCAGAATAAATGGATAAACAAAAGCATCTAAAATCAAGCTATATTATACTAAAACTCTGATAATCCTGCTTACTTGCCTGGTTGTTTGTTTGTTTGCAGAATGAATGTTTTAGAGGGTTTAGATGGTGGGAGGAAGGGCCAATGAGACCAGAAATGGTGGGAGAAGATACAGAGGGTGTAGTAGTAGTAGTAAAATACACGAAAAAGAGAGTAAGAGGATGATGTAAATAAATGATGTAAATAAAGAAAAGGGAAAGTAACAGCAGCAGCATGTTTGGTGATGAAAGGCAAATGAGGCAAGAAGTGGTGGGAGGAGCAAAATAGAAGTAGTAGTAGTAGTAGTAGCAGCAGCTCACTGTAAGAGAAGAAGAGTTAACAGATGACGTAAATAAGTAAAAAAAACTTAAATGAATTACGTAAATCTAATAGATGTTCCATAAACTAGAAATATATAATGTCGACTTAACAGGTCACAGATAGTCTATTCATTTACTAAACTAAAAGTTTTTGTTTTTTTTAAACCATACGTAACTAGAAAAATACCCGTCCCTGGACAAGTAAAATTAATTCCACGAACAGTTTAGCACCACTTTTATGTCCTCTTTTAATCAAATCTAGATATAATAATATTAAATCTGATGTCTAGAATCCATATTCTAGTTTTGATCAAAATCCATTACATGATTTTGATTCTAGAAAATGTCTAAAATTTAAAACTTAGGCTTAAGGGATCTTAAGAAGTATTTGAAATTCAGGGAATCTTGATTAATTGTTGTTTAATGACTATGGATCAAATTCAATGCAAATCTGAAATATTTATGCCCCTTAAGAACCCTTTAAAATACTCTAAAGAAAGTAAAATTAGGGAACATATTAATTGATGTCTTATACCTATGGGTAAAATTTCACAAAAATAAGAGGTATCTGAATTTTCACGAAGGGATTCCCCCCCCCCTTTTTTTTACTCCCTTTGCATAAAACTAAATTAAACTTAATATAGCCCACATTACCCAACTTTGCACATAAAGAGTTGCGTTCCAAAATTCATAATGATCCGTTAATTAGTTTAGGAGTGAATCATACATATAAAAACATATAAACATGGCTAACTTTATATAAATAAAGATAATTAGTGGGACCTCATTGAAATTCCACGGTTGCTTTCTTTAATTAGCATAATTTATTGTTAATAATAATATTTCCATTAAAATAATAAATACCCGTCATAAAATATGTCCTCAAATACCTTACGCATCTAGCATATTTCGTTTTTCGTCAGCTTTAGTTGCTTTATTAAATAATATACGTTCGGGCGATCTCATCTTTCAAAAACGAATGAAAGGATGATAACGTACGCACGAACATGAAATGCCTTAGCGTATTATTATATAGATTTTAAATGTGTGTGAAAGGTGATAACGTACGTACGAACATGAAATGCCTTAGCATATTATTATATAGATACAAATAGGTAATCTCTAAACGTTCTACAGACCAACGAAAACAGATTTATTACTTACTAGACCACCCGTGACCCGTTGGGTCAGTTTGTTATATTAGCTATGGAATTCATGTATGAGCGTGACACTTGTGGCATAAAGAAAATAGGTTTTTTTTACATAACAGAAGCATTTCTATGAAAGTATATTAAAATGAAAAAAGAATATAGATAGATTTCTATGAGTCGTTCTGTTTATTATAATTGTTTTTTTTTTAAATTACAGTTACTGAATTATAAGTGGTTGGTTAGGGCGATTTGAGAAAGGAAGGGGGTACAGCAGGCTTTCTCGCGTACGTAACGAAAACAGAGGGAGTAGGAGTGGTGAAATCTATGAGAGGGAAAGTGGGAGGTGGTTTCGTTCACCGACCGCTAGTATGGCTGATATTAATAATGAGTGTTGTTTTTTTGTTTGTTTGTTTTTGTTTTTTAAAAGGGAGGAGTTTTTTTGAAACTGCGACAGACTTTACGAAGTCCTCCCGTTGAATGTTTTTAGTCGTGAAGAAAACAAATAAACTATTTGATGAAATTAAATGAAATTGTTTAAAAATTTCCAGAATAAAAAATTTCATGCGTTCGTTAATCATAATAGAGAATAACAGAATTGGAATAACAGATTAAAGACGATGCTATTTACGCATGCGCAACCGGATGTTGAAAACCGGAAAGCTGAAAGCTGATTGCAAACATACAAGAACAATAGACTTTTAATATTATACTAGACCACCCGTGACCCGTTGGGTCAGTTTGTTATATTAGCTATGGAATTCATGTATGTGCGTGACACTTGTGGAGAAAACAAAAAAACTATTTGATGAAATTAAATGTAATTGTTTAAAAAAGAATATAGATAGATTTCTATGCGTCGTTCTGTTTATTATAATTGTTTTTTTTTAAATTATAGTTACTGAATTATAAGTGGTTGGCCATACTTATAGGTAAATATGCACTGAACAGGTGAGAAAGGAAGGGGGTACAACCGGCTGTCTCGCGTACGTAACGAAAACAGAGGGAGTAGGAGTGGTGAAATCTGTGAGAGGAAAAGTGGGAGGTGGTTTCGTTCACCGCCGCTATTGATATTAATAATGATTGTTGTTGTTTTGTTTGTTTTTGTTTTTTAAAAGGGAGGAGCTTTTTTGAAACTGCGACAGACTTTACGAAGTCCTGCCGTTGAATGTTTTTAGCCGTGGAGAAAACAAAAAAACTATTTGATGAAATTAAATGTAATTGTTTTATATTTAAAGCGATATAAACATTTCCAGAATGAAAAATTTCATGCGTTCGTTAATAATAAGATTTCAACGGAATTGGAATAACAGATTGGAAGACGATGCTATTTACGCATGCGCAACCGGATGTTGAAAACCGGAAAGCTGAAAGCTGATTGCAAACATACAAGACAATAGAGTTTTAGTAGTATATAGATAGATTTGATGAGAGCGATTTATTATTACTTCTTCGGGCGATTTCATCTTTTAAAAATGGTGGCACTGGTGATAACGTACGTACAAACATAAAAAATGCCGTAGCATATTATTATTATTATTATTATATATATATATATATATATAAACTCAATGTCTGTGTGATGTTTGTGTGTTCCCTACAGATATAAAGGTTAAAGAATAAAATTAAAAAGTATATTCTTCTGCAAAATTTATTGGGGAAGACAATGGAAGTGTTCTTGAATCTCTAAATGCCCTCCTAACCTAAGGGAGCTGAACCTGCTTTAAAGCTTCAAATATATCCTATTTTGATGAAATTTATATCATATGTATAAAATTCTCCAGGGGAAACAATAGAAGTGGTCCTGAATCTCTGTTTCTCTCTATGTGCCCAATATCTATGTGACCCCACCTCTTAGTTACCCATGGGGACAGACCCCTCCTCTTAAAACTTCAAATACGTTTATCCGATTTTAATAAAATTTAAACCATATGTATAAGACATTCATTCAGAGAGTTTTCCTACATTTCAGCTTCTTCCGATTATATTAGGGGGCGAAATGGGAAGAGGAGGGGACAGTAAAAGAGAGTGATATGGTGTTACGAGCATAGTGAAAAAATACATAGTAGTGATCCTCATTCAATCCCGAGCAACGTCGGGTCTTCCTGCTAGTAGATGATAAATTATAACGAACGCATAAATGTTATCGCAGACTTTATTTATTGCTTAGCTGTTATGTGAGTTTCATGCGTCACGCAATCTTCGAAGAAGAATTAAATTTTGATCAGTAATCCATCTCTTCTGCCAGTTTTCCTGCTTCTGCTATATATTTAGTATCCCAACGCAGTCCAAAGATCACATGGTTTCCAAATATTGCATCACACATTTACTTTGAACAACCGTCTTCCTTCCGGTCGGCTCTAAAACAGGTTGTTTTAATTTTTTTTATTTACTTAACTGGGATTCAGCAGAGGCCAAAAACAGACACAGCCGGATGTTACCTTTTTAATTCGACTTTTTTTTCAAGAGGTTTAATATACATAAAATAAATAAACACTTTCAACAAGTCAAAGGAGAAACATAGATGAAAAGCCACTAAAGATAAGCAAGACTAAATATTTAGATGTTAATTCCAATGAAAAAAAAAATAGAGAAAGGTAAAAATATGCATGAATAAAACCACTTGTCTTCCTTAATTAATATAAATATCTACTCTATAAAATTAAGTCAGTCGAATTTAAAATATGAGACCAAATTATTTTATTTGGGCTGGCCTATTTTTTAGTTAGTTTTCCCCACTATATTATTGCCATTAATATATCTTACTTCGGTTCAGTTTTTCCTGAAAATACTCATTCCGGTTCAGAAAGCTAAGAGGGTGGAGACAGAATTTTGAGGCATCGGTGTCAGTCAGCATAAAACCAAACATTACTGGTTATTTATCTTCCTCCCATAGCGATAAGATGTGACACAAGGTCGGAAAGTGGGATTTGATAAGTCAGCACCCTAGAGGAAGAGCACTTATGACCTTTAAAAATTGCCTGGGCATCCCTGTCGGCATTCCCCGGTAGGGGCGCCCCAGGCAGTAAGCAATAAAGTAACCCCTTCTCAAAGAGTGAGAAGACAAAGCCTGGGAGGGTGGACCTCCTAGAACTGCACAGGACAGACCGGCGTCATCAAGCCCCGAAGGCCAAGACGATATCGGTCTATGGGGTGCAGTATCCATCGGAACAGATACTACACTTTGATCTCAACCAAAAGGCCGAGAAACCAAACAATACTGTAATATCTAAATTATCCTTCAAAAAATTATTCATAAAATTCATTCATAATTTGCTAAATAATAACATTGAAAAAATTCTTCACAAATTACGTGTTTTGTAAAGTACTTGAAAATTCTCAGATTGAGTAATATTTATTTTCTGCTGACCTGTATCCATTTACAAATGGCCGCTTACTCTTACAATAGTGACATTTTGCCTTATTCACCTAAACACAAATTTGCAAATGGCTATTGAAATCTATTCAGTTGTGAATAATGACAAACACATTTTGCTTTAAATAATTTATTTAATTGAGAACAGAAAATGTGTCCTCCTCCTTTTAATTATAATTAAACCTAAAATGCATCCGATAAATAAAATTTGTATTTTGTTGGCTTTTTTTTTCTAGTTTTCTGTAATTTTTTCTCTATAATTGAGATATCATTCTTTTTTAAATAATACGTACAGTACAGTTAAGTTCGTAAAACAAAAACCGTAAACAAAATCTAACACGTTTTTCCTAATGTTTAGTTAACTAAAAGTTTTTTAAAATTTATTTTCAAACCAATATCTTTAAATTTAAGTATTATAATCTTGCTTCTCCTCCCTTTGAAAATAGTTAATTAAATTCATTTACGAAGAAATATTTGCTTCTTTAAAATGAAAATAAACATTCATTAATTAACTAATAATTCATGAAGTTTTGTTTTTTTTTAAATCCAGAAAACATATTTTCCATAAAATGGCTGAAAATTATCAATAAATTGTTTGTCAATAATAAACTTATATAGTGTGAGATATCCAATTAATGTCCTAAAATTTAATACAAAAATATCTAGCTAAAAAACTCTCAGAAAGAAAAATATATCTGCTGGGTCAAATTCTTTTGGGTGTAATTACTCTCAGGCTGCAGATTCGTCAGAAAGACCCTTATAAGATCGCTATAAATCCATAAAATCCTATCACACGAAATGGAAATTGATTTATTTACAAGTTTAACAATGAGTATTGTTTTTTTTATAACTTATCAGTGAGATACAAAAAAAATGAACACATCCGGTTTTTATAGATTTTGTTCCAGCGCAATAAAAAAAAAAACTGACTTAAAGAAATTGTTAGTTGATTTTTTTAACATAACTTTGGTGTATTTATATTTTAACCCCATGAATCAGCGTTTTTTTTTTTTAGAAAAAAAAAGTTTGATAAGAAAAGCTCCAAATATTGGAAAATTTCTATATAAACGATCTTAAATCAACGCCAGTTAATGACCTCTATCGATATAGTTACGCAGATATTTACTTTTTATGCTGTGGCCGTGTTCTTTCAGGCGCTTTAATTATTGGAATCAGAATCGGTAATTGTATTAGAATCAGGAATTTGAAACAGAATCAGTAATTGTATCGGAATCGGGAAAAATATTGGAATCGTCCCATCACTAATATATATGAGTAAAATTAAATAAATATTAGAAACCGTCTACGCGGATCAACCTATGTTTAATTCTACTTATAAAAGCTCTAATTTATATTGAGTACTTTTTCAAAAAATATTGGTTTTAAGTTCATGTTATCTATATATTTGAATTTATTTAATTCATATATATATATCATCATCATCATCTGGTTGTGGTGTCATGGATCCTCCTAACTCTCTCACGCCATTTCGCTCTTTTCTCCAACACATCTGGTAGATCTTCATAGGTGCATTATGAGTCTTCTGTTAGTTGTTTGATGTAGGTTCTGTACGGTCTCTCCACTGAACTGCATCCCTATCTTGGTATCCATAAAAAAAATACTGATGATTTCATCCTTAGCCCTCATGCAGTGTCCAGCAAATCTTTGTCTTCTCTCTCTCTGATCAAGGCTGAGATCTGAGGAGGGTGTCCGTAGAGTTGCTCTTTCGTGAGGTGCTGTCTCCAGGAGATGTTAAGAGCAACTCTTCGCATTCTAGTGTATACACAATCAATTTTCTTCTCCAATTTTTTGGTGACAGTCCAAGTGCTACTTCCATATACGAGTACTGATCAACAATGGCTTCAAAGAAGTCACATTTCATCTTGGTAGGAAGACTTGATTTCCAGATCGCTTTCATCTTGTCCACTCCTGCCCAGGCCTTGCTGATTTGCACGTTCACTTCACACTCTGCGGAATTTTTCTTGGCAACTTTACTACCAAGATAGGTAAACTCGTCAACATTCTTTAGACAAGTCCCATTTAGGGAAGATATATTTCCATGTTGGTTCAGGAGAATGTGCTCTGTTTTGCAATATATATATATATATATATATATTTATAAATAAATATTAATTATTTATTACCTACAGACATCAATGTTTCATGCTAACGCAATCTTCAGTGCAGGAAGTTAATTCTCAACGGTCAGATCACAAATCGCCACTGATTCACAGTCAAGAGCGTTAACCCCTCGGCCATAGAGAATTAGCTAATAATTAAGGAGGAATTTAACTGTGTAAATAGTGAGTCGGCGACTAATTTACACGAGCAGTTGAAAGTGATCAACAAACTGTGTTTGGAACTTGCATATATATATATATAAGAGAGAGAGAGAGAGAAAGAAAAAATTCACATACATATTGCAACTGTGTTCTATTTTTGCTCTGTTTTCTACATTGAGCTCTCTTAGATTTCTTACCCAAATTATTCACTTCAACACACACACACACACATATATATATATATATATATATATATATATATATATATATATGCAAGATCCAAACAGTTTGTTGATCACTTTCAACTGCTCGTGTAAATTAGCCGCCGACTGCACTGATAATTGCGTTAGCATGAAACATTGATGTCTGTAGGTAATAAATAATTAATATTTATTCATAAATATTATATATATATATATATATATATATATTACTTTCCCCAAATCCTCAACAAGATCGGACATACACTTTGCTCTATCCACAGTGAGCGACCCTAACGGTTAATACCAGCAGAATGAAAAAAAAAAAAAAATTACTCTTTGAAAAAGGCGTATATCGACGAAATTCTCAAATATGTAAATTTAAATAAATAATTTTATTCATTTAATACAAAAAATATTATATAACATTATTTGGTATTCTAAATTCTTCACAATATATATATATATATATATATATATATATATAGTATTTAACAGCCTCTAAACACTTAAAATCCTCTGGCTTGGCTCATATCCACACCAAAGATAATCAGCAAGTTAAGGAAGAATAAATGCCAGTGGCAGCATGACTTTTAAAATGTATCATTTTTTTCTTCTTGAAAACGTTTTATTATTATTATTATTATTATTATTATTATTATTATTATTCGAAGATACGGCTCCTAATTAGTTGTTTCAACCCTAGCCATGATGCCTTCTGTAGGAAATGAGAACAGAAAAAAAAAAGAACTTCTTGGATGTTATATTTTTCTTTAATCCCATCAGACAGACAAGACAAGTCAAGTCTTCCAGCTGCTTATAATGAAGGCACCATCAGTTAAATCCTGATCTAGGATAGCCCACCCACACTGGATAAATGCTAGAGCTTCCCTCAGAACCACGCCCGGTGCAACAGGATTTGGCATATGTGGCAACCTCTTAGATAAGAACACCCTTGAAACTTATAATAATCTAATATGTGTGCAGTAACCCCATTACTACATGGTTTCCAACTTGCAAAATATCACGCATAACATAATTTTCATCATGTGACTTTATTATTTTAACCAAGAAAATAACCACCAGTTATTGTGATTACTGTTAATAAAATTGTGTGACCACTTTTCGTGTGCCTGTTTCTGTGTGTTTTTTTTTCACTCTTCGACGCGATTTACATTTTTTTTTTGTTAATTACTACTTGCTATAACCTGCCAGGCGTTGCCCGGGATGCGTTAAAATCATTTTAGTTTTTAATTTTTATTAGTTTGCACATTTTAAATTTATAACAAAAAAAACGAACTAAAATTTTAGTTGCAACGGACACAGCTCATTCTATATTCTCTAATCAAAAATATGAGTTATTTCCCTTGTTGATATTGATTTTTCGATCATAATTCAAAACTGTCTCCATATTACTAGTCGTCTAGGTTGGACTACATAATTAAAAAAATAAACTGTAACAAAGTACGTTATTATAGTACCAATAACATGGCACAACAATAATAAAATGAAAATTGTCTAGTCAGAATCAAAGTTTGATATGTCATCCTAACTGCTATTTAGGTCCAACCTTTAAAATCTCACAAGATAACTTTATATGTTAGATTAATCGAATATTTATTGAAATTAAAAATGTAATACAGTAAAATAAAATGAAATTTTTTAAATTGTATAAAAAAATTACAAAATTAAATCCACCAGAAAGCATTTCGGTTTCTTCATATACAAGTGAGCCATTTTAATCATTTGTTAAAAACAAAAACGAAAAAACAATGAATTACTTTGTGACCTTTCAAAATTTTAAAGGAATTTGAAAACATTTAAACTGTTGAGTAAAAAATAATTTCTGGCTTTTAAAATTCTTAACAAATCTTCATGTATTAAAAGATTGAAAGTTTTGGAAGCGATTTACATCCAATAGTTTTATAAACAGGGATTAAAACATTGCCGTTACGAAATTAATTATAGGTTTATAATAATTTTGTTTAATTAATAATTTAAAGACCGAGTGGTAAGGTAATAATTAAATTTAATTCACAAAATCCTTTTAAAAATTTGGTAAAAAAAGAAAAAAGAAAGAAAGAACAGCATAGTTAAAAAAAAAAAAAAAATTAAAAAACAGTAAAAAGAAAAATGAAAGTAAAAAGACTGAAGCAACACCAGGCAGGTACAGCTCGGGTTTTTATAAGTTGGCAAGACGCCATAATTAAAACTGATTACCGTTTGTGAAACGAATAGATGTGAACTTGTTTATTTAGTGTGCTTAGAGTAAGCATGATAGAAAAGCGTATTTGTTCATTTTATTAAATGAAAAATACGCAAAAAAAGCGAGACACCGGTTGAAAACTACCTACCCTCTCATCCTCCACTTTCTAACACCCTGCTCCAAGACTCTACATCAGTTTTAATGTCATCTAACTTTTTTTTTCTGAGTTTGTGGCCACGCCAGATGTTGGCACCCTAGGCGACTACCTAGTCGATAACCAACAACTGAAAGAATCCATGACACAGAATAATCAACCGATTCAATTGCACAATATTCTAAGTGTCTATATTTAATCTAATTTTTTGACGATGGTAGAAAGAGCTTCAAAAACGTTTTCTTTTTAAAAGTCACAACTTTAATTATGAATAAATAAAAAGAAAAATCATAATTAAAATCAGTAAACATTGCATTAATATAGAAACTCTTCTACTTTAAAAAGTCATAGAAAAATAAAATTAACAGCCAAACACGCTAACCGCTTTCCCCCAAATCAAATGCAGACAAAGCAGTGTCCTCTAAAATATGTTATTAATGAAGAGATTACATTATTTTTTTACACTAAAATATGAAGAGATTACATTATTTTTACACTAAAATATGAAGAGATTACATTATTTTTTTACACTAAAATATGAAGAGATTACATTATTTTTTTACACTAAAATATGAAGAGATTACATTATTTTTTTACACTAAAATATGAAGAGATTACATTATTTTTACACTAAAATATGAAGAGATTACATTATTTTTTTACACTAAAATATGAAGAGATTACATTATTTTTTTACACTAAAATATGAAGAGATTACATTATTTTTTTACACTAAAATATGAAGAGATTACATTATTTTTTTACACTAAAATATGAAGAGATTACATTATTTTTTTACACTAAAATATGAAGAGATTACATTATTTTTTTACACTAAAATATGAAGAGATTACATTATTTTTTACACTACACTTTTACTGTAAAAACAATTGTGTACGTCTTCTTCAAATTATGTTTGTCTAAGTCACGTAAGTGTTTCTTTCAATGCCAAACTGGTCAATATGTCATAAAACAGAGAGAATATTTATTATTAAAATCAAACTATGAAAATAGGCTTTATTTAATATAGGCTGGGTCAACCATGACTTTTTTTTTGCATAAAAAAAAAGTACATTAAAGAAAAATTGATACTTAGCTGTCAGTGAAAAAATGAAAAACAGCTAAGTCAAACTAAATGACATTTCAAAATCTTTATTTAAACATATCGCTTCCAGTATGAACACTATTGTTCACAGATCCGATATTTATTTACCCATCAACCCCCAAGCAGGGTAGAGCTGGGTAGTCAATCTAGTTTAGAATAATAGTTAGAATTTAAATCTAACCAGAAATTAAATGTAGAATAATGAATAACAAAATCACTTTTACGTATCAAACGATGAGATGTTGGCCATTAGCATTTTCATTATTTGTAACAAATGAAACTACAATGTGATTGGCTAATGAACACAGATGATTAGTTAATGAAAAATACAGTGTATGCTGAACTAGATATAGTATGTAATCAATTAAATCGATTGGAATTTAAATTTTGAACTATAGAAAACACAAACTAAATAATTCTGTAATTCACTGTCGAGGCAGAATCAAATATTTATGTGTTAGATGCAATGCTATCAGGTATAATGTTGAGAATCCGACAGACTTTTCTTTATATATTAAATGTATAGTTCTTCCAAGTCCAAACTTTTCTCAGAGATGCAATAAACCAATACGAATTTTCTAAAGGTCTTTGAAGGAAAAAACTTGAGTTTAAGCCTTATAGTATATAAAGCAAGCCTTAGTAGAGCAACTAGTCTCTGAGAAGAAAAACTTTGAAATAACACCAGCTCTTTTCCCCGTTTAACCCAGTATAGCTTCCAGTCAATTTGGATTAAACCTTTTACATGAATGGGAAAATTTGTATAGACAGTTCCTACAAGATGTTATAGGACTCCCAAACCCACACAGACACACCCCACAAAAAAAAGAAATGGTTATTCCTGAATTCCTATCGAATTCAAAGTCCCGCAAGAGAAAACCGAAAGTGGCAGAAAAAGATATTGCATACTAAGACGATGATACTTGATGTCAGTTTCTTTCCTTCTTTCTTGATTATCTACTTCCTCTTCGTAACTTAGATGTTCTGCGTACCCTCCCCCCCCATTCATATTTGCATATACTGCTAAATAGTAGAAGATTCATAGCATTTTAGTCGTTTAGTTTTAACCCCTAGTACAAGTGTAAGGGTACTTATTGCCACCAGTTCACCTTGAGACAATACAACTAAGTTTTTATGCTTGAAAAATATTTCATCATTGAACCATTATACATCTTTTATCATCACTATTATTGTTGTTTTAGATTAAACATTTTTATTTGCACATCTAATTATATATATACAGGGTGAGCAAAAATAAGGGTCCTATTTTTAAAAATTCATAACTTTTTTATTTATTGATTTAAAAAAATTTTTTTTTTTAGAATAAGTAAAGGACCCCTTCCGAAGCAAGCATGAGCCGTATTAGCCCTAAGGAACGTACCCTCATTTAGAAAACATTATTTTTGCTTAAAAAACTCAAAACAGTGTAAAAAACAATACTTTAGTTTTTGTAAGTTTTAAGAAGTGTTTTTCGGCTAAAATTTGTTTTGTTTATTTCAAAAAATCTCGGAAGGGTCAGTCTACACACACATAAAGTTTGGTGAGTTTAACTTTTATTTTGTGGAAGTTATTCAAATTCAAGTTATTCAAATTTAAAGATAGGACCCTTATTTTGGCCCACCCTGTATATATATATATATATATATATAATACAGCATAATCACGTTGACGCACCGGTTCCCGTTAGATCACCGAAATTAAGCGACGCTGAGCCTGACCAGTACAAAATGGGTGACCAGTTGAAAATACCGGGCACTGTATGTCATCTCCTCTAATCGGGATATACATGCTGATTGGGGTCTGCATGTGAATTTGTATTCTCCATAAATTTCCACTTTCAGTGGAAGGCGGAATGCCAGATGCTGGGTGAATACCATAAAAAAATGCTATTGTATTGATTTACTCCTCTCCAGGAGTTAGGCACAAGGCCAGTTTTTATCCTACTCCCACAAGTAAGATATGACCCAAGGTCGGGTCGGGAAAGTGGGGTTTAAAAATTGCCTGGGCAGCCCCGTCAGCATTCCCCGGTAGGGGCGCCTCAGGCAGTAAGCAAAAAACTTACTCCTCCACAAAGAGGGGAGGCGAAGCCTGGGAGGGTGGACCTCCTAGAACTGCACAGGACAGACCCATAGACCGGCGGAATCAAACCCCGAAGAGCCAAGACAATGCCAGTCTATGGGGTGCAGTATCCATCGGAACAGATACTACACTTTGATCTTAGCCAAAAGGCCAAGAAAGCTATTGTAGGTCATTCGATGTATGTATGTGTGTATATATATATATATATATATATATCTCAAAAGTAAAGTGGATCAAAAATATTGGTTGCCAGGAAACAAAAAAGGTGCCCACCCGTAACAACAATACTATTATTCGATTTTATAAAAATAAATAAAATTTTCAAAAGATTCATAACAATAAATTTTTTTTAAAAGTGTATATTCCTTAGTAATTATAGTTTACATATAACTGGCAGCAGATACCAAAGGTTAATCCAGAATGTGAAAATAAAATTCTTTAAATTCACACACTCTTAATGAAAAATATTGAATTTTTAAAAATTATGTCCAATCTGGAACCTCCATTCCACACTATTCCCATAACCCTCAGTTGGTTTCTTTTGTTACACTGCTTATTTGTGTCCTGTTCTTTTCTCATACTCTAGACAAGGATCTGTGTTTTATTCTTTATTGCATTTTTAATTGTTATGAGTTCAAACTTGCCATCAAGTAAACTGACACCATGGTCAGGTTGCCACTGTGTGTGTGTGTGTGTGTGTGTATAATTTATTACTATTTCATGTATATACACAAATATCATAAAGTAATGTAATATATTGTGTATATAATTTATTACTATTTCATGTATATACACAAATATTATAAAGTAATGTAATATATTGTGTATATAATTTATTACTATTTCATGTATATATACAAATATTATAAAGTAATGTAATATATTGTGTATATAATTTATTACTATTTCATGTATATACACAAATATTATAAAGTAATGTAATATAGTGCGTATATATATATTCAGTATTAACTTTAACAATGAATATGTGAGTATAGCTTAGTAGTAGTAGTATGAAAATATATTTATGGCAAGTAAGCTACACAGAATGGCTTGCAATTGCTTTTTTAACACAGAAGCGTTTATGTTTCATTCCTGAAGAAAATCATCTGGCTAAATGCGTGGATGTATGGCTTGCAATTGTTTTTTTGTTTTGTTTTTAATCTAAGCTAAACAGCAACTAACTGTAAACACAGAATAAACTAAACTTTGAGACAACAAAATAAAGTAAGAAAAAATAAAATAGAAATAAATAACTGAACTAAATAAAATAAAAACGCCATAACTAAAAAATAAATCTAAAATGTTGACAGGTTAAGAGATTAAATAGAACAGATTTCTTCACGATATGAAAGGTGTATTGAGCAGAACGGGTTGGAGTTATTAGGGTTCATTTTATGAACATTCTGAAATTAGCCCAGGTAGCATTTACCTTTATTAAAAGTTAATTTTACTATTAGTATTTTTAATCTCTATTCTTACTCTTCTACCAATTTTGTTTGCAGGTCAAAATCAGTAAATTGAACAAGTTATAACGATTCAAAAGGTGCATACATATATATATATATATATATATATATATATATATATATATATATATATATATATACAGGGTGGGCAAAAATAAGGGTCCTATTTTTAAAAATTCATAACTTTTTTATTTATTGATTTTTTAAAAATTTTTTTTTAGAATAAGTAAAGGACCCCTTCCGAAGCAAGCATGAGCCGTATTAGCCCTAAGGAACGTACCCTCATTTAGAAAACATTATTTTTGCTTAAAAAACTCAAAACAGTGTAAAAAACAATACTTTAGTTTTTGTAAGTTTTAAGTGTTTTTCGGCTAAAATTTGTTTTGTTTATTTCAAAAAATCTCGGAAGGGTCAGTCTACACACACATAAAGTTTGGTGAGTTTAACTTTTATTTTGTGGAAGTTATTCAAATTCAAGTTATTCAAATTTAAAGATAGGACCCTTATTTTGGCCCACCCTGTATATATATATATATATATATATATATATATATATATATATATTTCAGAGGAAACATTTTTTTAATCAATGAAACGGGCGGGTGGAAAAAAAAAAGAAAATTGCTAATATTTTCCTTAAGGCCTTATCGTCTGACCCTCTAAGAGGAAACGTCAGAATGATAAATTAAAAACTAAGAAGATCGAATGAGATATGAGGGGAAAAATTTGTGTAAGTTGGAGAAAACGATTCGTTTACACAAGGTTTCGAGATCATCCGGGAACTTCCAGGCACAGGAATCAGCCATCAGTAATCACCTGGTTAGTACAAATAGTTGTTCTGACAAATATTCTGATGGGTGGTTTTCTGTTTTACACAGTCCCAGGTCGAACTACCATCTCAATATTATTGAGGCGTTAGTTATTAACAATTTTCGACCTAGCCTGTGTAGAAGCATCAGTTGGAGATCTTTAATGATTCAAATCCACCATAACGTTGAGAGATTTACTTTTCTTTTTTTTTTTTTTTTTTCTTCTCTCAATCGTTTTCTCCAACTTAAACAAATTTTTCCCCTCATATCTCATTCGATTTTCTTAGTTTTTAATTTATCATTCTGACGTTTCCTCTTAGAGGATCAGACGATAAGGCCTTAAGGAAAATTTTGAGCAGTTTTCTTTTTTTTTTTCCATTGATTAAAAAAAATGTTTCCTTTGAAATTTATCCTTTTTATTATTTGTTGTACGCGAAATTTACTTATAATAAAACACTAAAGCCGAGTTACTGAATGTTTGTTTTCCTAAGTTTTTTTTACTGCCAAATTATGTTTGAAAAAGACAAACTATTTTAATTCTTCTAATTAAGCGTGATTTATAATTAACTGAACAAGTCACCCATATCTCACTGAGCTATCTAAGTATTTCTTGCATACTCTTTCTCTCTCCTTGTATGCTGATTCAACCACCCTAATAGTATTTTTTTATGTCTCTGAACATTTAGAGAAAGAGTGACTCTCTTTCCAGTTAATTTAGATAGCATGTTTAAACACATTGTAACACATATATGTAAATAGGAGAGAACTTGAATGCCTACTAGACACAATCCTCGAGTATCTAAGGTCTCTTTGTACATGGGCTTGTCAGTACAACTTGTCATGAGGATACTTCACCCTACAAGTAAACCCTGACTAAATATTAAAAATAATATATAGTATTCACAGAACAGATACGATCCACTTGGTATGGCTACCACATGCTGGCTTACCAGTTCTCTCAAGATGACTAAACGTGTTGAGCAAAGATACTGCATCAAATTTTGTCAAAAGCTTGGTTATTCTCAAAGCAAAACAATTCGTAAGATTCAGCAGGTGTTTGTAGAAGATGCGATGGGTGTAACAGAAATTAAGGAGTGGTTCAACCGATTCAAAAATGGCCGCACATCAGTGGAGAGTGACCAGCGTTCTGGCAGGTCAGAAATTGCTCGGAATGCTGTTGTTATTGAGAGGGTGCAAAATTTGGTTATGGAAGATCGTTGTTCAACTGTGCGGGAATTCGCCCAAAAGGTCGGAGTGAGTAAAGAGTCACAGGAACAAAAGGACCTCCGTTTTCAAGTTGCACAGGACCTTCTGGAAACCGCCAACACTGATCCTGGGTTTCTGAACACCGTGATAACTGGAGATGAGTCATGGGTGTATAAGTACAACCCAGAAACAAAAAAAGAGTCGTCGTAATGGAAGCATCCCGAGTCTCCAAGGCCAAAAAAAGTGCAACAGGTGCGAAGCAAAATCAAGGTGATGCTGACTGTCTTCTTTGATATCCGTGGAATTGTGCATCATGAATACGCACCGAAAGGACAAACAGTGACAAAGGAATACTATCAAGATGTTTTCCGGTGTCTCAGTGACGCAGTTCGTCGCAAAAGACCAGACATGTGGACGGCGAAAAACTGGCAACTGCATCACAACAACGCCCCCGCACATTCATCCCAATTGATCCAACATTTCTTGGCCAAACATGGAATTCCAGTCATTCGCCAACCTCTCTACTCTCCAGACATGGCTCCTTGCGATTTCTGATTGTTTAGAAAATTGAAGACGCCACTGAAAGGTTCTCGTTCTGAGACTAGAAAAGAGATAATGTGGAATGCGACGGCGGAGATGAACACCATTCAAAAAGAAGACTTCCAGAAGTGTTTCCGGCAGTGGATGGATCGGTGGGCTAGGTGTGTGCAAGCTCAATAGGCCTACTTTGAAGTGGATTAGTATCCCAACCCCGTCAGGTATTTGAAATATTTTTTCCGGCCTAAGGTCGGATACTTTTTAGACAGGCCTCGTATATATAGTGTGAATTGATTATTTCTTATGGGGCAGTTTTTGGCAAGAATTTATATAACTCAGTACAAAATTTATGACATAATCGATATTTTGTAATCATGCTCCAAAAATTCAACATCAACAAATATTATTGTGTACATATGTTTCAAGAATTTTTTTTAATAATCTTATCTTTGGCACCCAAAAATTCTTTATCAAGAACTTAACTTCGGTGATCTAGCGGTAACCGGTGTGTCAACGTGATTATATATATATATATATATAAGAAAATCGGGGGAAAAATAGTCAATTCTTTACAAACAGATTTGAGTTGATTGGAGTTATACCCCTTGTACCAAGTTTTTTTTTACTTTGAGCGATTCTACACTGTAATAAATAACATTATATCTGGTTAATGTCCAGTTAGCGAAATTTGAAAACTGAAAAGGCTTCTTTTTTTTTCTTGATGCAAAATGTAAAAGATAAGATGAAAACTAAAATAAACAAGAGATTAAATAGAACAGAGAAGCGAGTTAAGTTTTTGCAAGTAAAAATACTGATGCTTATTTAGTCACAAAGTCGATGCTTATTCTATAGAAAAAGAAGTACAGCCTATTTTTATAGAGCCATTCATGAGTCACCGTTTTTTTTTTTATGGATAAGATCAGATCCAGTCGCACCCTTTCTAAAAATATTAAAAGCTTATACAGATTAGATTAGTCAGTTTTTCTAAGATATACTTTACCTACTTCAGAGGTCATTCACACATAAAAAAGGTAAAAAATTCAGCTGAATTTTTGTCAATTTAACAATAAAACAATGTTGACTTTAATGCAATAACTTCAAAAATTGATCTGATATTTTTTTTTTTTACTTGAGTTTTTTGTATTGTATCATTTCGACTACTGTTTTTATCTTAGATGTTATTCTCACAACGTTTTTTGTATTGTATCATTTCGACTACTGTTTTTATCTTAGATGTTATTCTCACAACGTTTTTTGTATTGTATCATTTCGACTACTGTTTTTATCTTAGATGTTATTCTCACAACGTTTTTTGTATTGTATCATTTCAACTACTGTTTTTATCTTAGATGTTATTCTCACAACGTTTTTTTGTATTGTATCATTTCGACTACTGTTTTTATCTTAGATGTTATTCTCACAACGTTTTTTGTATTGTATCATTTCGACTACTGTTTTTATCTTAGATGTTATTCTCACAACGTTTTTTGTATTGTATCATTTCGACTACTGTTTTTATCTTAGATGCTATTCTCACAACGTTTTTTGTATTGTATCATTTCGACTACTGTTTTTATCTTAGATGTTATTCTCACAACGTTTTTTGTATTGTATCATTTCGACTACTGTTTTTATCTTAGATGTTATTCTCACAACGTTTTTTGTATTGTATCATTTCGACTACTGTTTTTATCTTAGATGTTATTCTCACAACGTTTTTTGTATTGTATCATTTCGACTACTGTTTTTATCTTAGATGTTATTCTCACAACGTTTTTTGTATTGTATCATTTCAACTACTGTTTTTATCTTAGATGTTATTCTCACAACGTTTTTTTGTATTGTATCATTTCGACTACTGTTTTTATCTTAGATGTTATTCTCACAACGTTTTTTGTATTGTATCATTTCGACTACTGTTTTTATCTTAGATGTTATTCTCACAACGTTTTTTGTATTGTATCATTTCGACTACTGTTTTTATCTTAGATGCTATTCTCACAACGTTTTTTGTATTGTATCATTTCGACTACTGTTTTTATCTTAGATGTTATTCTCACAACGTTTTTTGTATTGTATCATTTCGACTACTGTTTTTATCTTAGATGTTATTCTCACAACGTTTTTTGTATTGTATCATTTCGACTACTGTTTTTATCTTAGATGTTATTCTCACAACGTTTTTTGTATTGTATCATTTCGACTACTGTTTTTATTTTAGATGTTATTCTCACAACGTTTTTTGTATTGTATCATTTCGACTACTGTTTTTATCTTAGATGCTATTCTCACAACGTTTTTTGTATTGTATCATTTCGACTACTGTTTTTATCTTAGATGTTATTCTCACAACGTTTTTTGTATTGTATCATTTCGACTACTGTTTTTATCTTAGATGTTATTCTCACAACGTTTTTTGTATTGTATCATTTCGACTACTGTTTTTATCTTAGATGTTATTCTCACAACGTTTTTTGTATTGTATCATTTCGACTACTGTTTTTATCTTAGATGCTATTCTCACAACGTTTTTTGTATTGTATCATTTCGACTACTGTTTTTATCTTAGATGTTATTCTCACAACGTTTTTTGTATTGTATCATTTCGACTACTGTTTTTATCTTAGATGTTATTCTCACAACGTTTTTTTGTATTGTATCATTTCGACTACTGTTTTTATCTTAGATGTTATTCTCACAACGTTTTTTGTATTGTATCATTTCGACTACTGTTTTTATCTTAGATGCTATTCTCACAACGTTTTTTGTATTGTATCATTTCGACTACTGTTTTTATCTTAGATGTTATTCTCACAACGTTTTTTGTATTGTATCATTTCGACTACTGTTTTTATCTTAGATGTTATTCTCACAACGTTTTTTGTATTGTATCATTTCGACTACTGTTTTTATCTTAGATGTTATTCTCACAACGTTTTTTGTATTGTATCATTTCGACTACTGTTTTTATCTTAGATGTTATTCTCACAACGTTTTTTGTATTGTATCATTTCGACTACTGTTTTTATTTTAGATGTTATTCTCACAACGTTTTTTGTATTGTATCATTTCGACTACTGTTTTTATCTTAGATGTTATTCTCACAACGTTTTTTTGTATTGTATCATTTCGACTACTGTTTTTATCTTAGATGTTATTCTCACAACGTTTTTTGTATTGTATCATTTCGACTACTGTTTTTATCTTAGATGCTATTCTCACAACGTTTTTTGTATTGTATCATTTCGACTACTGTTTTTATCTTAGATGCTATTCTCACAACGTTTTTTGTATTGTATCATTTCGACTACTGTTTTTATCTTAGATGTTATTCTCACAACGTTTTTTGTATTGTATCATTTCGACTACTGTTTTTATCTTAGATGTTATTCTCACAACGTTTTTTGTATTGTATCATTTCGACTACTGTTTTTATCTTAGATGTTATTCTCACAACGTTTTTTGTATTGTATCATTTCGACTACTGTTTTTATCTTAGATGTTATTCTCACAACGTTTTTTGTATTGTATCATTTCGACTACTGTTTTTATTTTAGATGTTATTCTCACAACGTTTTTTGTATTGTATCATTTCGACTACTGTTTTTATCTTAGATGTTATTCTCACAACGTTTTTTTGTATTGTATCATTTCGACTACTGTTTTTATCTTAGATGTTATTCTCACAACGTTTTTTGTATTGTATCATTTCGACTACTGTTTTTATCTTAGATGTTATTCTCACAACGTTTTTTGTATTGTATCATTTCGACTACTGTTTTTATCTTAGATGTTATTCTCACAACGTTTTTTGTATTGTATCATTTCGACTACTGTTTTTATCTTAGATGTTATTCTCACAACGTTTTTTTGTATTGTATCATTTCGACTACTGTTTTTATCTTAGATGTTATTCTCACAACGTTTTTTGTATTGTATCATTTCGACTACTGTTTTTATCTTAGATGTTATTCTCACAACGTTTTTTTGTATTGTATCATTTCGACTACTGTTTTTATTTTAGATGTTATTCTCACAACGTTTTTTGTATTGTATCATTTCGACTACTGTTTTTATCTTAGATGTTATTCTCACAACGTTTTTTGTATTGTATCATTTCGACTACTGTTTTTATTTTAGATGTTATTCTCACAACGTTTTTTGTATTGTATCATTTCGACTACTGTTTTTATTTTAGATGTTATTCTCACAACGTTTTTTGTATTGTATCATTTCGACTACTGTTTTTATCTTAGATGTTATTCTCACAACGTTTTTTGTATTGTATCATTTCGACTACTGTTTTTATCTTAGATGTTATTCTCACAACGTTTTTTTGTATTGTATCATTTCGACTACTGTTTTTATCTTAGATGTTATTCTCACAACGTTTTTTGTATTGTATCATTTCGACTACTGTTTTTATCTTAGATGCTATTCTCACAACGTTTTTTGTATTGTATCATTTCGACTACTGTTTTTATCTTAGATGTTATTCTCACAACGTTTTTTGTATTGTATCATTTCGACTACTGTTTTTATCTTAGATGTTATTCTCACAACGTTTTTTGTATTGTATCATTTCGACTACTGTTTTTATCTTAGATGTTATTCTCACAACGTTTTTTTGTATTGTATCATTTCGACTACTGTTTTTATCTTAGATGTTATTCTCACAACGTTTTTTGTATTGTATCATTTCGACTACTGTTTTTATCTTAGATGCTATTCTCACAACGTTTTTTGTATTGTATCATTTCGACTACTGTTTTTATCTTAGATGTTATTCTCACAACGTTTTTTGTATTGTATCATTTCGACTACTGTTTTTATCTTAGATGCTATTCTCACAACGTTTTTTGTATTGTATCATTTCGACTACTGTTTTTATCTTAGATGCTATTCTCACAACGTTTTTTGTATTGTATCATTTCGACTACTGTTTTTATCTTAGATGTTATTCTCACAACGTTTTTTGTATTGTATCATTTCGACTACTGTTTTTATCTTAGATGTTATTCTCACAACGTTTTTTGTATTGTATCATTTCGACTACTGTTTTTATCTTAGATGTTATTCTCACAACGTTTTTTGTATTGTATCATTTCGACTACTGTTTTTATCTTAGATGCTATTCTCACAACGTTTTTTGTATTGTATCATTTCGACTACTGTTTTTATCTTAGATGTTATTCTCACAACGTTTTTTGTATTGTATCATTTCGACTACTGTTTTTATCTTAGATGTTATTCTCACAACGTTTTTTGTATTGTATCATTTCGACTACTGTTTTTATCTTAGATGTTATTCTCACAACGTTTTTTGTATTGTATCATTTCGACTACTGTTTTTATCTTAGATGCTATTCTCACAACGTTTTTTGTATTGTATCATTTCGACTACTGTTTTTATCTTAGATGTTATTCTCACAACGTTTTTTGTATTGTATCATTTCGACTACTGTTTTTATCTTAGATGTTATTCTCACAACGTTTTTTGTATTGTATCATTTCGACTACTGTTTTTATCTTAGATGTTATTCTCACAACGTTTTTTGTATTGTATCATTTCGACTACTGTTTTTATCTTAGATGCTATTCTCACAACGTTTTTTGTATTGTATCATTTCGACTACTGTTTTTATCTTAGATGTTATTCTCACAACGTTTTTTGTATTGTATCATTTCGACTACTGTTTTTATCTTAGATGTTATTCTCACAACGTTTTTTTGTATTGTATCATTTCGACTACTGTTTTTATCTTAGATGTTATTCTCACAACGTTTTTTGTATTGTATCATTTCGACTACTGTTTTTATCTTAGATGCTATTCTCACAACGTTTTTTGTATTGTATCATTTCGACTACTGTTTTTATCTTAGATGTTATTCTCACAACGTTTTTTGTATTGTATCATTTCGACTACTGTTTTTATCTTAGATGTTATTCTCACAACGTTTTTTTGTATTGTATCATTTCGACTACTGTTTTTATCTTAGATGTTATTCTCACAACGTTTTTTGTATTGTATCATTTCGACTACTGTTTTTATCTTAGATGCTATTCTCACAACGTTTTTTGTATTGTATCATTTCGACTACTGTTTTTATCTTAGATGTTATTCTCACAACGTTTTTTGTATTGTATCATTTCGACTACTGTTTTTATCTTAGATGTTATTCTCACAACGTTTTTTGTATTGTATCATTTCGACTACTGTTTTTATCTTAGATGTTATTCTCACAACGTTTTTTGTATTGTATCATTTCGACTACTGTTTTTATCTTAGATGCTATTCTCACAACGTTTTTTGTATTGTATCATTTCGACTACTGTTTTTATCTTAGATGTTATTCTCACAACGTTTTTTGTATTGTATCATTTCGACTACTGTTTTTATCTTAGATGTTATTCTCACAACGTTTTTTTGTATTGTATCATTTCGACTACTGTTTTTATCTTAGATGTTATTCTCACAACGTTTTTTGTATTGTATCATTTCGACTACTGTTTTTATCTTAGATGTTATTCTCACAACGTTTTTTGTATTGTATCATTTCGACTACTGTTTTTATCTTAGATGTTATTCTCACAACGTTTTTTGTATTGTATCATTTCGACTACTGTTTTTATCTTAGATGTTATTCTCACAACGTTTTTTTGTATTGTATCATTTCGACTACTGTTTTTATCTTAGATGTTATTCTCACAACGTTTTTTGTATTGTATCATTTCGACTACTGTTTTTATCTTAGATGTTATTCTCACAACGTTTTTTGTATTGTATCATTTCGACTACTGTTTTTATCTTAGATGTTATTCTCACAACGTTTTTTGTATTGTATCATTTCGACTACTGTTTTTATCTTAGATGTTATTCTCACAACGTTTTTTGTATTGTATCATTTCGACTACTGTTTTTATCTTAGATGTTATTCTCACAACGTTTTTTGTATTGTATCATTTCGACTACTGTTTTTATCTTAGATGTTATTCTCACAACGTTTTTTGTATTGTATCATTTCGACTACTGTTTTTATCTTAGATGTTATTCTCACAACGTTTTTTGTATTGTATCATTTCGACTACTGTTTTTATCTTAGATGTTATTCTCACAACGTTTTTTGTATTGTATCATTTCGACTACTGTTTTTATCTTAGATGTTATTCTCACAACGTTTTTTGTATTGTATCATTTCGACTACTGTTTTTATCTTAGATGTTATTCTCACAACGTTTCGACCGATGTAACCGTTGACCTTCTCTAGGTGCATTTTCTCAAACTCAAGAATCTGTACGTAATTTCGAACAAAACTCTTTATGATTAAATAAAGAGTTTTGTTCGAAATTACGAGGGTGGCTTTCTCTCGTTCCATCAGCCATGACCAGGTTGAAGTCTTGAGTAATTTGTAATTGTATTCTTAGTATATCACTCGCACTGAGGATTGAACCTATAACCTCCAGAAGACTGTACTTAGAACTGATTATAACTTAGCATTTTCATCCGTTGCGCCACAAATCCTTTCGGACAATCCTTGGTGCAGGCGATACTAAGAACACAATAACGAATTGCTTAAAACTTCTACCCGATCATTACTGATAGAATGAAAGCAAGCTATCCTTGTAGATGAGATAAAATAAATAACTTAAATTCTGCACAAATTTCCGAGATCGACACGACTCACCTGAAGAAGGTCGGAGGTTACATTATCCGAAACGTTGTGAAAATAATATCCAAGATGAGAACAGTAGTCCGAATAATCCAAATCATCAATCCTCATCTATAAAATTCCGAAACAAAATATTATTAAATTTCGTAATCTTTGAAATGAGGATTGATAGTTTGTATTATTTGGACTACCATTCTTATCTCTTGTTATTTTCACAACGTTTCGGCCGATGTAACCCCTAACCTTCTTCAGATGTATCCTTTTGAACTTGAGAATCTTTATGTCGAACTCGGGGAAACACATATGAAATTTCTTTACCTTGGTGATTCCGATGGAGGATCTAGTGCTAGCGTGGTTGCAAGATTTAGAAATGGATGGAATAATTTCAGAGCGTTACTGCTCTTGACCAAGGGAACGGTCTATCAGGCATGCGCACGCATTGGTGATGATGTATGGAAGTGAAAACTAACCAGTGAGGGTTGAGGACATGCGTTGCATCAATAAAAATTACATGATAATTATCCAATCGATGTGAGTCTTAAAGACAGGCTTAGATTTGATGACCAAAGAAGATTAAATCTTCACAGTATAGGGAAATGTGTGCAGAATTGGAAGATTAGATGATAGTGCTTGGGTTAATAACTGTAGAACAGTTGAAGCAGAAGGGTCAGTTGGCAAGGGAAGGTCAAGGAAAACATGGAAGTGATAAGGATTGATTTGAAAGAAAGAGGTGTAAATAAAGACCTGGTCAGAGATAGGTTTGTTTGGAAGTCAATTTCTAAAAGTCGTCCAACATATGTCAGAATGTACGATGGATGCTACACCGAATGATGATGATGATGATGATGATGATGATGATACCATTAATTGTTATCGTTGCATCAGCCATGGCTTGGTATTTCTTTAAAAAAAAATTTTTTTTTTTTTACTGACGGATCACCACTTATCAAGGCCCGGGAACCATTCGAGGATAAGGGTTAGAAGGATTGTTGGTTGAACGATAATGACCATCACAAGAGGACTGGAAACAGTGAATGGAATGGGCAGAAGATTACTTAAAGGGACTTGATTTTCCAAGAGGACGGCTCGACAAATATTTGTTCACATTAGACCTGTAGTTGGTTGGGATACAGACTCGTGATATCTTGTTCCACAAACAGGATGTTCTAGGAAAGAAACTTTGTTCATGGAAGTTTCGTTTCGTTTTTGGTAAAAAGAGAGAAAGGAAATTTCTTTGCTGTGGTTGCTTATTTAATTCTTAGAGTTTCTCCCAATCTAACTGCGAATATACTGCTTGTCAGATTATTAGAATTGGGAAAAGAAAAAGATTTAAGAATAATATTTTTTGGTTTGGTCAAGATTTTACAGAAGGCGACAGAATGTATTGGCAGAAATATACGTATATATTTTTAGGATAAGACTTATTGACATTGATATTATTCGGACTGGGACAACTATAAACACGGTGACACACCGGTTCCCATAAGATCAACAAATTTAAGTGACATTGAGACAACAGGCTTATTAAACAGGAATATAAATGTATTCTCTCTCTAGCAGTTTTTCTCTCTTCAGTGGAACTTGGCAAAAGAAAAGAAAATTTACCCCCCCCCCTCCCCCCCCAAAAAAACTACAAGAAAGAACTTTGTGGTTCCTATTTATCTGCCTCTCTTCGAGGACAGAGTTAGACACGGTGTCGATTTTTAATTTGGGGAGAATCCAACCCCTAAAAAGGGGCACTCTGGATTGAGACAAAAATTCAAATTGCCTCAGTCTAAAAGATTTGTGGTCACTGACCAAGGATAGAAAATATAAAGTGTAGTATGAGAACAGATACTACACTTTGCTCCTAGCCAATTGTTGTCAATTTACAAAAAATTAAAAATGATCTTTAAGAACTTTCCTTTGTTATGTAATTGTCAATAAAAATAGTTTCTTTACTGAACTGCAACTAAGTGTAAAAACTGTTTTTGATTTGAATTTATTAACTCAATAAAATTTAGACAACCATAAAATTTGTCCTGTCAATTTAATTCAGGATTATTGCAATTTATTTTGGAACGACAACAAGAAAGCAACTTTGTAAAAAAAAAAAAATCACCGTCTGTAGATCCTAAGTACTTACTAACTATCCCCATCAAATGTATCTGATTCAAAAGATTGTGTAGCCATAAATAATTCAAAATGAATCTTCTAAATATAGAAAGAATGATAAAAAAATTGATAAACTCACGGCCATCAAAGAACAGCTACTTACCTGAAATAGAAGAAAAAAATGGATATTACAAATCATCTGATGACATTTACAGATAGAGAGAGACATTATTTATTAAGTATTTAAATAATCAGATACAAAATCCAAACACACATAAATCTCTATAAAAAGTTAGGTATGTGTATATGTTCATATAATTCTATGTATAGGATTCACTCCTAAACTAATTAACCGATCATTACGAATTTAGGAACATAGTTGCTAGCCGTAAAGGTGGGTAATGTGGGTTATATTTAGTTTAATTTAGTTTTGTGCAAAGACGGTAAAAAGGGTGTGGAAGCCCTTGATGAAAATTCAGATATCTCCTATTTTTGTGAAATTTAAACAATAGGTATTAGTCGTCAATAGATAAATATTCCTCAAATGTCAGTTTCTTCAGAGTATTTTAAACGTTTTTTAGGGGGCAAATTAGTCACAGAAGCTTTCATTTGATAGTTAAAATATATCAGATTTGCATTGAATTTGATAAATAGCAAGATTCTGTGAATTTCAATTTCTTCTTAAGACCCGTAGAGCTCCAGCCTTTAATTTTAGACATTTTCTAGAATCAAAATCATGTAATGGATTTTGATCAAACTTGGAATAAATATTCTAGACATAATGTTTAATATCATTATATCTTGGTTTTAATTTTCGTAAAGGGTACATAAAAGTGGTGCAAAACTGTTCTGTTTGGGGAATTCATTTTACCCGTTCTGGGATGGGTATTCTTTTAGTTTCTTTGTTCTACAACCAGAATTTGAATTCATAACCGCCAACGACATCGCCGCGGATACACCCATAACAAGGACATTTTATCAAAAAAACAAAAAGAAAAAAAAGTTTATTTTTGTTTTTGTTTTTTTTATGAAAAAAAAAATATGACAATACTGGTCAACTCTGATGATGGAATATTATTCCGAAATTAATAAGATTAAAATAAAATAATAATAAATTAATCTTGCATTGATAAAAGGCTTCTATTTTCAATTTTATATACATATATATATATATATATATATATATACACACACACACACACACTATAAATACACATTATAAAAAGCTTTATTCAATTACTACATATAAATTTATTAGTAGAAGATTGGCTTCTATGTAGATTGACTAACGAAAACAGAGCCCTCTTTTCCCAACATCTTTATTTAATTATATTTAAAATTCAATATTCAAGCTTTTTTTTTTTTTTTTTTTTTGCTTTTAATGTCAGGCCTAAAAATAGCTTAAATGACAAATATATTACAACTAAACATGTGTAGAAAAATGTCCAAACTAAAAAAAGCAGTTATGATAGGGAACTGGGTTTTGTAAAACGAAAGACATTGATAATTATCAAAAGTCATTTTGATATCATTTTGAAAAGAATATGATAAAATTGTGTCATTGACACAATCAGAATGTAAAATGATTTTTTCAAGTTTCAAAGTTTTACAATAATGACCAGTATTCAACATGCATGGTTTAAGATTTGATAAAATAATAATTAAAAATTAAAAAACTTTAAGTAATATGAAATTCTTTTTATCAAAGTTATTATCGTAGATAAACAACCTCTATCTCCCTACCCAATAAAAATGATTTTTTTAAAAGCGATTATCTGTGAACACTAGGGACCTCCAATTGCATGTGAAGAACGGTGACGTCACTATTTCATGTGTACGTTAAGAAGTCATACATTCGTTTTGCTTTACCGATTGCAAAAAAAACTCTCTCAAATAAAGTTATACTTGTTTTAAAGTAAAATAGTTTAGTTAAAGGTTACATTATCAAATTCTGAAAGAAACCCTTCTTCATTGTCCGATGAAACTACGAAATTTTCTTGTTTTACGACACACGGGGTAGTGTTTACTAAACATCGCGTGAGACATGGCAAGATATTATCTATGTACGGATGAACAGAAGTGAAACAAATTACTTTACTACTATGGTGTAAACAAAATTAACGGTTTGTTTTAACCATTTTTTTCTTCCTTGAGACAGATTATTACTTTTTTTTTACTGAAAAAAAACAGAATTGCCTGAATAACTTACATATTACTGCAAGTAACGATTTATCTATTTTGTTTTGTTAGCATTTGACTTAAATTTGGGTTAAATTTTATATAATAAAAATTAAACTAAAAATGAAAATGGAGAAAGTATTGTGGTTTGTTAATGATTAAAAATATTCAATTGAATAATAAAAATTCAAAGTAAAAATAAGTTTATATTTCGAAATGGATAAACATTTTAATTTGAAAAAAGAAAAATGATAAAAAGTATTATAAATATATAATAATAATAATAATAATAATAATAATAATAATAATAATAATTACTTTTGTCAACGTTTTTTCTTATTAGTGTTACTGTTTACAAATTAGCGTGCGGCGTGCACCAATTTTACTCTAAAAATGTATGCGCATGCGCGTGGGACAATTTCACTTTAAAAATTGACGTGTTAATTATGGCTAGTATTGCGTTCCATAGTTGCGGCAAAATCAGTTAGTGCAAAAAAATTTTCTTACTTCTAGCAAATGAAGTAGTTTTTTCCAAGTACATAATATGACATCCGCCACAACTTTTGTCTTTTACGATTCATAATACTTCGGGCTATATTATATTAAAATATTTTGAAAAATTTCGAACACGAATATGTTCAAAATTGATGTTTAAAACCGATAAACTCGATCAATACGATCAAATGAATAAATGTCTCTGAAAATAAAAATTATTTCGTAAAACTTTTTTTTTTTTTGCATTTCAATAAATCACAGTATATTTTATTGAGAAAAGGTAAAAAAAAATTCAAAACATAATAATATTGCTTTTATTTCCACTTTTTATTTGTGCATTCACGGACCAGTTTACTAAAACAGTTTACGTAAAATTTAATAAAATTAATCCAATGTGTTTTTTAAAAGAGTTTAGTTTTATATAAGAAAAAAAAATCGCCGGATGACAATATATTTCGTTCAATATTTCATAAAATGAAACAGGGGGGGGGGGGGAATCACGTAAAAAAAATATTTTCCCTAATATATTTTAGGAAAACAGCATTTTAAAGATAAATTAGTCCTATAATGAATAAGTATTGAAAATTTCGTGAAGATCTGGCCATAACTTGATTTATGCGAGATTTATTAAAAATGTGCCTATCACAGCGCACATAAATGCTTATACATAAGAACGTTAGTTTATCACGTAAAAAAAAGTACACAACATTTTAACTTCACATTTTCATGAGTTTCGTATGCTGGAAAAAATTCTAAAAAATCATCAGCAGTTTATTTAATGTATCCTCTTTTGAATGGTAAAAAAGTTTTGTTGATAATCTTAATCTAAATTAAAGTTACATCGTGTTATATATAGGGGGGGGGTAAATAGTTCACAACCAATTGGAGGTCCCTAGTGAACACTCTGAAAACTTGGCGGAAAGAGAAGCACAATTTCAGTTGATGGTGTGAGGGAGATAACTCATCTCGATTGAGATTTTTTTCTTTCTCGCGATTTCAATATTAAACTTTGTAATTCCAAAAACGAGGAATTATTAAAAGTATTTATTTATTTTTTTTTCAAAAAACAAAGATTTCATTCAAATAAGAAATTTTGGTGCCTTTTTAGTTTCGCTACGACGTGAAAATATTTAAAGAAATGTATAAACTTTGTTATGTACTTACGTATTAGCTGAAAATAAGATCGTACAGAAAAAATTACGCAAATTCATCCAGTATTTATTACAATAAGAAAAACAAACGATATTACGTATCGCTAAACATTTTTTTACCCAGTTCAGCTTACTGGTTAGGCAAGGGAGATAACTCAATTTTTTTCGAAAAAAACTAAAAATTTAACAAAAATGGCGACCGATAGATAAAACCGTTCTTTTTATTTTTAATTTCATAAATACTGGATGAATGTGCGTAATTTTTGGTGTGCAGTCTTCTTTTCAGCTACCACGTAAGTACATAGCTAAAGAAATGTATAAACTTAGTTATTTTATTTTTAAGAGAGGCCTAACTTGTCGTAGCGAAATTAAAGAAGCACGAAAATTATTATTCATTTTATTTATCTATTTTTTTTTTTAAATACGTTATTTTATTTAAAAAGTTTACAAAAACAAGGAATTTGTTTATTCTATTTTATTTTTATTTTTTTTTAGATTTCACCAATATTAAAATTTTATGTACAGAATACAAGGATTTTTGGTGCTTATGCTGATGAGCGGCCACAGTAAAAAATAAAAAAAATATATATATATACTTATTAAGCATTATAATCTTACTCACTGTACAAAAAAGTAGAAAAAATTATTCACTAGAACTTTAATTAAAAATATTTTTCCATTCTGCGTATCGTAACAGCGATTCGTTCACAGAGTGCGAAATCATAATAAAAAACAACATGTCTCTGTGAACGAATCGCTGTTACGATACGCAGAATGGAAAAATACTTGTAATTAAAGTTCTAGTGGATAAATTTTTCTACTTTTTTGCACAGTGAGTAAGAAGATAACGCTGAATAAGTATATAATATTGTTTTTATAAAAAGATGAATTTTTACTGTGGCCGCTCATCAGCATAAGCACCGGATTTTTTATTAACAAAAAATGTTAATTAGCAGACACAAAAACTGAAAACGAAACAATATTTAAAAATGTTAACTAACATTCTCTAATACAGATAACGATACGCGGAAATAATTGCCAGGTTTTGTTAGAAAATACAATCGATATGAGTTACCTCCATCACATCATCAACATCAACTGAAATTGCGCCTAAATAAAACCACACACATACACGCGCACAAAAAAAAACAGTTATTTTAGAATTTTGAGTGAGGGATACATTTCGCATATAAATTTAACACAAAACTATCTCCAATTTCCGAGCTATTCTAGCATTTTGGGGCAGTTAACCGATTTTTTTTTTTTTGCTATCGGCGACTGTGTTTTTCTTTTTGGCTGGGTATTTTACTTTTTTAGGCGATTATGGGTGGTTTGATAATCTTGCTACTCTGACTTAGTGGCAAAAAAAAAAAAAAAAAAATGAAAAACTGTCCTTGACCGTTGCACCCTGCGTCTGTGTAAAAATAACAACCAAGATGAGAATAGTAGTCCGAATAATCCAAATTATCAATTCTAATAATAATTTTTTTTTTTAAATCCGAAACATAATTGCCTGGTATCATTTATTTCTAATCTTATTTTCATAGTAGCGACAGCTTTGTGTTGAAATTTTATTAAAATAAATAAATAAATAAACGTTAACTTGTATTATGTACTCGTAAAGCTTTTAACAATTTGCATCTGGAGGACGCATATTTCCAAGTAAAGCAAAGATTTTTTAAGAATAAAAATAAACTCACTTTTATCTATTTCTCTTTTTCGTAGGAACTCAAATAAAATATAACTAAAATATTAATTGTAATAAAAAGTAAATTCGTGTGAATCAACATGGTACAACTTTGTTGACCGGCTTGATTCTAATGTCGACATCCCTAATTGAAAGTCATATAATGGAACCGACTAGATTTGAACTTGGCAGTCCGTGTCGTTATCAACTTCACCTCTCTAAATTGCAATGAAAATATATAATGAAAAGTAAACAAGATTTGCTTCCCTTTATTTTGGTGTTAGGTCAATAGGAGTTAATTCCCTTGCACTTGAGAAGCAATTTACGATAAAGTAAAATTAACTTTTAAAATGCGAATATGCTATATCCGTCGGTTGATCGGTCACACATAACCTTGAAACCATATGACGTAAAGAATTCACCGTACAAATGACAAGTCTGTATTATTTTTATATATATATTTTTTTGAAAATATGCCATTTGTAATGTATGAAAAAATAAATGCAAAAAAAAAAGTGATTATGGGTTACATCCGTTTTCTTTTTATATTATTGTAAATTAAAACCTCTTTGACAAATGAGATTCTACGTTATTTTATTATTATTATTATTATTTTTTAGGCGATTACGTGTGAACACCTCGAAAATTTGTCGGAAAGAAGAAAAAATGATGTCGTTTGCACGGCAACTGATAAGGCTGAACTACTTGCTCAGCGTTTCGCCTTAAGCTCTACTTTAGACTCCACAAACCACTCTTTCCCAAATTTCTCATTGCAGACTGAAGCCACACTTGATGACCTGACCATCACCCCATCTCATGTCTGGGATATTATAAAAAAACATTGACACCTCTAAAGCATGTGGGCCTGATCTTATACTAGTAATTACTATTACTATTATAAAGAAATGCTCTGCTGAACTGGCCCCTGTCCTCTCCAAACTCTACAACAAATGCCTTGATAACTGGAAAATTGCCTCTGTCGTACCAGTCTTTAAGAATTCTGGAGATAGAACTGACCCTCAGAATTATCGCCCCATCAGTCTACTCCAGTTCTTCGCTAAAATCTTTGAATCCTTAATCAATCTTACGATAGTCCGTCACCTTGTTAATGCTAAACTTATTTCTGACCATAAGTATGGATTTAGGCAAGCACGGTCTACTGCGGATATTCTAACGACCATCTCTGAACGCATGTACCATACATTGGACAAGGCAAGTGAAGCTCGGGCGGTAGGGCTTGATATATCAAAAGCATTTGACAAGATCTGGCATAAAGGTCTCCTCCTAAAAATTCACTCATATGGTATTACTGGACGAATATTTAATATAATTAGATCCTTCCTATCCAAAAGAAAGATCCAGGTTGTCATCGATGGCCGTTCATCCAAACAACATGACATAAATGTAGGTGTACCCCAGAGATCGATCCTTGGACCTTTGTTTTCCTGATTTTCATAAACGACCTCCCTGATGACATTGTGTCTGAGATGGGTATATTTGCTGACAACACCACGCTCTACTTTTATCATCTGGGTAAGACGGACGCACACATATCCGAGGCAATGGCTGAATCCTTAAAAAGTGATCTCCAGTCTGTAGTAGAATGGGGTTATAAATGGATGGTAACTTTTAATGCTGCTAAGACAAAGCTCCTTTCTTTCAACAACTACAAGAAACCTCTTCAACCACCGATTGTCATGGCAAATAACACCCTATCTGAGAGTCCAACGTTCAAACTCATCAGCCTAGCATTCACAGGTAACGTGAATTGGAACAAATACGTAGAAGACATTGTCAAGGCTGCTGCAAAGAAGGTGGGCTCCCTGTACTGTGCTAGAAAACTTCTCACACTTGACAGTATCCTATATCTCAACAAAGCCACCATCTGCCCATGCATGGAGTATTGTTGTCACATCTGGGCTGGTGCACCATCCACCAGTCTCTCTCTCTCTTAGACAAGGTCCAAAAAAGAGTATCTAATCTAATAGGTCCCTTATGATTCACCAAGCTCCAGCCCAATCGCCACAATGTTGCATCCTTGTGCCTGTTTTACAAGTAATTCAATGGATTGTGCTCCGATGAACTTGCTACTCTGGTGCCCCCTCTTTCCTTGTGCTGCTGGCCTTTATAACTCCATCCCTGCTCCCTATTTCCCCCGATTGTACCAACATGCAAAAATTTTAAACTAATGTGAACAAGCATCTCACTGCACAGCTCCCAATTTAGGATGCCCCCCTAAGACTTTCACCCCGATCCTCAGTAGCCCAATATGTCTACAGTGGCAACTTGCCTTGTTTGGGGTGAACTAAAACAAAACAAAGAACAGCAATTATTTTAGAATGAGGAATCAGTTTTGCATATACATTTAACATAAAATTATCCCACATTTCCGGACTATTCCAGCATTTTAGGCCAGTTAACACATTCTGTATTTATTTATTTGTTTATTTTTTGCTTTGCTAAGGGAGATAAATTCTGTGCGTTTTTTTTTTGGGGGGGGGGGAGGGTTAGTCTATTTTTTTAGGAGATTACATGTAGTTTTACGACCTTGTTACTTGGATTTGAAGTTGTAAAAGAATTTAGTTATCTGCCCTAAAAGTTAGAAATTATTAAAAATGGGGGATCATTTTACATTTAATTTATATACGAAACTGATCCCTTGCTCTAAATTCTAAATTGCTTTGTTCTTTCCGCCAAGTTTTTTTTAGGATAATTGCTTACAAAAGGAAGATCTCATTTTTGGGAGATGGGGTGGAGTGGGATAATTTAGCAGAGGACGTTAATCTCCAAATTTACTCTGTATTCTTTATATATATATTTTTTAATTGTTTGAAAACATTTGTGATGTATGAAATAAAAAGAAATGCGAAAAAATAAAATTTGATAATGCATGACATCCTTTTTGTTTCTATTATTAAATTAGCTGATTTTTATTTTTATTTTTTTTTATTTATTTATTTTTATTTATTTATTTAAAAAAAAAATTTTTTTTTCAAATTTAATTTAATTTATTTAAAAAAATTCTTTTTTTTAATTTAATTTATTTTATTAAAAAAAATTTTTTTTTTTTTTTCATTACAAGCATTTTTTTGCAATTTGTATTATTCAGGGTTTTTTTTTTTTATAATTGTCATTCTAAATTTCAATCAGGAAATTATGATTTTTGGATCGTTTCCCTTTTTTGATACGCTAATGTATAAGATTTCATACACACATTATCAATAGATTTAAATCCAACATTGATTATGTGTATTTGAATTATTCGGGCTACTATTTTTATCTTTGTTGCTATATTTATAACGTTTTAGCTGATGTAACCTCCTACCTTCAAATTCATCTTGTCAAACTCAGGAATCTATTGAGAATTTCAAACTGAACCCTTTTATTCAAAGATAGATTGTTCTCGTTCCATCAGCCATGACTGAGAAAAAGGGTTGAGTAAATTTTATTTTATTCTTAGTTAGTATCACCTATAGTGAGGATTGAACCTTCAACCCCGAAAGACCTTAGAACTGCTGGTTACTCAACCCCTTTATCTGTTGCACTATGAGTCTGACAATAAAATAAAAATTACTTGACACTTCTAGCTGGTCATGGCTGAGAGAACAAGAATTATCTACCCCATATAGATTTCAGAGTTCGAAAAGATGCACTTGAAGAAAGTCGGAGATCACAGCGACTGAAATGTTATGAAAATGACAACCAAGATGAGAATAGTAGTCCAAATAATGCAGATTATCAATCCTCGTCTAAAAAATATCGAAACATAATACCTCGTTGATATTTTCAACTATTTGCAGAGAAAATTATTTTTCAGTATCTTTTGTTTCTTGCAAAGAGAAGATACCTTTGTTATTATGAAAGCTTGAATATCCTTTGGGAGTAGTAGTGCAGTGAATATTGTATTTATGTATCGACTTCTTATTGGACAAAAATCTCAAATCAGCCGTTTCTTTCAGCCAATCAGAGAAGCGAAAATATTCAGTGCCGAAAATAAGTGCACAGTATAAAAGTCAAAACACACAGCATCTTTCACTCTCTTCCGTCCATTTCTTTCAGAGAGAACACACCCGAGTGTTCGTCGTAATCCAACCGAAAGGTTCTTAGCAATATTCCCATTGTTAACAAAAATCTTTTGCTCCAGTATTTTCGTTCATACCCTATGCACATGGCTACGTCCGTCCTTAAAAGCTAATTCCGGACCCTGGCGGTCAACATTGATACAATCTATGCCTGACTTGTCCACCAAGTTTCAGTCATGAGTGTCCAACAGTCTTTATTTTATTGCCGTTCGAAAACATGACATGCCGACCTGCCCGGTGTGGCATTCACCGTGTGTAGGTTGAGCTGGCTTCCTTCGAAGGAGGAAATTTCAAGGGAATATTAAATTCACAAATGGTCATCAGTCGCATGTGTATCTGAATCAGGGGAGATGATTTTGACAACGTTAGTTTTGGGGGGGTTTTTTTGCAGAAAGGTGTCGCCATCCTTCCACGTAAAGTGCCTGGCATTCCCAAATAGTCACCTATCTGTTACTGACCAGGCTCAACGTCGTTTAACTTTAGCGATCTAATAAGAATCGGTGTATCAGCGAGATCATGCCGCATATGAAATGATATGTGGGGGACACTTTGGTGATCGGCTCGTCAGTAGAAGGTGTGATCCTGAATGAGTTTCACACTTACCCCATTTCTATCCATGGTGTTATCTCAAATATAATGTCTATCAAAACAATCTCCGAGCTATTCCTGGACTGAACAACCCAAATCAATCGTATCCAGGTGTGCTTGCAATGCAGAGGTTCACATTTGAAGCATGTCATTGAACGGTGATAAAACAAAGACTGTTGGACATTCATGACTGAAACTTGGTGGGCAAGTCAGGCACAGATGACTGAAGTTTATTCTTACCAAATATGGTTGAATTGCAGAAAGGACTGTGAATTTTATTAACGATTCCATAGGTGACATTTAATTTGGGTGACCCTGTAAATTAAGAAAAAATATAGCTACAAGGTTTATTAATGTTGAAACAGGCCTTTGGCCTTTTGGCTTGGAGCAAAGTGTAGTATCTGTTCTCATACTACACTTCATCTTTTCTGTCCTCGATCAATGAAGGAGAAATCCTTCTAGTCTGAGGCAATTTAAATTTTTGTCCTAATCCAGAGTGCCTTTTTTTTCTTCTTTTTTTTTTGAGCGGGGGGGGGGGGGGGGGGGGGGATTTTTCCAACATTAAAAACCAATCTTGTGTAGAACTCAGCCATCGTGAAGAAGCAAATAAATAAGATCTTAACCAACAGAATTGCTAAAGTCGTCATCATCAGATTCGGTTTAATGTCTGTTCTACAGTAAAAAGTGATGATGATGATGGCCATTCTATTGTGGAAGATCTGAAGACTTTCTCAATCTGTTTCAACATTAATAAACTTTGTAGCTGTTTTTTTTACTTAATTTTTAAATTAACAAAAAATACAGCTGCGCATGTAGTGATGAAAATGATATTTAAAACTCAAGTGGTGCTACATAATGAAAGCAGGGAGTTTGAATATAGAGAATGATTGATGGATTAGGGGTCAACAAATTGACCATAGCGAGTAAATGGGAGTAACGAAACCACGTGATTTCCAGAAAAGGTAATTCTTTCTCTTTTCAGCCGACCACTTAAGCAAAGAAGACACAAAAAAGTTGCCGTCCCTCAAAAAATCTCAGTGAGGAGGGGATACAATGTGACTTAAATAGTGTGCGGCACAAACCTACCTACCTCTCTCTCTCTCATACAGTAGCCCACATTTAAGGTATCTTTCTTTCTCTGGTTTCTTGTGATTGTCCACTTCTGTCTTAACTACTAAATCTTCCATTAAAATCATTCTCTGCTCTCATATCAAATCAGTGTTTAGACGACCTGGGTTATCGACAGGCATCTATGATATTATACACACCTCATGATATTATACACACCTCATGATGACACAGCATCATAACAGTATGACAAACCAATGAAAATCCTATTTTAAAACTTAAATATGACATCGACAAAATATGACAATGTATTTTGTCTTTTATTTTGGATCTCCACAAAAAAAGATTATTGCAAAAATGATTTATACATGAAATAAAAATGGCAAACACGATTTATAAAAAATTAATATTTTCATGAAACAACTTTTTGCACTTGGCGAAGTGTTTGTAATAATTTTGTTTCTGTTTTTGTGGATTAAAGAATTATTCGAGTGAATGTGAATAAGTGTGTGGATTTACGTTTGCAGTCGGCAGAATAGAGAGGCATTTTTGGAACCTTGTCTTGCGGCTAATATCTCTACTTCTATGTTCACTTCTCAGTACGCATGCCCTGATCTTCGACGGCTAGATTTTTTTTTTACCAAGCTATCAACTATACATGAAAGCCTAGAACTCAAACAAATCTTAATTTAAATTGTTTTATTTTAGAAATATAGAAAAATAAATAAAAAAATGGTCAATTAACTAAAAAAAGAAAAAGAAAGATATAATTTTTTTTTTAAATGTTTAATACCAAAAATATCAGAATCTGTGTCATTATTATTTAGTAGTGATCATTTTTTTCTTGTTTAATTCAATTTTTTTTTTTAGATTTTGTTTATCAAAGTTATCTTGTCGGATTTTCAAAGTCAGACACAAATAGCAATACATCTGACATTAATATTTGATTCAGACTAGCCTATTTTCTTTCGTTTTTTTTCTTCCTGTGTTATTGGCACAAATATATTTTATTTCTCGTCAATCTCTTTTCTGAACATACTTATTCTCTCTAAGAAAACTGTTATAGTGGACATATTTTGCCTTATTCATCCAAAAAGATTAAAGGGAAGTAATGTGCAATTATACTGAGTTCTCCCCCTTGAGGTTTTCAAAAAATAAGTATAAATATTAATTAAATTATGAGACTTCAAGCATGTGTGTTTGTGTTTCATCTCCACATTAATTACACATTATTAGTTGTTTTGCTATTCATAGATTTGTGTCAAGTACTAAAACGAACATTAAAAAAATTCCTATTTTAGAAAATAATTTGATTACAAGATTAAAGTCAACAAAATTAATTTCTATTCATTAAATATTTTTGAAAATCAACAATCGTGCAATATTTTTATAAATGAAAAATTCATTTATTTAAATTTTTTTTTATCGTGTATTTTCGTTGTAAAATACAACCTTGTCAAGCAAGACTGTCCTATAGTTTTTTTTTTCCTTTTCTTCCTCCTCATTTTGATGGTGGTATTAATCCTGAGGGGTCTAAAATACGTTGAGTTCTTTAAGACGTTAGAAGTTTAGTCTGGTCGATGTCATGCGCAGATTGGCGCTATTTTTTAAAGTAAGGAAGTTAACATCTTTGAAGCACAGATTAGAATGTATTAAATGTTTTTGAAAATCAACAATCGTGCAATATTTTTATAAATGAAAAATTCATTTATTTAAATTTTTTTTATCGCAAATTTTCGTTGTAAAATACAACCATGTCAAACGAGACTGTCCTATAGTTTTTTTTCTTTCTTTTCTTCCTCCTCATTTTGATTAAGCAAAAAATAACCCCCAAAAAGTTGATATGCCGTAAAACAACAACCGGATCAAACCTTATGAATAAACATTTGGAGATATAAAGAACTTGAAGCATAAAAACTTTTACTAAAATGACTGTAAATACTTGAACATATAAAGAATTTCAAGCATAAAAACTTTTGCCAAAATGACCGGATATACCATTAAAAAACCCGAAAAGGGTTGATATGCCGTAAAACAAAACAACCAAACCAATCATTTTTTTTTTTTACTTCTGTGTAACGCCACGTAGGTACCGCAAGTTGGTAATAATGATTTTTTTTAAAGTGGAATTCACAAAGCCTTTAAAATGATGTTCGTCTTATTAAAAATGAAAACTATCTATAATATGTAGTATATTAGTGGTAGAAGAAGTTTTATTAAGTCAGAGCAGACTATTGAAAATTTTAAAAGTTGGAATTGCCATTTTTATTTGTTACTGTTGAACCATGTTATTGGCAATACAAAGACTATACTACAATTTATTTTTTTAAATTACTGAATATGGCCCAGACAACTTATAATATGAAATATTTTAAAATAATCACTGAAAAAGGGAATAACTCAGGGTCAATAACAAGGGAAACAAGCTGCGCGTGCGTGGTCCCCCTCTGTATGTGACTCGATGTGGCGAGTGTAAAATGCAATAAATTTGGGTAATTTGGGGCATTTTTGACCGAACCAGAATTTTTCTGAGGTCAAGGATGCTCATTTTATATCCAGAACAATTACCTCTACATTTTGGTCAAGTTTCAGAGAAATTGAATGGATGAATGAAAAGTTATGGGGCAAAAAATGTAATTTTTTGCCATTTCGGGGAATATAAGAGTTGTCTCCCTTACAACTAAATAATATATAGTGTTAGAATTGCAGTCGAACATTCGGGCTTTCAAATTCACATGCCTAGCCCAAAACACTAACGACCATACAACAACAGATTGAACGTAGGCACGAAACACGCTGCCTCTTGTTTCAAAGGATAGGCACTTTCCAGTCATATATACATACACGTAAAAAGATAATTGAAGAATATTTGGCCAGACATCAAGAAAAAAAAAATTTAAAAAAATGAAGTCATATTAGAAAGTGAGTAAACCGTCAGACTACTAAGACAAGCGGAACTCTGACAAGAGACAATTAGAGTCAACATTGAATCTATGATAATATCGTACATCAGACGTAGCGAACCAAACCAAAGTGAGAAATCGGTAAAAAGAAAATGTTCCATGATGAAACAGGCACCTTTCTGACGGATGAATCTCATTAGAAATAATCAATATTAGACGCAAAAACAGACAGACACACACACTTAGCAGCCACCTCGTTGCTTTTTAAGGTGATAGAAACAAAAAAAAAAAAAAAAAAAAAAATTGAAAGAATAGCAGACAGACCACAGCTATTTCTGAACAGCCAAGGATTTTTTTTTTTTTTTTTTGAAAAACTTTTTATTCAAATTCAATCTGAACACCAACACGTAACAGAGCTTAAAAGCTGCACTATTTTTCTAAAGACGGTTATTATCCGCATCAGCTTTGACAGATAGAGTCCAGAGATAAGAGTAGGGAATTAATGAAACGGAAGATTCTAGTCGTCCTGTCAATTTGGTAACATTAATGCAGTACAGGTTGGAGTAAAAAAGACGACAAAAATCTCAAGAAAGGTAAAAAAAAAAAAAAAAAAAAAAATCTAAAAAATACCTTACCCAAATTGACAACTGTAATGATTGAATTAATCTCTATAATACGTTTCCTTGGCCTTTTGGCTAAGACCGAAGTGTAGTATCTGTCCAGTTTTCTTTTTTTACTCACTTAGATCCCACTCCTATTTAGAGATTGACTTGCTTGTTTTCGGTTCTGAATAAGGACGGTCTATTATTTAGAACCGTTTATTTGTTTTTCTTTCTCACACTCCCCATTATACTCCAATGAATTTCTGTGTCTATAAATATATTTATAAAAAATAAAATTTCAAACCAATTTGGGGATATCTTAAGTAGGATGACCCCCTAGAGTAAATGTGGTATTGTGGTGACTGAGATGATTTTAGAGTAAGATAGATATTTTTCACCAAGGATAACCAACGATCCCCATTTTTTCACACACTTTTGACGGCCTTGTTCCTAATTTGTCCTGAATATAACATTTTATATTTTGTACAAGTAAATAATGTAAAGTGTAGTATCTGTTCTGATACTACACTTTACCTTTGCTGGAGAAATCTTTCTAGACTGAGACAATTTTTATTTTTTTCCAAATCCAGAGTGTCTCTTTTAGGGGGAGCTGGATTCTCCCCACATTAAAAATCTACCATGTGTCTGACTGCCCTGGTGGGGAGGCAAGTAAATAGGAATACATTTGTACTTTTGTCTATACGTCATCACCTTCCACACCCATAAAAAAAATAAAGAGATTGTCCGATCGCCAAGGATATAGGGTGACCCTCCAAAAATGCCACTCATGGTATAATTGATAAAATTCACAGTCATTTTTGCAATACAATCATATTTGATACAAATAAACCTTAGTCTATACCTGACTTGTCCACCAAATTACAATCATCAATGGCCAACAGTCTTTGTTTTATCACCATTCAATGATAAGCACACGTGAATACGATGTGAAAATTTGTCAATGCCACCTGACACATTGCCCCGATTTCGATTTGGTTTGTTTTACGGTATATCAACCATCCATGGGTGATTTAAAGCGCATTAAGTTGTGAAATATAATTCTATAGGTAGGATAATTATTTATAGTCCTAGAACAGGGGCGGGCAACCTTTTCAGAGTGAGGGCCAGATGAGACTTTTGGAAGGAGATCGCGGGCCGGAGTGAAAAACGAAATCTCAGAATTACTATATTTTGTTTACATGAATAAATTTGTACAAAATTTGCATTGAACACTCTACAAATCTGATATTTTTTCTCAAGAGACTTCTGTATGTGATGTTATAAAAGGCGCCGACGAAGAGCCATTTTGGAATCATAAAAAATAATGACGGAGAAGTAGCAATTTGATCCAGCATTCATTTTAACACACCTCACATAAGTTCTGTTTCATGCCCTTTCCTCGTCTCACATTTCCTCTTTGCCTCTCTCTTTCTCTTTTTCTATTTTTATCTCAGGCCAAGGATTTGAAATTAATAGTTAAAGAAAAATGAAATATACATGCATCATCGCTCGCTGATATTTATACATTTTTATGCCACTGTAAATCTCAATTGAAACCCACTTTACGTCTATGTCACAAAATGAGATGAGTTTTACTGGGAGGTCCGAAGGCCGGATTGCAATAATAAAGCATAGCAGGGTGACGGGCCGGACGCTAAGCCTTCGCGGACCATATCCGGCCCATGGGCCGGAGGTTGCCCACCCCTGTCCTAGAATAAGTTGCACTCAGAAAACATTGCACTACTCTTGGAAAACATTACTCTTAGAAGGAAATTTCACTGAGGGTACGCCATCATTACTCAAGAACAGGAAAACACCTCATCAGTGACACTACTCCCAGAAAACATTACTCCTTGGCATTGGTAATCTTTGTTCCCAACACGATTGACCATCAGCCACTGCCTTCGAGTATTTATTTGGGTAGAAAATAAAAAGGAGAAATAAGGTTTTGATTTTTTTAAGAATCAGATCAAATACTAAAGTTGGGGATGAACTTATAGATACTAGGGCATGACTTACCAGTCGATTGATCGGATCAGGCCTCTCTGACCTCCCGTCTAGCCAAATTAAGGGTCGAAGTGGAAGTTTGTTTTGTTTTGTGGCATTTAATGCCGAATTAAATTGAATTTATATATCGTTAGATCTTTATATTTTTGTATATAAATCAATCGCTTTTAAAAGATTCATTATAGTCTCTAAATAATTTATTTTAAAACAGTTCCTTCATTGTTTTTGTTTTGGTTTGATTGTTTTGTTTTACGGCATATCAACTCTTTTCGGGTTATTTAATGTTGAATCCAGTCAATTTGGTCAAAGTTTTTATGCTGCAAATTCTTTATATCTCCAAATATTTATTTATGATGTTTGGTTTGGTTGTTTTGTTTTATGGCACATCAACCCTTTTCAGGTTATTTAATGCCGAATACGGTCATTTTGATAAAAGTTTTATGCTTCTAGTTCATACATCTTCAAATATTTATTCATGGTGTTTGGTTGGGTTGTTTTGTAGAAAAAAAATGATTTTGATTTTAGCTTTGCAGAACATGATTGAGTTCGGCAAAGGAAAAAAATAATAACATCAATGTTTGGTGCATTTTAAGTCAGGAAGCTGGTATCTATATGGTTTGTTTTACACATATCAACCATCTATGGGTTATTTAATGTCGAATAAAGTTGTCAAGTATCATTCTATAGGTTATTTATATTCCTAGAATACATTGCTCTTTGAAAATATTACTCTTTGAGAATACCCACACCCAGCCAGGGAGAGACTGACAATCTCCCAAACCACAGAGATATAGCATTTAATTTGATGTGGTTTGGTTTGTTTTACGGCATATCAACCATCCATGGTTGATTTAATGCCAAATAAAGTCGTCAAATATAATTCTATAGGTAAGATAATAATTTATATTCCTAGAATGCATTGCTCTTAGATAACCAGAATGCATTGCTCTCAGAAGGAAATTTTAGTGAAAGTAGAAACATAACTCTTGGAAGGGAACTTTACTGAGAGAGGGAGGCATTAATCTCCGAAAACACCACTCCAAGGAAAACATTACTCCCAGAAAACACCACTCCAAGAAAAACATTACTCCCAGAAAAACATTACTCTTTAGCATTGGTAATCTTTGTTTTCAATGTGATTGACCATCAGCCACCACCTTCTAGTATCTATTTGAGGAAAAAAATAAAAAGGAGAAATAAGGTTTTGATTTTTTGAAGAATCAGATTGAATAATACGGTTGGGGATGAACTAATAGATACTAGGGCATTATGTAATCAGCCAACTGATCGGATCGGGCCTCTCCGACCTCCCGTCTAGTCAAAATAAGGGCTGAAGCTGGTGAATGTTTAATCACCAGGATCCTTTCATATGCCATCACGGGTCGCCACCCAAGGCCAACAGGTGGCCCTGTTTTCGTTTTTTTCTTACACCTCTGCATGGGGTTGCAGTCGGTGAATTCATGGCCCTGCTGATAGGGCACTCGAAGTGGAAGAATGGCTCAGCTACCAGGATCCCGTCCTAACGCATCACGGGTTGGCACCCACAGCCTACAGGTGGCATTGTTTTCAGGAGAGTCTAAGCCCTCTGCATGATGTTGCAGTCGGCAAATTGGAATAGTTTTGGGATTGTTTTAATAGACATTATTTTGAAATAACCCCACAGGTAAATATCCGGAAGGTTATGGTCTGGTGAGTGTGAAGCCCATTCAGGATCATATGCCTTACTAATGAGACGATCACCAAAGTGTTCCTGTATACCATTGAATGGAGATAAAATGATAAAGAGAGACAAGAAACAGCAAAATGATAAAGAGAGACAAGAAACAGCAAAATGATAAAGAGATACAAGAAACAGCAAAATGATAAAGAGATACAAGAAACAGCAAAATGATGAAGAGAGACAAGAAACAGCAAAATGATGAAGAGAGACAAGAAACAGCAAAATGATGAAGAGAGACAAGAAACAGCAAAATGATAAAGAGAGACAAGAAACAGCAAAATGATAAAGAGAGACAAGAAATAACAAAATGATAAAGAGAGACAAGAAACAGCAAAATAATAGAGACAAGAAACAGCAAAATGATAAAGAGAGACAAGAAACAGCAAAATAATAGAGACAATAAACAGCAAAATGATAAAGAGAGACAATAAACAGCAAAATGATAAAGAGAGACAATAAACAGCAAAATGATAAAGAGAGACAATAAACAGCAAAATAATAGAGAGACAATAAACAGCAAAATGATAAAGAGAGACAAGAAACAGCAAAATGATAAAGAGAGACAAGAAACAGAAAAATGATAAAGAGAGACAAGAAACAGCAAAATGATAAAGAGAGACAAGAAACAGCAAAATGATAAAGAGAGACAAGAAACAGCAAAATGATAAAGAGAGACAAGAAACAGCAAAATGATAAAGAGAGACAAGAAACAGCAAAATGATAAAGAGAGACAAGAAACAGCAAAATGATAAAGAGAGACAAGAAACAGCAAAATGATAAAGAGAGACAAGACACAGCAAAATGATAAAGAGAGACAAGACACAGCAAAATGATAAAGAGAGACAATAAACAGCAAAATAGAGAGACAAGAAACAGCAAAATGATAAAGAGAGACAAGAAACAGCAAAATGATAAAGAGAGACAAGACACAGCAAAATGATAAAGAGAGACAAGACACAGCAAAATAGAGAGACAAGAAACAGCAAAATGATAAAGAGAGACAAGAAACAGCAAAATGATAAAGAGAGACAAGACACAGCAAAATGATAAAGAGAGACAAGACACAGCAAAATGATAAAGAGAGACAAGACACAGCAAAATGATAAAGAGAGACAAGAAACAGCAAAATGATAAAGAGAGACAAGACACAGCAAAATGATAAAGAGAGACAATAAACAGCAAAATGATAGAGACAATAAACAGCAAAATAATAGAGACAATAAACAGCAAAATAATAGAGACAATAAACAGCAAAATAATAGAGAGACAATAAACAGCAAAATGATAAAGAGAGACAAGAAACAACAAAATGATAAAGAGAGACAAGAAACAGCAAAATAATAGAGACAAGAAACAGCAAAATGATAGAGACAAGAAACAGCAAAATAATAGAGACAAGAAACAGCAAAATAATAGAGACAAGAAACAGCAAAATGATAAAGACAAACAAGAAAAAGCAACAACAAATATTAAACATTAGATTTTTCTTCTAAAAATATTTTTCAAGAAAAAAATGAAAATACTTTAACTTTTGTAATATTAATGTTCAGCTGGGTCAAAGTAACCTGCTGTTACAGCTAATCATTATTCCTCAATAAATCAATAAAAACTCATCTGTTACTTTACAAAAATAATATTATTACGTAAAAGATTTTAAAAAAATGTTCAATGATTGGTATTTTTCATAACAGACAAATTTTAATCATTTTATTTCTCTCAGCCATAAGTTTTTTTTTATATTTTCTAAATAGCATCATTTCAAAATGGAATACTGAAAAATGAAGATTGAGAATTTCAGTCATGTAACAGAAACTATGTATTCATAAAATCTTTAGCTGTAAAAAAAGTTTACATTTTTTTTTTTTTTCAAAAACCTTAGTAAAGTATAAAATCAACCCCAATCAGAAGGCAACAACTGACCTCTAGTAGGACTTCCGGACAGGAGAGGGCAACTTAGAAGGCTGATAAACAAAACACGTTCAAAATATGCAGACTTCTTGCCTCTCCTAATCCACAACAATGAATATACAAAGACGCACCAAAAATAAAAGTATTACATCCTAAACAATGGGATTACCAGAGCTGCAACATTTTACGATTACTATAATAGTGTATTCAGAAAAGGACGGTCAAGATTAATTTCTTCATCAACACGAGATGCGTAGAAATGGGGCACTGTTGAGTGCTGAATATCCATATGTATAGCCAGAAGAAGTTTCACATACCTGATCCATTCCTTGTTATTTTAGGAAGCTAAAAATAGACTTTAACAAGTTCTAAATTTAGAGATGACACTAGAAATCATCTGGCCGGGTGAATTTACTGAATTGTATGATTTTAATAGACTCACTTAACAAAACCATTTCTTCTTTTCTATTTGGCAAATGTTTGATTTTTTTTTTTCATATTAAAAATAATTTATAAATTCACTTTACGGTTCACTTTGATAGCAAATATACCATACGTCCCCGACGATCAGTTCGACAGAGGGTGGGCCGTTGTGACATCTTCTGGCGCTGCTGTCAGCTGAGGTATGGTTTTGTGCAGTTCTAGATCAACCCTCCCAGGCTTTACCTTCTCATAGTTTGAGAAGGGGTTAGTTTATTGTTAATCGCTTGAGGCGCCCTTACCGAAGAACGCAGATGGTGCTGCTCAGGCATTTTTTGTAAGCCAGGTGCTATCTTTTCAATCCCCACCTTTTGACCTTGTGTCGCATCTTTCCGCGGTGGAGGGAGGGGGGAGATTAAAAAAAAAAAAGTAAAACATTATCTTTCTATTTTATTTGGAAAAGCACACAGCAATTTAAGATGAGGGGACATTTCTTCGGCTTACACCGTCTAAAATAATATCATGTGATCTCACGTTTTACAGGGAAGGATCTTGGTACTGATCAAATGTATTAGCACCAAACAAAGAAGCTAAACTTAACACATTATCTCTGTAGCGGATAAGCAAACTATTTCTTTATCTTGGTAGATTTCGAAACTTGCCCGAATATTTTGAGCACTTTTATAAACGTGATTTTACTATAGATCAGGAATTTTTTTAGAAACCTGCTAGTGGATCTGTGCATGTACATACACATGCCACCCCACCAAATTAATTATTTTTATTAATACAGACATGTACAAAAAGCTGCTACATTGGCATGTCGATGTTATCGATCAATAGTTATTAGAAACTAAGATCTCTTTAAGCGGAACAAAAGAAAGATCAGACTTTTTTCCGCCTGATGAGATCTTAGTTTAGTTGATAATATTTATTGATCGATAACATCGACATGCCAGTGTAGCAGCTTTTTGTACATGTCTGTATAAATAAAAACAATTATATAAATAGCTCTATTTACTATTGAGAACTTATTTTATCCTGTGGATGTCTACTTTACCTGGATTACTATATATATATATATATATATATATATATATATATCAGTAGGCCCCTACTATATGCAGGGATTACGTTCTGGACACACCTGCAAATAGCAAAAATCTGCGAATAGGATTTTGATGCCTCAAAGTTAACTAAAAATCAGGTTTTTGTACATTAGCATGTGTTTTTTTTTTGCATGAAAGCCACGCTAATGCGTAGATTAACCCTTTCTGCTTGCAATTTAGTTGATTTTTTATTTTTTATTTTTTTTATTTCAGTTTTGTATAAAATTTGCATTACCAATGCTTTTGTATAAGCCGCATTTAATGTGAATTCTACGCAATAATTAGCATTTTTAATTACGTTTTTTTTGTCATATTGGCCTTAGTTTGACTTAAATAATTATCTTATTTGTAAGTTCTACCGAATTTATGAAGAAAATGTTAAGTCAATGCTTATGCTGAAAATCTGCAAATTTATGAAACCACAAATCGTGAGCCCGCAAATAGCGGGGGTCCACTGTATATATATATATATATATATATATATATATATATATAATCCAGGTAAAACATCCACAGGGTAGTAATCCAAAGAATCGGGTTTATAAAAACTGCTCAATATCAAATAGAGCTTTTATATATGATTATTTTTATTTACACAGACATGTACAAAATCTGCGACACTGGCACGTCGATGTTATCGATCAACAGCTATTATAAACTGAGATCTCATCATGCAGAGTTAGAATCCGATCTTTACCTCAGATCATATTTGGAGAGTTGTCTTATATTATCAGTTTTGACATTTACCTACAGCAGGATGTAATTAAAATGGAATCTCATTAGTCTGGGGCAAAAAGAAAAAGAAGGTGGGAAAATAAAGTTAATGAACAATTTTGAATATTAACAGTTCGATTTTTGGCTTAATTTTGATGGTAAAAAAAAAAATCAGTGATGAAGCCTTTTAAAAACATCTTGAATTTTGTTATCAACAGAATGTATGCTTTGAAATTGTTTGAATTAAAATATTTTAAAAATAATTCGGAACAAACTAGTTCTAATAATGTATATACTATTGAGCTATTACCCAAAATTGTATGTGAATTTAAAGGAATTTATAATATATATTGTTAAATAGTACAAATGTCTGCATATCTTTTCCAGACACCTGATTAATGTTAGAGTTTTAGACTGGAACTGGCAAATGAGTCATGTACGCAAATACAGCAAGTTCAGTTGGAAGTTCCAGTCTGTAACTCTAACATTAATAAGGATCAACGAATATGAATATATATATATATATATATATATATATATATATATGGCACAATCACGTTGACACACCGGTTCCCGTTAGATCACCGAAGTTAAGCAACGTCGAGCCTGGCCAGTACTAAAATGGGTGACCATTTGGGAATACCATGTGTTGTATGTGCTCTCTGCTTATCTCGGCATTGTTTCCAGTCGTCTTGAACTACTTGCCATTGGAATCAAGCAATGCCGACTCAGGAGAGGTGTTGTTGGAGATTGTGCAACCCTTGCAATTACAATTACATGTGCGGGCAGCCCCTGGCGGGGCACTCATACGTCGAAATCGACTAGAGAGTCCATCATATATATATATATATATATATATATATACTGATAATTGCCGAGTATCGGCTTTTAAAACTGGCTTAGAATTTTATATTTACACCTCTACACAGTGCATAATGGCTTCTCAAAGTTTCATAATAATTGAATAAATAATGTGTCTTTTTTTTTGTTTTGTTTTCAATCGGTCATGTCCAGTGCTTTCATGCTTTGAGCGATCATCAGACGATCAAACATGTTTCTAGGTCTTTGCGTACTTCCGGTAGAAGCGTGTTTGTCCGATGACCGCTCGTGATATCACTGATCGTGACCGATTAAAAAAAACACACAATTTATTTAAATACGTAGACCCACTGTAAAAAATGTTATGGGGTAAGCTGATCTACCTATTTTCAGGAATAAATGGACTGACCCAGACACAATAAATACAGTAACATCTAAGCATCCTCGGCAATGAAATGTGGCAGTTATGGCCTCAAGCGTATGACTCCTGTAACATACCTCTGTTAATACACTTTTGTCTTCATTATTATCGGCCTGCAAGGCCACAACAGGAAAAAAAATTATCCTTCACCAGTGTTCGCAGGAATATTCATATGTATATAAAATAATGTCTGAATCGGTTAATTTAAAGAAAATAAGATAAAGAAAACTAAAAAGTTTTAAAAAATAAAAAAATAACGTATAAATCGGTATAGAAAGCAGAAATTAAAAAAATGGAAATAGATTTGCTTTCTCAATTTCTCTTAATACTTGAAATAGATTTGTCTGGTAGTTTCTTGCTCGTTAACTTGTGTGACAGGACGGAGATATATATATACACACATACAAATAAATACACATTTCTCTTTATTATTGAGTGGAGCATTATCTATATATTTCTGCATTTACAGACAACCTATTTCACTGTATAATGTTTCTTCAGTGTGGCTAGATACGAGTTGGTGCTTCAAGTTCTCCTGTGACAAGATGGCGAGACCCCACAGAAAATTGCGAAAGATTAGTATATATATTTGGGAATTCATATAGGGGACAATCATTGAATTAGCCAGAATATAAAAAGTTGACACAATGTTTTCTTTTTTCTGAGATTAACAGAGTTCCACTTTTGATAACTACAGTGGATATGGGAAGGTCAGAGGTTAACTCCGCTGGGTCTCTTATGATTTGAGGGGTTACATTTGAGGTAGGTCCATGCAAAAGCCATCTAGGTTGCGAACATAAGAAAATTTGGAAATGTGTCCACGGTGGTGTACGGTCTGGGTTGCGGCTGAACCGCTCAGAAAGAGAGGTAAATGATTAACAGGAGAAGGCTCGCCCGATTTTACCCCCTTCTATAAACTAGTTTGTCCGTGTAGGAATTATTTAAAAATTGCCACCATCTTAAAACTTAAATATTAAGGGTGTAACTCTGTATTCGTTCATACAGAGTTACGCCCTTTTGATTGAAACAAAAGAAATGAAAGAAAAAAAATTGCAAGTAATTACACTACTGGGCACTGCCGAGTAAGTACAGCTAATGTGTGTGTGTGTGTGTGCATATATATATATATATATATATATATATATATATATAAGCATTTTTTATTGGAATAGATATTTTCGTTCTAATCCTCTTGACTTTTATTTAAAGAAGAAGAAAAAAAAAAACACTATTCCTGAAATAAAAGAGCTCAGCAGGTAATAAGCAAAAGCAAAAGTGACTCAGATTACATGCAAAGAAAATTTACACTTTGTGCTAAATTCTGACATCATCACCATTTCTAGAAGAAAAAGAAAACTTAGGAAGAAGGCAGCAGGTCGAGGCTGAACTCTCTAGTCATAAAGTCAAAATAAGAAGGAAGACAAAGTTGGGATTCAGGCTGAAACGGGGGGGGGGGGGGGGAGAGAAAAAAATTCAAAATCCGAAAAAAGAAGTAGTAGTAATAATAATACTAATAATAATAATATTATATATATATATATATATATATATATATATATATATATATATATACACATGCATACACATGAATACGTGGAGATAATCATGTTAACAAACATCAAAGAAATCTTCCAGTCTCATAAGCACACGGAATGCACTGGTAAGTATAAGATCATATAAAGTATAGAAACATACAAGGCAAAAGAAAGAAGAAAAAAAATAAAACGCTTACACATAATCCTTTAGTATCATCCGAACATTCACACATCAAGTTTTAACTTTCTCATACATATACGCACACGTACAGAGAATACAGAATGTTAAATGGAGCCAGACTTTCTATACTAAAACATTTTATTGAGATCATTTTTTTGGTTCTGCACTCGGCTTGGATGCGCTAAAACCATACAAAAACTTAACTCCAAAGTCTTTCTCCGAAGAAACAATGATTTGAATAAAGTCTCCGATGCCAAATTTAGTCTTTGAAATAACCGGCAGAGAAGCAAAACTCTTCACGTTAATTGAATTGAGTTTGATCTTTCAATATGACAACAAAAAAAAATAAAAATAAAATAAAATAATCTCTGCGACACAGGCAAGAAAACTGAAGCTAGATTTGAATTCCGGATTCAGATTTCAATGAGGGTTGAGGATATACGTTGCATGAAGAGAAATAATATGAGAATAATACGATGAATGTGTAATTTGAGTCTTAAAGACACACTTTAGATCTGATGATCTCAGAGGAAGATTAGATCTGAGAAGTAAAGAGAGATATGTGCAGAACAGGAGACTTAGTTGGTATTGTCACGTTGAAAGAATGAGAGTTTTTAGGTTAGTAAATGTTAAACAGTTGAGGTAGCCGAGTCTGCTTACAGAGAAAGGCGAAGAAAACCTGGGCGGAAGTGATAAAGATGGATTTGAGAGAAATAATTAAAAAATCTTTCCATATTACCAGTTGTCCGGACAGGAGTACATGATTTTTTTCAATAAAGTTGGTCGTTTGGTTTCAGACATATCAACCCTTTTCGGGTCATTTAATGCCGAATCCGATCATTTTGATAAAAGTTTTTATGCTTCAAGTTTTTTATATCTTAAAATATTTATTCATGGTGTTTGGTTTGGTTTGGTTGTTTTGTAGGGGGAAAATGTTTTTGTTTTTAGCTTTGCAGAACATGATTGAGTTCTGCAAAGGGAAAGGAAAAAAAACAATAACATCAATGTTTGGTGCATTTTAAGTCAGGAAGCCGGTATTCAATAAAGTGTAGCGAAGTACCTTATTATAGTGCCAATAACATGGTACAGCAATAACAAATATGAATTGGCTAGTCAGAATGGAAGTTTGCTATGTCAGCTTAAATGCTATTTAGGTCCAACTTTATAAATCTCACAGGATAACTTTATAATGTTAAATTTGTTCAAAATGTTGGACATTAAAATCGAGTTTTAAAAATGATTTGCAAATTGGTAAAATATTCAAGTGGGGAAATGGCTGCCAGTTTCAGTTTATTTAAAGGTGAAAACTGAATCTAATGAAGGGTGAACAACCTTTTTTTTTTTTACATACCTAGAATATGTGATGACTTAAATGCTAAGTACTGATTAAGATGTCACAGTCTAGATAGACAGGGCATAAACAACTTGTTTTTTTTTGTTTTTTTTACTATCGAGTCCTGACTTCATTTATCAAGGTCAAAAGCCACTCGATGATAAGGGTTAATGAGACGTAAAAATTGTCAGACGAAAGATGAACACTATGGGAGTACTAATGTTGATCAAAGGTAAGAATTGCATTTGATTACTAATGGGGTGGTTTATGACAGGTATTTATTGATATTGGATTTTATGACGATCATGTTGTTATCTCCAGGGAAGCAGTCCCACGGTAATATGTTCCATAGACGGAAAACCTTCGCAAAGCAGCTCTGTCCATGGAAATTCCACTTGACGCTAGGCACATGGAGAAAGAACGGAAAGTCTTTTTCCGTTGTGGTAGAAGACAAGTTCTTGCTGTAAAAGTCTTCCTATAGGAACCATATATTCCAACTCAGTCGATCACCTTCCATGGAAATAACGATAGAGCAGAGAGGGACTAGCAACGTCACTTCTGTAGGGAAGAGAAGAGATCATCCCCCTACTAGATTTCGGTCATCAAAAGAAAATCGGTAAAAGCCTTAAGATGGAAATATTTAACTTCAACCACAAGTCTTTCTTTCTCTATGATTCCATGACACAAGTATTGCAATAGGAATTGAAGACATTTATCAACACCTTCTGCCCGAGGAAGGATTTTAACATCAAATGGTGGAAAAAGATTCTGTCGTGACACTAAAGAAGTGAAGTAAGAGTGGACAGTTGCAGGAAATCAGCATCCTGCAAGTTCTGATCTGAAACCTAGAGGGGTAAAAGGAGACGGTTGCCAAGAAACACCTGATGCTGAAGAGGAAATTAATGGAACGGCAAAGCAACTTGAAAGTGGCTGAGAACCCAGAATCGGTTTAATGGTTCATATTTTTGTTTTTTAGAAGAGAGAAAGGAATTAAATTGAAGAACATGTTATACCAGTTCAAGAAATTGAAAAATAATATATGTAAAAAAAACAAACAAACTAATATATGGAAAAAAAAAGATACGGGTCCAGATTAGGATCCCAGCTAAAATCGACTTGATGTCAGTAGTTTCCGAATGTTTACATAGACGTCCAGAAAAAGCCGAATGAAAAGTCGGTTGCTTGCGTCCAAAAAAATAACTAACATTTAAAGCAAGAATACAATTAGTCAAAAAGATTGGTTTTAATCAAATAATACAATTAGTCAAATTGTATGAAAAAAATATTTATTTTTTTAACGAAGAAAAATATTTTTTTGTGTGAAGCAAAATAAAACTAAACAGATGATAAAATGTTTTTTGTACACGTAACATTTTTTTTTTAAAGAAAAATATCACTGAACAATTGTTAAAACGGTGTTGGGGTTAGGGTTATAAAATGTTTTTTCACCTGACAAAATTGAATAACTCCTTCGGGAGACGTAATAACCTGTGCTGACTTGTTAAAATTTATTACCGCTTTGATCAATTTTTATTCCCAATTAGTGAATTTTACAATTCAATTAATTAAAATGTTAACTTGTCGTCTGCTTACTTTCTCGCATTCTGATTGGATAAGCGCTTCGGGATTTTCTGGCCGTCAAGGTAAACATCCGGAAACTACTGACACCAAGTCGATTTTAGCTTGGGTCCTAATCTGGACCAGTATGAAAATAATATATATATATATATGAAAAAAAAAAAAAAAAAAGAAACGAAAAATATAAAAATGAAAAAGAAATGAAAAAAAAGAAAGAAAAAAAACATGAAAAAAATATACGTTAAAGAGACATGAAAAAAAAATCTGATTAACAAAATACAAGGCCATAATGCTAATAATAATTCTTCCAATTTGAAAAGTTAAGAAAAAAAAATCTGATTTAATATATATATATATATATATATATATATATATATATATTATTTATAAATAAATATTAAATTATTTATAACCTCATACTGAAAATATTAAATTAAGCCTGATGTTTAGTAAACATAAACTTGCATAAATCAGCATGGTACGATTTTATAGGCTCGCTTTTGTTGGTTTCTGTAATTCTTTCTAGATAGTTATAGAAGGAACCACATGAAGGTTGCCAACATTCATAGTGAAAGTGGTGCTATGGAACTGACTGGGTTCGAACTTGACACATCCATGTTGTCAGTCTGCGTATCCACTTCACCACAGCCAGCTTCTAATGCTTAGCAATAGCAGTATTTATCTTCATCGAGAAAATTTACAAAACAGATAGTTAGCATCTGTCTGCGCTAATTTTTTTTTTTTAAGTAGCATAACTTTCAAGGTCAAGATTAAAGACAAAGTTAAGGTCAAGATTAAACAGGACTGACCGATGGACAGACAGTTATAGAGATGTGATATACTCTTCTAGAAAGACGAAAATAAATAAGTTAAAACAGTTGAGGAAACAAGATGCAAACCTACAGGTGGACATGTGGGATACCATTCCTCATGGTCACCTGGAAAATGCAATGAACAGTGTAAAGTCCAAGATACATATGTGAACCTGCGTTTGTGTACGTTCACTACACAGACCGTGATCGTCCACTTGTTGTCTTTGTCCGAATTTAGTGCTTGATTTCACCACTGGCCGCAGTGTCGATCATGTGATCTTGGTCACTGCTGTAACAAAGTGATTTTCTTCCAAAGAAGATCACAGCTTTAAAACAAACAACAATGTTTTATTTCGAGGTTATACCCGGCTCCTCCACTGAACGACAAACTTGCAAATCTTGACAGACCAACAGCTGTCTCTGAGACCCACAGAAATCCAACTGAGCCCATTCTGCTAGAATATATATATATATATATATATATAGATAGATAGATATTAGTGTCACCTGGGATAGACCACACAGCTAGCCTACTTGAAAATCATGGGATGTTTTATCACTGGACATAAAACCTTAACGACCAGGAGGACCACCATTTGGTTGATTTGGTTGTTTTGTTTTGTTTTACGGCATATTAACCCTTTTCAGGTTATTTAATGCTGAATCCGGTCATTTTGTTAAAAGTTTTTATGCTTCAAGTTCTTTATATCTTCAAATATTTATTCATGGTGTTTGGTTCGGTTGTTTTGTTTTACGGCATATCAACCCTTTTCGGGTTATTTTATGCTAAATCCGGTTATATTGGTAACAGTTTTTATGCTTCAAGTTCTTTATATGTTCAAGTATTTATTCATGGTGTTTGGTTTGGTTGTTTTGTAGAGGGAAATTGTTGTTTGTACCTGAGCCAACATTGCTTAGATCATGTAACAAAAAAAAGTGCAAGGCGACTGGAAACAATGTCAGAATGAACCCATATCTTACCCAAGGATATTAGTGAAAGTATTGCAGTAGCCAGTAACCGACCACAAGAGATTTGATAGGATTTGCACTGATTCCATAGTCTACAAGGGTATCCATTTGATGAAGATAGGTTGAAAGTTGGAGTGAAATGGTTACAAAGGCAAAAGTAAGTTTGAAGACAAAAATCATTATTCAGGCTGAGATGAACTGATTGATAAAAACTAAGCAGAAAGAACAATAAATAAGAGAGAGAGAGAGAGAGAGAGAGAGAGGGGGGAGAGGGAATTAAGAGAATAGAGTGAAGAACTGAGAATTAGCCAAGACGAATAAGTCAAGAAAATAATTAAATTTCAAGAAAACTAATCAGTCGCAGAAAATTATGACCATAAAAATCCAAACAGAAATTTCATGGGAACAAAAAATAAAAAATAAAAACATTTCTATAAAAAAGAGTAAAAGTTTTTTTTTCATTTCTGATAAACGCAGCTTCCTCATCTTAGTTTGCTTTGTAAACCTAATTCCACAACCCCAAATAATTTTACTTGGCAGAAGCCTGCCAGCCGGCAACACATTCATTTGAAATATCATTATATATGTGTGTATGTGTAAACTATTATAATACCTTTGTGTATGGTCTTTATTTGGAACTTGATTTGAAAAATGATTTAAATCATAAATAATTATATATATATATATATATATATATATATATATATATATATATAATACTACTACTAATAATAATAATCCAGGTAAAACATCCACGGGGTAGTAATCCAAAGAATTTCAACCGGGTTTATAAAAAAGTGCTCAATATCAAATAGAGCTTTTATATATGATTATTTTTATTTACACAGACATGTACAAAATCTGCGACACTGGCATGTCGATGTTATCGATCAACAGCTATTATAAACTGAGATCTCATCAGGCAGAGTTAGAATCCGATCTTAACCTTAGATCATATTTGGAAAGAATGAAAAAAAAAAAAAAAAATTTTTTTTATTAGAGAAGGTCAAGTACATGTGTCTGTACATTATATATATATATATATATATTCATTCAGTTGTTCAGATATATATATATATATGTACACACACAATGTACTTGATCTTCTCTAATAAAAAATATATATGGATGACTATATGTTATATACACATATGCCTTCTATTTATAGGTTGAGCTCTTTGGTAGAGGAAATAACAGTTTTAACTTCACGTAAAGCAATTATCTTCTGTAAAGAATAGATTTTTCAAGTTACCGGTAGCATTGTAAAAATATATGTAAACAAAGAAAGTACATATAGCGCGATAATTTCTTCTACTGTCAGTGGCAAGTTTGTTGGCGCAATAGATAAGATACTTAACTGCTGATCACATTTTGATGTGACCGGCGGTTTGGGTTTCAAATCTTGACATGGATACACTTGCTGTGTCTAGCCAAACTGAGGAGTCCTAGATGACAAAACAGCTGTCTGTGGATGATATATATATATATATATATATATGTATATATATACATATATATATATATATATATATATATATATATATATATATAGATAGATAGATATAAAAATAATTTAATATTATTATAAGCCCCTTCCAAGTAAAATTTAAAGTTGAGCACTGTCGGAAAGATTAAAAATAAACATTCACCTAAAAGCTTCAGTGCAATACTCCGATCCTGTCGTTGAGTGCTATCGAATGTTTAGATGTCTACACTCGCCGTTTTCAGTGTAAACATCACTTAATTTCTCCGTTATCACGTGACAATCCCACGTGGCCTAATCGGACTAGGTGAATGCCTACAGATTCAAGATGCATATGTGAACGGGATTCGCGTCCTATGACCGTCTGAGATTGTTATTTCCCTGCATGGATGAGAGCCATAAGCTCGAAACAACGTCGTACATAGGTAAAATATTAAAAATAACTTATTATTATTATTATATATATATATGCAAATTACCATATCACACGGTAGTCTTACGGGTAATATATCATTATTATTATTATAATATTATTATTTATTTATGTATATATTAGTGAAATTTAAGCTGAATTATTTATACACTTGATTATTGGGGAAATGGTCGTTTGATCAGTACCATTGGAGAGCCATGAATATTATAACTGTCCTGCTTTTAAATCTTCGAAACAGTTACATGGTAAACAGCTGATGATCCCCGTTTTAATATTTCACGCTTAAGTTAAGATCCCCTGTTTTTGTTTCACTGTTAGATACTTGAATCCTCTTTTTTATTTGTAAATTTTCCAACGAATGCTAAGTCTGCAATATCTTGGATTTAGTTAGTCTCTGGGAATTTAAACTGCATTTTCCTCTTTTTTCTTTTGTTTAAAATGACTCAAAGCTTCTTTAGACTATATATATATATATATATATATATATACTAGCTGTCCCGACTCGGCATTGCCCCAGAGTATTTAAAATTATATTTTTGTTCTGCATCGCATGTGAATAAAAAAATTAAGAGAACATTATCAATGTTAATTTTTTTTTTGCATCTTACGGAACAGTGGAAGTATATAATTGCATAATTACCTTCGAATGCGTTATATGTAACTTTAAACTTTCTAATAAATAAGAGGCTTATAAGCAGATTTTGTATTGCTGATCTACTAAGGTTTACCCCTCTGCCGGGGTTCTAAATCCAACAGACTACATAGAAAACACAAGTAAGCAAAATTTAAACAATCACTTAATAGAGTAATGTGAAATGAATAATTTTCCAAATCTTGAACAAATGAGCGAAAAAAAAAAAAAAAAATTAAATACGACCCTGCCAAGGATCAAACTCTTGACCTTTGTCTTTAAATGCAGCAATGTCAACGAATAGATCACCGTGTCAATTTTAAAATTTTGACATGGTTTAACTGATCAATGTACTTATCCGTCTTCTTAGAGTTACCTTCTATTCATCGAGATCACAACTCATTCTTTCTATGGATCTTTCTCAGTCTATCAAGCCCCCACACCCCTCTCTTTATATACTAGTAGAATACCCATCCCAGGACGGGTATAAACAATAAATATAGCATAAGTTTAACATTTTAATTCAAACAACCCAAGATCAATTATAAACTCCATTGTACCTAATATTTCGAACAATATCTTTAGAATTTTATCTAATAGGCAAATATTTGATGACAACTCTAAATTGTACAATATTGCACTGAAAAATTCAGGTTACAATGAAAAAAATAGCGTCTACGATAACAGACTACGCCTCTAGTAACAATAATATGAGCAGGCTTGAACCGAATATAATAACTCACATGATGATGGCAAAAAAGTTAAGGGTAAAATAAGCAATAATATAAATAGAATAGATAATAGAAGCAATGAACTGAATAAACCCTCCCAAAAGTGGAATGTAAAAATAGATAATAACAAACAGACTCTGAAAATAAATCTAGGAAATATAGAAAGTGTAAGGCTATTTGGTTCAACCATCAGTTGTGAAAAAAGTCTAGACTAATATCCTTAAATGCTTCTTTAAAATTATTGAAGACAACTTCAAGGCCCAAGACAAATACAATAGACTTTTTAACAAAAATACAATGAGCCTCTCTTTGACTACAGTACCAAACCTCAAACAACATAAGATATAATACAGATAAAATTAATAAAGCCCAGAAAATTAATAACAATTGTCTAGACAGAAACTCCTGCCCATTAGAAAATTACTGCATAAAGGATAATGGTGTATATAAATGTATAATTGAGCAAAGTAGTAACTCAAACAATAGGAATAACACTATCTCTAACAATAATGATATCAGTAACAACGATGTAATGAATAACATTGATAAGGTTTGGTTATTTTGTTTTACAGCATATCAATCCTTTTCGGGTTATTTAATGCTGAATATGGTCATTTTGTTAAACGTTTTTATGCTTCAATTTTTATATATCTTCAAATATTTATTCATGGCGTTTCGTTTGGTTGTTTTGTAGAAGAAAATAGTTGTTTTTGTTTTTAGCTTTGCAGAACATGATTGAGTTTTGCAAAAGGAAACAAAACAATAACATCAATGTTTGGTGCATTTTTGGTCAGGTAGCCAGTATCTTCAGCCTGATCTGGTAGTACCAGGAATATTGATAGGGACTACAATACTAACTTATATCGTACAAAAAAGCACCTACATTGGAGCTACATTTTATAAAGCCAAGAATTTCGAAACACCAACATACATTCAGTAATTTAGATTTTTCAAATTTTACTTCTTTGTCTAGACATATATGGGATCTTAAAAAAAAAATTCCATATAGCATTAAATGGTTCATAGTTTAATAATCTACTTTAGAAAGATTTTGTAGGTTCTGCTTGAAGGAATCATTATCCATAATTACACATACTGGAAACCTATTAAACAAAAAAGAATAAATATGTGTGTGTATATATATATATATATATATATATATATATATATATTTGCTGATTTTCAGCATAAGCATTGACTTCACATTTTCTTCATAAATTCCGTAGAACTTACAAATATGATAATCATTTAAATTCAACTAAGGCCAATATGACAAAAGAAAACGCAATTAAAAACACCAATTATTCTGTAGGATTCATATTAAATGTGGCTCATACAAAAGCATTAGTATTCTAAATTTTTGAAAACTTTATACGAAACTGAAATATTAAAATAAAAAAATAAAAAATAAAAAAGCAACCAACTTGCTAGCAGAAAGGGCTAATCGATGTTAATTTGGTGGTTTTCATGCAAAAAACACATGCCAATATACAAAAACCTGATTTTAGTGAGCATTAAGGTATCAAAATCTATTCGCGGATGCATATATATATATATATATATATATATATATATATATATATATATATATACGTTACTGATCTTAGGTAAACAAATTTACGAAATATTCATTTACATCGGTTCAAAGAATTCAACATAAACAGTTTTGTATAGGATCATTTCTGTGTATATATATATTATACACACACACACATATATACACATATATATATATATATATATATATATATATATATAGGTATATATATTGATGATGATTATGAGTGAGTGGTGATTGAAGCATAAAACAATGTTTTCGAAAATTATTGGACAAATATTAATCTTCTGCAATATGTAAAGATGTTGATAGCTTCTTGAACCACCACTAATTATAAACTCTAACACAATTAAACAGCGTAACGGCTTCTACAATTTATCTCCTTTAATCCGCAAACTAATACTAATCGACAGAACTTGAATTTAGATCCAGGCTAGCTATTTTGTACCACGTTCCTAACAAAACTTTGTACATAACATCGATATAATTAAAAAAAAAAACAAAAAAAAAACATTAATTTCACTTCATAAACGCACCACAGATTTTGAATCCCAACACCTATGTTTCGTACGAAATGAAGAGCAAAAACATTCTGTTCACATCATAGACACACCACGTATTTTCTAATATTGACTTCTATGTTTTTCTTCAAATCAATCATCTTGAGAAAGTATTGAAATAAAGACAAACCGTTGATGAATATATAAAAAAAATTAAGTTTTTCCTATTTTTATTTTCCATATATATATATATATATATATATATATATACTAGCTGTACCTACCTGGTGTTGCTCGGCATACAGTAAAGTCATTTTAATGTTTATTCGTTTGCACATATTAAAACTTATACAGAAAAAGAAATAAAATTTCAGTTGTAAGGTAGATAACTCCTATTATATTCTGTAAGTTAAAATATGAGTTATTATCCTTGCTGGTGCAGTTGGTTGCAGCGAGATGTTTGTTCACATTACATTTAAACTTCTGCGTGTTGGTACAGTCGGGGAAGCAAGGAGCAGGGAGGGAATTTCAGAGGCAACCAGTTCAAGGAAAGAAGCTATTAGAGCAATAAGGGTTCCGGCATCTGGCGACCTCTACAATGAAGGGGTGGGATTTTGCTGATTGACGAGTTGGCCGGCGGTGTTTACGTTGAGCGAGGGGCACAAGGGCAGCAAGTTCGTTGGAGCACATTCCATTGAAGTACTTGTAAAACAAGCACAGGGATGCAACATTGCGGCAATGGGACAAGGACTGGAGCTTTGTAGACAGCGCAGGATCTATTAGTTTAGAAAGTCTTTTTTTGTATCTTGGCCAAAAAGGAGAGACTAGCGGTTGGTGCACCAGCCGAGATGTCAACAAAAATACTCCATGCATGGGAAAAATGGTGGTTTTCGAGATATAGGATACTGGCACGTGTGAGAAGTTTTCTAGTCCGGTAGAGGGAGGCTACCTTCTTTGCAGCGAACTTGGCAATATCTTCTATGTATTTGTTCCAATTCATGTGAGGAAAAACTTTGTACAGAATCAATCCCACTTTATGCTAAATACTAATGATGGAACGATTCCAATATTTTTCCCCCGATTCCGATACAATTATCGATTCTCTTCTAAATTCCTGCTTCCGATGCAATTGCCGATTCAGATTATTTTGAATTTAAATTTCTAAATATTCAGTTATAGAGTTGTTGTTTTCTTTAATTTTCGAATTACCGTAAAAAAACAAAAAACGTGTTATCTGTACATATATTTTCGCGAAAGTAAAAATACCCCGGGGGGGGGGGGGATACATTACACGAGTAGACCTTTCTAACTATTTTTTTCTCAAATGTTTTCCCCAGTAATTGATTGAAAATAGTGAAGCAATTTTTTTTAATTTCCGGTGCCACTTTAAAAAAAAAAAAAAATTTTTTTTTTTATCCAAATCTGTTATTATGATAGATTTGAGTTTTACTGGTAGTTTGAAATCAATAAATATTTATCATTTCATCATTAGTACCATCAATGGAAAATCAAGTTTTAAACAACAACGAAATTTAAAGAATCGTTTTTGGAATCGGAAATTAGGTTCAATTTTTTTTTCGAATATCCCAAAAAGTTCTGATTTTTCCGATTCTCGATTCATCGTCCCAACACTGCTAAATACCCATGACCTGCCATCTTTCTGGTTGAGATAGAAGCAATCACTGTTTATAATAATCTTGTGCTTGTAAGGATTTCACTAGGGATTTTCAATTAGCAAACATTGTTCGTTCTTAAGTTAGCCAGATAAAAACTGACGAATAAGAAGGCAGGGGCTGTGTTGTTTTGAAAAGCAGTTTCAAAATACACAGAAAGAGAGGGGGAAGAGAGGGGGGAGAGAGGGGAAGGGGGAAGAGAGAGAGAGAGAGAGAGAGAGAGAGTTGCTAATGGTGATGCCACAAAGAAGAATGGGGTTGACAAGAAGCTGAATACTAACTCTGAAACCCGCTTCATTTCTCTGCTTTACTTCTGTCTATTCCTCCCCTTTCATTTCCCCTCCCCTTCATCGTTTCTCCTCCTGCTGCTGATCTCTCCCACTCAACCACCTGTGTCATTTTCACTCATTTCATTCAGTTCAGTTCTTTGTTTTTATTCTTACATTTTGAAAGAAAATGTAGAGATGAAGTCGTAAAAAAATAGCAAAGAAAATTTTAAAAAGTTAAAAAAAAAAAAAAAATAGAGAAATAAGAAATCAATCCTTCTTACTTCTGTTTAAACTATTTAAATAAAAAGACAGAAGTTGTCTGTCTGTCCATCCAATTTTCGTTATTTCCTCATCCACGAGAAGCCAACCCAAAGGATAAACAAGATATTTTAGTTCAACATTTAAGAAAATACGAGTTAAATTAAAAATTTAATGAAAATTTTTTTTTCACCCACCAAATTTAAAAAGCCTATATTCAGAACATCAGGAAGTTTCATCGGATATCCTACTGGCTTGACAGGCCGAGAGCAGGCTCAAGACGTTTCCTCGAATTGTGACAATGGAGGTTTGGTTTGCTTTACGGCATATCATCCATCTATGGGTTATTTATTGCCAAATAAAATTGTCAAATGTAATTCTATAGGTAGGAGAATTATTTTATATCCCTAGAATACATTGCTCTCAGAATACATTTCTTGTCGAAGGAAATTTAACAGAGAGGGATCCGTCACTACTCCCAGAAAACAAGTACTCTTTGAAAACGTTACTCCTTGGCTTTGGTAATCATCTTTGTTCTCAACACAATTTACCCTCAGCCACTGCCTTCTAGTATCGATTTGTGAGGAAAATAAAAAGGAGAATTAATGTTTTGATTTTTAGAAGAATCAGATTAAATAATACGGTTGGGGATAGATTTATAGATACTAAGGCATGACGTGACCAGCCAATTGATCGACTCAGTCCTCTCTGATCTCCCGTCTAGCCGAAATAAGGGCCAGAGTGGCAGAATGGCTCAGCCACCAGGATCCCATCCTAAGACATCATGTGTCGACACCCACGGCCTACAGATGGCTACGTTTTCAGGGGAGGAGTACCCCTTTGTATGGGGTTGTAGTTGTCGAATTCATGTCTCCGCCGACAGAGCCTTGATGATGGAGAGGCGCTCGTAAAGCTAAGTCAAATCACGATGGTCCTCAGTGTGGCATTTCATTAATAAACCAAGGCTATTGAGTAAGTCCCATGTGGCAGGGCCAATCACTCCACTCGTCTCTACCGCAATCGGTTGGAATACAAATCTGTCAAGTAGATCTTAAATTTTAGAGATTTTTTTAGAATCAAAATCATGGAATGGATTTTGATCAAAATTGGAATAAGGATTCTAGACATAAGTTTTAACAGCATTATATATTGATTTTAATTTTCGTAAGGGGACATAAAATTGGTGCCAAGTGATCAGTGTTATAATCAGTAATATTAACAACTCGTAATATAAAGGCTTTGTATGTGGCAGACTAAAATACATGTTATGGAAACAAAACACAATAAGGCAACTATGAATTAATTTTCTGTGTTGTTTTTATGAATAGAGACTGATTTTACTGCTACCATTCATAGGAATAAATAATGCGAGGGGAAGAAGGGCTAGAAAGGCCTAATGTAATCAGTGACCTGAACGGATGCACCCCCCCCTCTCTACGCCCCATCGGATTTTAATTTTAGCAGACATCTGTTCTGGGGAGCCCATTAGCAATAATTTATACTGGATCAACATCGAACTATTGAACGAACAAAAGTGGAGATGGCTTCTGCAGCAAGAACAACAAAAAAAGAAGCCTTTTATCCGCTTTTCAATATAAAAAAGGCTCACTTCTATTTTAATAGATGCATTAAAATAATGTCTTCGCTAGAGATAATCGTTTCGGTGAACTACGCGAGTCAAGTGTTACAATGACAACAAGAGATAGAAGGCTTTAAACTGAGGTCTAAACTCATTTTCATGTGTATAAATTGTTTTTATGTTGTTCGTTTTCAGCAGAAAAGGCTCAGAAATTTCATTATTTTCTTTTTACAAGCAGACTTTTAAAAAAAAAATGGAGATCGCTCCAGACAAGGCATGAAATCTCTTGATGTAAAGAGCTAACAAGAACGAAAGATTATTACCGCAAAGACAGGAGATGCCTATTTGCCTCAGTCTTGAAAAGAGCAAGCCTATAGGTAGGAGGAAAACAGTCAGCAGGAAGAGAGTTCCAGAAGCCTTGCAGACTTAAGAATATTTAAACTAATTGTTCATATATATATTATATATATATATATATATATATATATACCAGTATGCTTATCTGGCGTTGCCCCGGAGGGGGGGGGGGGCTAATGGGCAACAAATTAATAGAATTAAAAAGTGTTTTAAAACATCTCTATCTATCCATCCTCTGTCTGCCCCTCTTTTCACCTCCCTCTCTTGCTTTCTTTGGCAACTGGAAAAAAATCCATAATAAATTGCTACATAATAACATTAAAAATCACTCTAAATGTCGCCACCCCCTTCCCTCTGACTAATTCTGCTCACGTTGACCTCAAAAAGAATAAATATTTAAACAAAAAAATATGCCTATATTTTGTCCGAGGCAAATAACTTGATCGACCATTTGGGACAACTGTAAGTTTAGAAGTAATAGCGATTGTAAAGAAACTTTCTTTGATACCCTTAGACAAGGTATCAATCCATCTCTCCTCTCTCTAGTCATGCATGAAATAGTAGGGTAGAGTTAACTATCAAGTCTTAGTAGAGCAACTAGTTTATAAGAAAGAAAACTATAAAATAAAAGCAGTCTTTCTCTGCTTATCCAAGCATTGCTTCTGGCCGTTTTGGGATTTCCCCTTGCACCTGAACATAAGCAATGATGGTCAGGAGGAGAGATGGGGTTAGTGTTTGTGCAACCTTTGTTTCATTATACAACACATTGTGTAGGCAATCTTTCAAGGGGTATCCATTGTCTTCCGAAACACGACACCAAAGACGCTATATCTCACCCTTTTCTTTTAATAAAGAGTCATCTAAGTAAATCCATATTTTTTTTTGTGTGTGTGTGTGTGTATGTGTGTGTATGTGTGTGTGTATAGGGGGGGGGGTTATGATCACTTGCCGCTGGTGACTTAACGAGCAATAGATGAAGAAGCAAAGCTCAGATAATCATCATAATCATCATCCTCCTCCTCCTCATCCTCGGTCAGCCAACTCTCTAATGTCAGATTCTGTAGGGCTTTGATCTTAAAAATTTTGTTTTTGTCTTCCTTTACTTTTTGTCCTTCAATCGAACGGGCACATGGTGGAACCAGGCAGTAGCTATTCACACAGCCTGCTCAACGGACAGGCGCGAGCGTGTAATCGGCTTAATATGAAAAGAAACCGGGGGGGGGGGACAGGCAGAGGATGAGAAACAGAAAAAGGAGGAAGAATAGACTGGACAAAAGCTATCATTACAGCAAGAGATATTTGCAGGCTTGACTCAGCTTTTCTCTCTAATCAAATGACCATCTAATCTGAACTCTGTAAATGGATGATAAACTTGGCATACAGGATAACATACTCAGAATTTGGTATCAATCTTTTTTTTATATTAGAAGTGGAGAGTTGGCTGAAAACAAAAAATAACGAATTTGGTTGTTATTCTCACAACGTTTTGGTCTATGTAACAACCTTCTTCAGATTCATCTTTTCGAACTTGCGAATCTTCATGTCGAATTCAAGAACCTATACTGAAGTTCGAATTAACTGGGGTTATATTGTCTTCGTTCCGTTATTGTTATGGATCTATGGCGTCACGGTTAACGGCATTGATTAGCAATCAGTTCTAAGTTACAGTTTTCTGGAGGTTGAAGGTTCAATCCCAACTACAGGTGATATTCAGTTCAAAATTCTGTATAGGTTCCTGTGTTCGACAATGAGTCATACCTGATTACAACTGCATTGCAAACCCACCTGGATACTGATTTCGGCTGTGATGGTCCTCTTAAGTTCAGGAATAGTCTGGGAATTGCTTTGATAGACATTATCGGTAAGATAACCGTACCGATAAAAATCGGGGCTGGGAGGTAAGAATCGGTGAGTTTGAAGCCCATTTAGGATCACAACTCCTACTGATGAGACGATGAACAAAGTGTCCTGCATATCATTGAATGTCAATAAAATAAAGATTGTTGGTCATTCATGATTGAAACTTGATAGACAAATCAGGTATAAATTCAAGTTTATTTGCACCAAATATGGTTGGATTGCAAAAAGGATTGTGAATATCAAGGATTTCACGAGTGGCATTTTATGGGGGTCACCCTATGTTTTCTTGTAAAAACATAGTTATTAACCGATGCTAAAAAAGTTTTAAAATTACATCGATTGACCAAACGTCATCAAACTTGGTCAATATATTGGTCATGGTCTTACATAGAACTGATTTAATTTTGGGATATCTAAGTCTAAGCTGAATATCACAGAAAAAGTGGAAGTAATACTTTTGGCGATAACTTTGGTTCGGTTCATTGTAGAGACTCGCTACTTGGCCCATATTGTAGATAATGAAGTTCTGCATCCTATATAACCATATAAGTCATGGTCGAAATTTTGATGGAATGTCAACTTCTGGGTTTTGCCCAATTTGATGTATGGGATTGATGTGCTTTGATAACAGTAACCACCAATGCAAAATTTCAGCCTGATCAGATAAATAGTTTTTGTGTTATTAACGTTTCCATGGCATGACTTTGGGAATACTTCATACAATATGGAGAAGTGAGATCCGGATAAGACATTTGGCTATCCTTACGTTGTCAGGCAGAGGTATGGAGTCTCACGACTGACTGATGTTCTTGCTAATAATGTATATAACAAATACTGCCCAAACGGGTCATGGGTGGTCTAGTGCCAAAGTTGATACTGTATTACTACAAATTAAAGACAAGTTTCAGTAGCTCATCTTTCGAGTATACAGTTTTATTATTCGTAGATTTTTCAAAATCTTTCAGAAAAAGTCAGAAGTATGTTTAGAAAGCTGTTTCCAACCATTTATGCATATAAATCAAAAGTATTATCAAATGATCCAAATTAAGTTTTTAATGTTAAGCATTAAAAACTTAATTTGGATCATTTGGACTACGTTGTTATAGTTATGTTTCGGTCTATGTAGCATCAAAACTTCAGGTGCACTTTTCGAACTTGGGAACCAATACGGAATTTCGAACTGAACCCACAATTGACCCATGGCGCAACAGATAATAGTGTTGAGTACAATCACTTCTAAGTAGCAGTCTTCTGGAGGTTGTAGGTTCAATCCTCACTGCAGACGATAATAACTAAGAATAACATTTTTGAAATTACTAAACGCTACCACCCAGTAGGATTAAATAAAGGGTTCTGTTCAAAATACACTATAGGTTTCGGAGTGTTGGATAATGGTTCTATGGGAATAGACGTATCTGTTGGGAATTGTTGGTTTGACTTGCGCGAGTTAACGCGGGTGCAATCGAGTGCAGATTAGGGCCTGTTCTCACAGTCAGAGCTAACAGACGTGACAAGGTTACCGTGTGATGAGACCCCAGATCAAGGATCAGTCTGCACCTGTGAGAGGCTCTGCGACGTCGCATGCCTTGCATGGGAAACAGAGGATCCATGATGTCACTTGTTCTTGTGAGAAGCGAGTTTTTAGTCAGTCTGATTCGGAAGGCGAACCGAGAGGACGTGCGATTCACGATATAAAACTAAGGGGAATATTTCTCTTAAGGGAAGACAAGCGCGAGAAATCCTTCCCCCGTCTCTCTATGAATGGTTAAGAAACATTGTTAATTAACTACGATAAAGTAGGATTTGCTCTCTCCCTTTCTCTATACGTGGTGAATGACTCCCAGTTGAAATAAACACTCTTGTAATAAAATGAATTAAATCTAAAAGAAGAGTTTGTCTTCGGAGTGCGTCATGGCTTTTGTTGCAGACAACGGACGGCGTGGTTCACGGCAGAGAAGAAAGAATTCATCCACTGGACGACCCGACCGCCCTCTACAAGCGAGGAAGAAATCTACGGTATGCAACATGAGATCGACATAAAGATTACAGAGTTTGAAAAGATGCACCTAAAGAA